>JAXCLR010000063.1:32643005-32663896 GCA_035584095.1 Annona squamosa | reverse complement strand
ATGGAGAGTGAAAAGTTTTAGATTGAAAAGTTTTAATTTGACAACTTTTTCAAATTGCCAAACACACCCTATGATTGGCCTTAGAAAACTAAATCCCACAAGAAAACCATGGTTACTACAATCACATGTTTCCAAACATTTAGGATATAAAGTTAGTGGATGAGCTGAATTGTAAGATGATAAATAAAAAAAATATTTTGTTCCCATCAATGCATCGTTGTGACTTATGACCAATCCCACCGCTATGATAATAATAGCAACGGTATATAAGCCGTACAAATGTCGAATCCATCCACAAATAGTGGTGACACTGACAGACCAAGTATTACCACAATTCACGGCGGACTCAAGCTTGCACAACTAATTAATAATTAATGAGTTTGATCCTATCGCGTAATAATTAATGCGGCTAGCGAATATTCGTTTCACTTCTATAGGTATGTTAACCGGTTCCAAATGGACTTCTATGATTTTTTAAATGATGAGGTTTTACCTAAATTCAAGCTGCCCATATATGTATTTATTAATATTTATAAAATATTATAATTCATTAATTAATTAATAGTTAAACCTTAATTAATTAATAGTTAAGCATTTAATGGACGACTATCTGATATAGCGGTGCTGCTGGAGGTATTATTTTGAACTTTTTAAAAATTTATTTATTCTATTTATTATTCTATCATGTCGCTAAAAATCAGTTTTGTCAAAAAACAATAGCATTTTAAAAGTGAATATATAATTATTTTTGGGATTTTTTTAATCCATACCTATATAGTTTGGGGAAACTTCCAAGTGCATGACAATTTTTGAAGAACTTGCATCCAGATCGACATGGTTTGCCTAATATTAGAGGCATATCATTTCCATTAGAGGTGCATCATTCACATTGAAAATTTTTATAGAAAAGATGAAAATGGACCTGTAAACGAATAAAATTATTATTTGCAACCATTGTCGCTATTGTAAATGATAAAATTTTATTTATTTTGAAATAGACTTAAATTAATATAGGAACATCTGATGTGCCAATAAACTTATAATAATAATTAAAGCAATTTATAAATAATTAATATGCAGGGTCAAGTACCCAGTACGGTGCACGATCATCGACTACGACTGATCGCTGCCGTCCACGACTACGTCACCCAATCACCGACGGCTTCTGTCCTGCAGAATCCACCTAACCAGAGCCATGTATGAAATCGCACCGACAAGCTAAAAAGCATATGATGCTCTGCTCTGTCGGCAACAGGGTGCTAAGCCGTTCATTTTATTTTATTTTATTTTTTTGACGAAAGAATACGGAGTGTCTTATATATTAAAAAATTGATTACAATTTTTACATATTCATTATGACTTTAAGAAACTTTATTATTGAGTTGTTTGTGAATATTCGATTAAGATGATTTTGAGAGGCTACTAAATACATGAATTTAAATATGATCGATGGTTACAATGGCGTAAGGAAAGGGAATAAGAAAGGCTGACCTAGACCATTGATGGTAAAAGCTGGTACGAGTGGTTATCTTTCTCTCACATTATCAGAACCGGCATGGATTATGGGTTCCCTTTATATGACTCTTCTCTTTTGAATTGATTTCTCTTTTTCTCCATTCCAACAAAAAATCATCTTCCGTTCAAGGATAGATGGACAGGAGCATAGGTGAAAAAATCTTCAAAAAAAAAAAAAAATTTGATAGATGGTTTAGAATTTTGCCAATTTGTCGTAATAAGTTTAGAATAAGAGGGCAACACCTTAATAGTTAACGGTAGTGTCCCTGACAGCATTGTGTTATTATCTACCTAGAAAAGCATGATGCTAGAAATAGTACACACGGGTGTATTTAGTCTCGGTATACCCAAGTGCATTTAACCTTTTTGAAAAAAGTTTTAATATAAATGGTAGATGTATTTAATATGTGTATTAAATTTTATTATTTTTGAAGATTTGCACATATTTTTTATTTTTAAAATTAGTGTTATTTTTGTAATTCATAATAACAAATAGTTGTATAAAAAATTTTAAAAAATAAAAAAATTAAGTTAAACGCACTGGAGTGCATTTAGTTACGCATGGGAAAGCATATATTTTAGGGTTTGCTTCTTTGTACACCCTTCCATCTTCAATAATAATCCAATTTCTAATGAAAATACATTTCATTTGTTATATTTAATATCATTTTTATTATCATAAAAATCTTTTTCAGTTGTCTGATATGGCTGTACATAACTCTCATTTACAAATGTATAAAATTCATGTAATAAAATAATTAAGTGTTACATGTCAATTTTAAAGTTGTGCTTTTAAAATCAAAATCATCTAAAATGTCATTAGTATATAGATACATAATTCTATAATGTATTGTTATATTCTACTATAAATGATTTTATAATATATTGTCATATTTTTATATTTTAATACATATGTAATGTAAATAGATCTAGGTATTTTTCATAATTCATACAAAAATATACATTTCGTCAAATATGACCATGTACATATTTTTATTTCAATGAAACCTAGTCCTAGTTAAACTAATGATATTAAATATAATGAATGAAGTAGTTTTTCAATAAAACATCAAAATATTAAAATAAAAGAAGTTATACGAAATCACTTCTATTTAACATTATTATAAAGAAGAAAAATCTTATATTTTCATAAATAAAAAGTATAACAGTTCTTTTATCATACACTTAATTTTTATTATAATCTTTTAAGAAAATATTTCATTATCCACCATTTTTGTTTTTATTTATAAGTTTCACTTGTATGAAACTCCACTTTTTATAGAACCCAATTATTTTTTACACCTTATTGATAAGAAATCTATTACATTCATTGTACGTAGCATAATTTATAATATTATAAAATTGCATTCTTTGACTAATTTGGTTATGCATGACATGCGTTTATAAAAGTATAAAATCAATTTAATAAAATGGTTTGATATTAAATGTTAATTTTAAAATTGTATTTTCAACGTCTAAACTTCAAAAATAGTATTAATTTTTAAATAATGATTCTACAAAATATTATTATATTCTAAATCTAAATATTTTCATAATGAACACATGAATATATTTTTTTCTTAAGCAAATATGGTCATGTACACCTTTGAGTTAGATAAAACTTAAATAATATTAAATACAATGAACATAATGAATTTTTTATTAATTATCAAGGTGAAAAGAAAAAGGTTAGATGAAACCACTTCCGTTTTTATTTTAATGAAGTAGATAGTAGGCTGTTGCTTGATTTAATAAAGTGCACGAGCCCCATTGTGCTAACAGTAGCTTATGTTGCATGAGCTAATATATATTTTTTTCATGAAAATAGTTTTAATATACATTTAATTTATACATTAAATTTTATAAAATTTGGATACATCTCACTTTTATGTATCCGGATTACATAACATAAAAGTGAATCCATGTAACCCCTTCAAAATCTAAAATTTTGATCCTTAATAGAAAATTCAATCCATCATTGTATTTAACATCATTTGTTTATCTAAGAGACCAAATTTCATCCTGTCAAGTATATTTATGGGCCACATTTGTTCGAAAATATATATATTAATGTGTAAATTATGAAAAATATTTAGATCTATTTACACATGTAGTAGAATGTAATAATACTTTATGAAACCATTTATTAACATAGAAATGATATTTTGGACAGTATAGGTGTCGAAAATACTGCTTTAAAATTAATATTTTAATATTTTTAATAATTTACACGTGAATATATACATTTTCTAACAAATGCGGCCTATAAATATACTTGATTTGAATGAAACTTGGTCCCCTAAATAAATAAATGATGTTAAATAAAATGAATAGATTAGATTTTCCATTAAAATTTAAAATCTTAAATTTTAAAGAGATTAAATAGGTCCCCTTCTTCCGTTCATTTGGATAGATGTAAAAAAACAACTTTTTTGAAGATGAAAATGACTTAAATACCCCAAGATGTTGATTTTTGAAAATAAAGATATAAACACAAATCAAAAATTCAAAAATTCAGTATATAAATTAAATATACTTTGAAAAAAAAATATTTCAATAAAATAAATTAATGAAAATATATAAATTCACTGGGGCTGACCCAAGTTCATGTCAACGCACGGGGCTAACAAGACCATAACTCGGAAGGACGTGGCAGGAGAATGGAACGAAAAGAGGCTAATCTTGCGTGCTGCCATCAGATTTTATGCTCCCCAAAAAATAGGCGATAAGAGCCTTGTCAAACAACAATCCATTCCCAGAAGTCTCAAACAGAGGAATTCATCAAGAAACTTTAAAAATAAAAGAATTAAAAAGAAATTAAAAAAATAAAAAATTGCGTCTCTCTTTCCATAGAACCCGGGTCCGTTTTCTTTTTTTTCTTTTTTCTTTTTTAAAAAAATTCTATCTGTTTTTGCATGTCTTTGTGCGTCCAAAAAGATTCAAGAAAACGAAGCACAATCGAAATATTTGAATGCATTCCTTGTCTTTGCTTTCCTCCTTTTTTTTTTTTTTTTTTCCCTTGAGTCTCTCATTGTTTTCTGTTTTGTCTCACGTCTATTGGAAATGCTTGATCCATTCCTGTTGTCTATGGATTTTAAGATAACAGTAGACATTATTTTCAAGATAATTCGTTATTTTCTGATTTGGGTAACATATGGAAATTTCTTTTGGTGTTTTGAACTTTTGATCTGAGTAATTTGTGTTTCATTGGTTCGATTTTCATCAAGTCAGAATGCTAGAATCATGATGTTAAATTGGATAACTGCTAAGAATTATAAATCCAATAATATTTTCGAGCTCGTCAGAGAAATGTTACTATTTCTAAATAGAATATTTGGACCAAACTTATGGAATCCCAATTAGATTGAACCTAGTCATCATGCAAAACAAGCTTGCGTGGTTTTGACCAAGCAGAACAAAGAAGTGAGAAGTTTAACAATTTTCACATGCTTTTGAATATTGTGATAAGCGGTGTAACCAAACTACCAGATGCTATTCCTGAAGCTTAGATTTTGGGTTGCTACTATTAATGAATTCTTTGTTCTCAAAAATTTCTGGTTAGGCCATTTGAGCTTTAATAGAATCATGATGAGAGATGATTTTGTATATTTACCTATTGTAATTTTTGTTTGCTCACAGGCTATGGTGTAGAGAGAGTGAAGTGCAGCTATCAGATTAGATAGTCCAACTTGATAAGTTGGGCTATTTGATCTTGCTGTACTTCATTTCAATCTTGTGGTTAACAGAAGATTCTCATTCATTGCAAAGCTGCAATGTTTGTGAGTGTTGTCTCCTCTCATATCAATTTCTCTCTCTGGACAAAAGAACTTTCAAGAGGGTGTTGGTTTCTTGGGTCTTGATTGATGATTTTAGGAGTAAATCATTGCAGTACTGATTCAAAGCTAGAAAGCTGAATTATTATGGGTTCCTTTTGGTGCTGCTCACTAGTAGATGATTTTGAAAGATGCCTCACCCATGCAGATATTTATAGACACTGTTTATGCATCAGCTGCTTCACACGTCAATTTCTAAATGTGGTATTGTTTTGAAATTTTGCTCTTGGTTTTAATTCCAATATGTTTGGTGAGTTCAGTTTAATGAATTTACTGGTCTGGCCAGTCATGGTTTGTTATTGATGAAAGCAAAAAGAGTTCTACAGTTCAAAATATGCCAATGAATTTTATGTCTGTATGAACTGCATTACAAATGCAAATTTTCAACCTCAGTGTGATGTTAAATTTGATAAAGAAAATTATGTTATGGAAATATGCATAATAAATGATAAAAATTATGGAATTTGTGACTTTTCCTTAGACTATGGAGGTTATAGGATTTGTTTTAGTGCATCTGTCATGCATTTTATATCCAGTTCTATTTTGGGAATGTGATACGTGGTTGTGATTTCATTCACAATTTGTTATTTCTGATGTCTATATGAGTCACACGCATGGCGCATGAAAATCAGTGGCTTTATATCCACATCCACATATGCTACCAGACATGCACAGACACACAGATAATTTGGAACAAGAACTTGATCAGCTCTCTCTCTCTCTCTCTCTCTCTCTCTCTCTCTCTCTCTCTCTCTCTCTCTCTCCCTTCACACACAAGTTGGGACAAGTATTGGTGCTTGTTCTGCTCAACAAGTTTAATCAGGGGATCAAAACTTCACCAAGAGCAATTTGACTTGTACTGTTTGTTAGGTTCCACACCACTCGGTTACCAACAATCATGAACATCCATCAGTTAAAGTAACTGTATCATTCCAGATGGATGCCACCAGATTGAATGGAACCAAAATGTTGGGCAGATGGATCATGACTGTCTTCAATAGTTTCACCCATGGAATTAATATAATTTGCACAATTCAATGTTTGAAGGAAAGGTCTGAATTGGATGTTCTGTAACATTCAGGTAAATTTAAGCACTTTAAAAAAAATTATTGTAAATCTCAACATTTCCTTTTATTTTAATTGCCTGGTTTATGTATCTGCAATCAATTTAGGAAAGTCGACTTAAGTAAGCAGAACTTTTTCTTTTGATATAGAAACTAGTTTGTTGATTAATATTTTTACTGAATCTATTAGTGGATTATTGAGTATATTGTCTCAATCCCTTGATTTTCTTTTCTTTTCCTTCTGAAGTATACTTCTTTGTTTCAAAGATTGGGAATGCAAGCAGTCCCTTCATCTATTCAAGGGGCAACTCCTTGGGCTTCTATGACACCCTCAATTGATGATTCTTTACCAGACACGTACCAAGCCCCTCCATGGCCATTGCCTTATGACTTTGACCCAAGGAGTCTTCATTTACAAAGTGATGGAAGGCTCTCAAGGCATGAGAAGGCCTCGAGTTATCCCTTTGAGGACTCTGAACCCCTCAGAAGCAGCAGCCAATCTGAACCACTAGGGATGCTTGACGGACGTAATAGTTCTTGGATGAAATACTGGTCCACCAGAGTGGCAAGTGGAGAGGTATTTTCTTCATCCGAAGATGAAGATGTCTGCGCAACATGTCTTGATGGTACAATTCAAATTTCCAATCCCCTTGTGTGTTTCTATCTCTGCCGCAACGTAATATATTACATTCAGGGAATCCTATCTTCTTTTTTCCTTTTTATTTTTGGGAATGTGTTGAGTATTTTTTCAGGGTTTGCTCCTTGAACCTCCACAATTTTGCATCAGAGTTATGAATTGTTTGAGAATCATTATGCCAATTAGTCTTGAACTCTTTGTTAATTTCAAATTAGTATCATTTGCTTGCATTATTTTCATGATTATCTAATGATCAGAAACCAACCTGGCACAGCATATTATGAAATTTCATCATACTTGGTCAATCAAACACTGATTTGGTTTTCACCATCTAGAATGTTATTTGTACCCTCTAGTCATGTGTTGCTATGATATCAATATTTGACATAATTTGCTTGCTCACCAAGTACATATTTTAAAATCTTGGAAGTAACTCGGTGAAGTGTGCAGAGAAATATTAAGTCTTTATTGATGTTCCTATTTACAGACTATACACCTGAAAATCCCAAGATAATGACTCAGTGCTCTCATCATTTTCACCTTTCTTGTATATATCAATGGAAGGAGAGGAGTGAAAGCTGTCCCATGTGTTGCAAGGCAAGTTATTCTCTCAAATAATGCTCGATTGGTGACAATCCATTTTTGTAGTCGTCAGAGATCCGAGTATTTTTACAGTTAATGCTTGACCTGGCTCAAAAGGAGGCCAACGAAATAATCAAAGCAGTCCACATGTAATGAGGGTACAAAAGACGTGGACAGTTGAAATTTGCTTCTGACAGTAATACACATGAAAATCAGCTTATGTGCTTACGGGAGCCATTTTCAGGATTCCAGTACAGCATACTTGTCGCGGCATTCTTCTTCCCTTTTTTTACTCATTTGTTGAGTGACATCAGTGCTCATATAAGCCTAATTTAGCATTCATTTGTCTTTATTCTTTCGCAATGTCGCTTACAGATGTTATCCAGAAGTAGCAGATTTAATCAGACCATAACAATTTTCCTTCCTGTAACCAAAGTAGATAAAGAGATTCGGTTTACAGCATTTGAATTCTGGGCATCTAATTTTGTATAATACTGGAATTATAACTTGGTATTGTGAGGGAATTACAAACTGGCTTTGAAATCTGACCTCTGCAAGGTTGTGAGAACTGTCAAGTGATATCAATGGTCCAACATAGGGAAGAGTGGTTCACTTTTATGTTATGAGCATTTCTGGTGAAGAAACCAAAAATGAGAAAAACAAACCCAAAAAAAAAAAAAAAAAAAAAGTAACGATAATAATAATGGAAGGCGAAACAAACAGTAAAATGTGGCTATACAGAGAAGAGTAATACTCAGCAAACTGCTCATGCATACATCCTCAGAATCAATAAATTAATGTACTCTGCTAAGACCCAAAACCTTCAGTTGCCTCTTGCATATTTCCTCATGTAGCAATTTTCTGGTTTACCTTTTTCCACTTTCCTTAATTTTTCCCTGATTTCCAAATACCAGCCCCAACAATTTTTTTTATTTTATTAGTTACTGTAAACCTTATATTGCGTTGCTTTATGCTACTTTTTACAGAAGATGGAGTTCAAGTCTTTCAGTACAGAAGATGACACAACTGTGGAGTACAGCATGCGACGGTGAAGCCAACTTCACAGAATCACAGGTCAGAAAATAGGTTGCTCTCATTATGCAAGTACACGTCCAGAGAAAATATAAAAAGAAAAGAAAGAAATTCATTTGAAATACAGTTGGAAGGAGAACAAAACAAGTATTGATTTGAGGCCTTACCTGGGGTTGTAAAATATCGAGTATTATTCGATTAGTTTTTGTTTCATAATCTAAAATCAATATTCGTTGTAATTTTTCCAGATTAGCCCATTTATCACACCAGCATTCAGTAGGACAATGTGCATTGTCCCCCTGTGATCAAATTTAAACCAGAGCAAGTATACTTCTTTTTTTTCACAACTGTCTACTTTTTTATTTATATTTGCTTCTTCTACCCAAGTTTTTTTAAAAATAATAATAATAATAATAATTTAAAAAAAAGAAAAAACTTCTTGAACAACCTGGGTAATTGGAAAACTGACTTACTTGATACGGAAATTAATAATCTCATCTTGGAAAATAGTTTTTTTCAATTGAGATATCGTAATCAAGTGTGGAATCATAAATGGAAAACACATGCTTTTTAGCATCTGTTGCATAGCAAATGGAAGTGAATATTCATCCACTTCCATTCGATCAAGACAAGGCGACACGTGCTGCCAGCCACTGCTGAGACTATCATCAGCCACTCCAGCCGAAGTTTCACAGTTTAATTAGAAATTTGCTGCACCAGAATATTGTCGGGAACACCATTGGTTTTTATCAGTTCAGTTACAACATCTCATCATTTTTCTATCTTGTTTATTACAAATTAAGCCCATGAATTCTTGCAAATATCCTTACAACTCAATCTCATTCACCTCCCATAAATTCTAACAAATTTCTGAACCATACCAACGAGAAGACCAAAGCTCCTAAGAGGGAGACAAGTGCTGCCAAGAATAGAGGTGGATAGAGGAGTTCGAACCCCTGCCGGGGCGAAATTCATCTTCCTGGCCAACTGAGAGGAACACCATCGTTTTGGCATACCTTAACGATGATGTGAAACCTACTCAATCGTGATATTTAGAATCATATGTTTGTCTCATAACCAAGTTTCATCCAAATCAAAAACACAGAGTCCCCTTTTGAGATGTGTAAGATCAACACAATTAATTTGTCTGATTTATATTTTTTGTATTATATATTATATCATCTCAACGGCTATTGCAATTTAATCTTGAGACATTCTAACAATTTTCTAACAAAATTTTGCCAACATTTCAAATTTCTCTAACAATATAATTCTAAACATTGTATTGGTGGACACTCTCGCGAAAACCGGGGAGACAAGACACAACCACTGAACGATGCGAAATTGAAGCTGGGCAAGCGTCGAACCGTCGCATAGAGCATCCACACTTAATTATGGTTTTTTTATTTAAAATATTTTTGTAAATTCAAACCATTTATCATATTTATCCATGTGTGTTTATTTTTAACTTCAAGAATAACATGTATTGAAGACATTATTTACTCTCAAAAGATGCTGTTTTTTACATGATATGGTTTTCAATGAAAATTATTTTGTGTAACATAATAAAACAAGATGTGTTAAACATGTTAAATGGATTGGTTTGTCAAAAAATATATATTTTAAGGGTGTGTTTTGGAGTTAATAAAACTTTTGATGAAAAGTTTTAGAGAGTAAAAGTTGTCAAATGATGTGATATGATAGAGGTAATGTAAACAGTAAATAGGATAAAGTTAAAATACATAGATTAGTTATATGGATAGTTGTGTAGAAATGATTGAAAAGTAGGATAGTTGTATGTAGAAATGTATATAAATGATTAAAAAGTAGAATAATTGTAGAGAGTGAAAAGTTTTAACTTGACGTTTTTTTACTATTGCCAAACACACTCTAAAATTAAAAAACTGAAAATGCACAGAGCCCATGCGCTTACAATAAGTATTGAATTATTGTTCTTTATATCTCAATTTGAAACTTTTAATTCAACATCTAACCTTATAAAACATTCTTTTTATGTGATGATTGATTTTGCAAATTAGTATAACATTTTAATACATCTATGAGTAGAGTTAAGTGTTTCTCATAATTTAAATGTACCTTAAAAGTTAAAGCAAGTACGGGGCATCCAAGATTCAAGTTGAGATGACTTTTGGTCGCACCATAGAATAAAGGGTATTAAACCTTGTTATTAGTTAAATTTTAAAATGTGTTTTAAAATATGTTTGAGAAGTGATAAAACTTTTAAATGAAAAATTTTTTATATAAAAATTTTTGAATTTGAATAGAATAATAATGATATGGTAAAGATAATGATAAAAAATAAAGAAAATACAGTTAAAATAAATAGATTAATTATATGGATAATTCTGTTGAAATGATTAGAAAATAGAATGGTTGCATGAGAAAATATTAAAAAATAATTAAAAATATAATAATTATAAAAAGTGAAACATTTTAACTTAATATTTTTCTTATTGTCAAACACACCCTTTGTTCAAACATCAAATTTGGCTAAATTATCACCACGAAATCTAGTAAAAACCAAGGAGTGTGTCCACAAATGTAAGTAGGAAAATGATAGTGGTAAAATGATAATAAATAAGATAATTGTATAAAAAAAATAATTAAAATGTAGAATAAAAGGGGAAAAAAAGAATAATTACGATAGATAAAATCCCGAAAATGCATTGGGAATTGGGCTTCCCCTTCTTCCCTCCTCACATTCCTAACATCCACTAGGTAACCATTCGAAAACCAGGGCCATAGACACCATTTGGTTGTGCATTCTGATAATCCATTACTAATTGAAATGTCGGATCTTTTTCATTTTCTCAATGCCTAAGCAAATTGGGCCAACCATATTAATATCCAGCACATAAAATGAAAAGTGAAACAAAACATCTACGGCATATAATCCCCATTCCCCAGCAACGGGCCTGGCAAGCAAATATATAATACACAAAATAAATCCAAATAAATGGATATTATTTTCCGAACCAAACAGAAAGATAGATGTCCAAGGATCCGTATCTGCCATTTTTTTATGAAAAAAAAAATTTCACCTGATTTCTCAAGACTATGACACCTGAATACATAATGTGGGGAAAGTACTAGTGCTAAAAGCAACATCCAAGAAATCAAACTCAGTGTACCTTCCAAAATGAATTAATATATGTGCTCCATCTGTATGCACTGTAACGCTATGGGCATATGCCCCATCAAGAACTCAACTCTCACAGATAAAGATATGTGTTTCTCATGCCCAACTGAGATATCACCATTTAGAATCCACTATTCCTTACCCGCATAAAGATTTTTATTGTAACGATCTCATTTATCTTCATTTGCAATGGCTTGAAAAGCGTTCTCAAACACTTCAGATGGCTGTGCACCATTTAGCTTGTGCTTCCCATTGATCTGTAAAAAAAGGTGCAGGCCTAAGAGAAACTGAAGGTTGAAGCAAAATTCTAATTTTTCAATTTTTACAAGTATGGCATATGCTCAAAGATCCAAGCCTTTTGTCATTAATCGGTTGTGGCTTACGATTAAGAATCCTGATGTCTGCCGCAGGCATCCATTAAATAATTAAATGGTTCAAATGATTTCATTTTCCATCTTGCCAAATATGTAGTAGAGAACCAGCCTCATTGATAGTGCAGACCTGCACTTGCGGATAATTGGCTTATATAGGGGTGAGAAGGGAGCTTGTTTTAGTGGACAACAGAGTTTTAGAATATACGAAGAATTGAACCATGAACAAATTGTTTGATAAAATAACAATTGGAACTCACCATATAAAATGGCACACCTCTAATTGTTGCAGAATACTTCTTGAGTTCATCTTCAACCTACATTACCCAAGAAAAAACAGGTTCAACTCAACATACAAGATTTTGCTAGCAAGAGAAGCAAAAGAAGAACCAAATTAGGCATGAAGGAACAAATAAAATAGCGGGGAAATTTACTTCTTTGACTCCGTTATTTGGATCTTCAAGGAACTCAGCTGCGCCTTCTATACCAACCTTTTTAGCAGCTTCTGCAAGAACTTGCCTACAAAAACAAATTTTGAATGCTTCTATCCAGTCGAATTTGGGAAAAAACATGGCTGAAGATTGCTGGTCTCAATTTTTGATAGAAGTTTCCCTTAGAAGGCCGCCTTTTCAGTGACGGAATGAGTTTAAATCAGTTTAGTATAACAACCAAGTATTTGTTTTTGTTACAAATCTCTTATTCAACTCAGTTATGAACATCAAAGCCATTTTACAAAATCAGAGATTGATTATATACATTATAATGTATTTTAAGTTAAAATGTATTATTCGTTTTTTTACATAAATCTGGGCTTCTTGCAAAATCTTCTCTCAAAATGTGGAGTTTGTAATGGGATTTCTTTAGTTAAGATTCTCTCTTCACGGTAGCAATGGAGATTCTAACGTTGAATAAAAAGCAAGCAAGAGAAAGATTCTTTCAATGGAGAAAAAGAAAAGAAAGGGTAAGCAAAAAAGCCAAATGATCATTTTAGACAAGTCCAAAAAACATATTTTTTACTTTTTTCCAAAATTTTTAAATAAAACTGTTAATATAATTAGTCTATAAACCAAGTATTATCATTTTTGGAGAAATGCATATATTTATTTTAAATTTTTAAACATAAAGGTATTTTCATCATGTTTCAACAATTTAAAATGACTAAAATAACCCTATAAAAATTCAAAATAGATAATATCTCCAAAATTAGTAAAACTTAGCGTATAGATTAAATATACCCAGATTAATAAATCTATAAAAATTTTAAAAAATAAAAAATATGTTTTTTGGACCAGACTAAAACAATCAAGCCAAGGGAAAATATTTAAATCATAAGAAAGAGCAAAATCGAAGAGGAAAATAATCGTATTTTGAATGCATTGAGTAATGAAAAACTCTAATACATGCTACCCTATTTATGAGGACATAAAATGGAACCATTAACTGCATAATAACAAGAATCTCAAACAAATGAATAAAAACGATAGGTCAAACCATTAATTAAGTTTAAATCCCCAAAATAACATAAATAATCTCTAAGTTCTACTGTGGACCTAAAATACATGTAGACTGGCAATGGCCAATCAGAGTTGGCGAAATGATCAGGGGTGGCCCATCAAAGTTGTGGACAAGTGGTGCAGATAATGATGATACAAACACCAAGTCTGCACATACATCAGTCATGCTAGTGGACATCAAGGATTCACTTTATTTTTCAGATCTAAACTTCGGGTGTGTTTGAAAAATGTGGGACGGTGATGTAATAAGATGAGGGCTAATGATCATGAGTAAATGATAGTTGTATGGAAGAATATGTAGAAATGATTGGAAAATAAGATAGTATTGTAGAAAGATGTACTGAAATACTTGGAAAGTATGCTTGTTGTCGTAAAAGTGTGGAAAAGTTTGGATAATTTTTTTGTTTTTTGTTTTAGTTTATCAAGCACACTCTTAATGAATGGTTTAAATTATTGTTTTTATTACTTATTTAGAATAATTCTTACTGACATATAGTTGTTAGTATTTTACTTTTGCAACTGATTGAATAGGGTGGCACACTATCACGGTTTTGGCATACTTTCAAGGTTTTCCATTACATTAGGCACCGAAAATAGAAATCTTATCACCGTTTCCCTTGTCTTATACAGTCTCGCCTAATTTGTCCATTGCTGATTAGGGCCTATTAGGCCCAGTACTGTAGGGTTCTGGGTTAGATGCGAAGCTCCAATTCTAGCTTCCAACAAGGAACTTCTTATGGCTCTTATAGCAAAAACTTTTTACAAATAGCTGGAATTGGGGCTAAACACTCCGCTGAAAACAGAGACACAAGCCCTTCCCGCATTCCAAATGCAAGGCCAAATAGGCCTTTAATCCTTTATCCCCATTTTCTGAAGAATCCCTCTTCTGCCCCATCCCTTCCCCTTCTCCTCTTGCACGTGGTATTGATACCTCCCATGAGAAATATACAAAGTGCATACACACTAAAAAAGCATTTCAATTGGAGCTCTCATGAAGGTCTTTTGGCGTGTCCATGAGACAATGAACAATTTCGACATGAAGATACCTGTTGCCTATAAACTTTCCCTGTGTGAAATAATTGAGGAACAGTTCTTCTACAAGAGCATTTTGCTTATCAAAGCCTTGGCTCCCAGCAAATTGGATAAGCCTGTGACTATCCATTGTATTTCCCCTGCATGTTTATCTCTCAATTAGCATAACAACAAAGGCCCATATCCTACAGTAGCAAATAGAAAATAAAGCGCTATTGACTTACGTTAGGCCAGATGTATCATATTCTAGCCCATAGTCCTGAAAGATCTGCAACACGAAAATCTTCAATATACTTATTGCGGGGAAGGAGGATAATGAGAAATGCTTACTAATTGCACTCTTCGCGGAACAAAATTTAAACAATTAATAGACCTGAACAAACTTCTAGAAACAACAAAGAAAGGAAAACAGAAGAAAACCAGTGCCATTCTTGACATAATCTGTTCTGATTGATTTCCAAACTTTTGCCTGTAAAAGTCGGACTTCTTTACACCTTGCTTTGGTGCAGAGGGGTCAAGAAAAAATGGATGCCACCTAACCTGATTGTAAGAAGTTCAAAGGTTATATAGCACATGCAAAAATTCTGAGTATGAGACGAAACAGATAAAACAGGAAAGAAAAGAAGCAAAAGTAAACCTCGAAATTGAAACGATCTTTCAATGAGCTTATTGCTTTGTCCATGTTCATTTTGCCCACAAAGCACCAGGGGCAGACAGTATCTGAACTCACATCAATTTGGATGAGCTTCTTCTCAGCACTTGTACCTGCTGATTGAGCCATTTGCTTTCTGCAACTGCAAGAATTTTTATGATTATCAGCATTGTTAACTGACGATTTCAATACATTGTGCCAAACTGCCAGTACAACACAGTACTGTTTGAAGTATTTATATAGAAAACCATTTGGGTAGCAGCATCACACCGGTTGATTTCATCTATTTGAGCGATTCACCTTATTGGACCATAGCTGCCCAACTACTAGAAATGCCTCTAATCAGCATTCTGAGTTTTACATGATCAATTTCCATTCTTTTGAAGGTAGCAGACACCCAACTACTCAAATAGCCTCTCAGAAGCATTCTGACTTCTGTATCATTTATTTTACATTCCTTTGAAAATGTATATTCCCTTAATTATATTATCGTGGGCCACTGATTGGAATTTACCAAATTCTTATGTTGAAAACTGAAACAACATGCTTCAGACAAGTATCTATCAGAGTAGTTGTTATTGTCCTAGTGTATACACTGAATACAAACACAATACTGCAGCAATTCTTAACTTGAAAGGTAAAGTAGATGAATGATAATGTGAGCATAATGATAGCCCAAGGTTGAAACAAAACCCCGTTCAGATAGATTGAGAATCGCTGACATAATTCTGACACTCCCAACCAATTTTCAAACTAACTAAATAAAATAGAATTTTTTTTAATTTAATTTGAACTGATTACATACAGGAAAGCTACATGAGAGTACCAGTCCTAATTAGATTTCACTCCTCGCCATGGAATTGGAAACGCTGACAGTTGACAACTATGTTGGACAAACCCATCTATTGCATATTTGCATCCATAACAATCCCTCCAAGGATGATTCAACGAAAGCATGTGCTATGGTCTGCATTTTGTAAAGAAATTCCTGTTTGTTTATTGACAGATATCATCTCTCCAGACCAACAGAACAGGATGAGCACAAAAAATACAGCATGCAAGCCAAAGCACGCACTTTGGCAGCTCCAATAACGAATAAGTTACCCTTATTGAATAGATTGAAATCAAGGTCCTCGAGGTGTCATCTGGAGACTGAATGTTCTGGGAAAAAGAATTTCCAGAGAATTTGACGTTGCAGCATGTGTTACAACAGGGAATATGTTAAGATAAATAAATTACCAATAAATAAACTAGGCCAATCATGTCTAGAAACCAGGAACTTCAATGCTTGTAATTCAGAACTGTATTTAGATGCAGGAAAAGAAATTCAATTGATTCTCCGATGAATAACTACCAAAGGGGCATCATTTGAGGACCATGATTCTGTACACCCAACCTTCTGCATCTTATATTTTTAAAATTTCTTATTTCTGTGCGGTCTATATGTATTTAATTTGTACTCTTGCATATATTCGAACATGAAAATGGTAAATTTTTTTATTTTTCAAAATTTTGTAAAAAAGTATATTCAAAAATCTAAAAATAGTAAACTTCTGATATATGAACTAAATACATATGGGCCCACATAAAAACGAAATTTTTTTTTATTGGAGTATATTTGCAATATATCCAACTCATATCACATTCAAAGTTACGAGACAATTCTAACAATATTTACAAAAGGAGACAACAATTATAACAATATTTTCAAAGGGAGACAACAAGCTCCTAAATATCAAATGGGGAAACCACACATGCCCCAGGGATATTTTTGGTTCGAAATCGCATGCGGGATTCGAACACGCGACGGCGGGAACGGAAAGTTTTCGTTCCGCGCCCGTCGACCATGCCATAAAAACGAAAAATTAAACATATATAAACAAACGAGGTTAATAGGATCATGATCCATCGTGTAAACACCTTATAATCCAAAAAATGAAAACAGATATAATTTGACTAGAATACAAACCATCTAATATTATAAAGTACAAAAAAAAAAAAATCAAGGGAAAAAAACTTATGGATTCTTACATTACCGAGATTATAGCTTCCAAGAAAGCGAGAGAATTCAGGTGTGGAAAAGAAGGCGGAAAATACCTGAGATTGGGGAATTTGGAATGGAAGGAGACGGAGAGCTTCCAAAGGCTTCTCACCATAGAACTATAGAAGCAGAGCCGAAATGGAAGGAAGAAGGCTTGGTAGACATGGCTGTCACTTGCTACCAACTCCAGAACAACTTACTCTACGCGCGCGTGAATCTCACTCAATCCACGCAGCCAAATTAATTTCGCCAGTTTCATGTGAGGAACCTCTTATTTTTTACATACCATTATATTTTTTCCAAAACAAAGCACTCAGTATGTTTATTAAATTAATAATTAAGGTATAAAAATCATAAATAAATAAATAAGTATTAATAAATATAGGATATGTTTGGTAATTTGAAAAAGTTGTCAAGCTAAAACTTTTCAATCTAAAACTTTTTACTCTCCATTAATACTTTTCTTTTAATTATTTTTTACACATCTTTCTATACGACAACTCTACTTTTTAATCATTTTTACACAACTATCAATAAAACTAACCTATTTATTTTAAATTTACTATCTTTATTCCCCATTATTACCTCTACAATATCACATCATTTTCTACTAATTTGATAACTTTTACATATAAAATTTTTCATCAAAAGTTTTACAACTTCCCAAACACACCTATAGTGGCTTTAATTTATGGGTATATTTGGTTATATATAAAAATTTTCATTCTAAAATTTTTTACCCACCACAAATATTTTATTTTTAATTATTTTTTATATTTTCCTATACAATTACCACACTTTTTAATAATTTCTACAAAACCAATCTATCTATTTTTTTAATTTTATTTTCTTTACTTTTCATTATTAACTTTGTCATATCATATTATTTTTTTATTTCAAAAATATTTATACGAAAAAAAATTTCATCTAAAAGTTTTATTACTTTTCAAATATACCCTATATAAAAAATTGCTTGATTGTTGTGTTTGAAAGGTGAAAATTAGGAAAATTTTAGTTATTCGAATTTACAATGATGTATCTGATAAGGCAAAAAATTAAGTTGAAATTTTGACGAAAAACTTCAAAGTTTGTAATGTAATAGAATAAAAGTAATGATTAAAAATAAAGAAAATAAATTTGAAATAAATATAAAAATATATAAAAATATATAAAAAAATTGTAAAGTAGATAAGTTGAATAAAAAATTAGCAAAAATCTAAAATGTCATTTAACTCTAAATCAACTTGCTTTCAACCCATTTACAAGATGCATGGAATATGAGTGTTAATGGTCATTATCAACCCATTAACCTGATCGTCCAACTCATTTATCAATGCGTTTGGGTTAGGAATTTTGAATAAATATGTTATGATTTGCTAACCCATTCAATTATTTAATCAAATAAATGGATTACGGTTGAGATTTTATAATTCGTCAACTCATTTAATAACTCATTTAACTAATTCAACTAATGTAAGTCGTTTACTCCATTAAAGTTATATATCTATAAAGAGGAACAATTTTATTAGCCCAAACTAACTAAATGACTTGTTAGTCTATCTTAACAAATATTTAAAATACTTTTTTGTTTTTTCATATACTTATTTATCTAAGCGTATTTAATCTACAAATCAAGTTTTATTATTTTTGGATATGTATATATTTTTTTTATATTTTTAAACATAGAGGTATTTTAAATACTTATATACATATAAATGTTTAAAAATCTTAAATATATATACACACATATTTAAAATGATAAAACTTGTTTAATATGCTAAATACACTTGAATAAACAAATATATGAAAAAAGCAAAAAAAATGTTTAAAATGAATTTTTTAGGTGTGCTAAGTGAGTCATTCGCTTAACTCGAGCTTATAAAATCGCTTATCATATATAAATATAAACCTCTCAATTATTTTTTCACTAAGTCTTCCTCTTATCACTTAATTTTTATTCTTCATTGTCGCTTTAATTTTATTTTCTTGTTATTATCTTATTTTTATTTTTTCTATGTCGAAAACACGTTTTCACCTTTCCTCGTAAGATCATCTTTTATCGGAGTATGTTAAAATTGGAACGATGTTAAAATTGCTTAATGTTGAATTCGAACCCGAATTGAAAAGAATTTAATCTTAGGTTAAGCTGAACCTAAATCCAAATTATATAAAATATATATTTCATATTTATTTTATGCTTTGTATAAGTCCAGCCTTATTCCCCTCATATATATTATATTTATTTTATATTATATATAAGCATTATTCCTCCTTAAGTTCAATTATATAATGTAATATTTTTATATTTTCTTTTAGAAAAGAAGAGTTTGGTTTAGTGTTAATTTCAAGACAAAAATATTGAAAACTATTTTTAAAACTTAAGATGTTTTTATTTAGTGTTGTAACTTAACTACTTATGTAGGATGTTATCAGTTGATTATTTCAATATGATATTAGTGGTTAAATGATTATTCTACTTGAAATAAATTTATTGTAATCTTATTTGATTTAATATTATAATTGTTGAAATTTTTTTATTATGACTGACATTATAAGGTTTTTCTTATAATTAGATATATAACGTTTATGTATATGGTTATGATATTAATATTAAATTATAGAATAGGAAAATAATATACATTTTCATTTTCCTAAATAGTCTATTAGTCTACTTTTTTTTTTTGAGAAATGGCTACTAGTTTATTTAATATAAAGAGTATGTGTAAATTAGATTTTTCTTCTTTATATTCTTAAGCACTTTTGAATTTTTGCTTGAAAATAGAAAATTATCATTTTTTTATTTTTTCAATGTTAGATTTAAAGTTGAATAAATATAAGATAGGTCACAAATACATAGAATAATTTTAACCCAAATTCTAGCATGAAACTCAAGCACAGTCCGAATTTCAAAAATAAAATTAGAATTTATGTTTATAAATAAAGTTAGGGTTGAAACGAACTTGAGTTTTATAAGCCCAAAGTGCATCCAAATCATTTACTTTATAAGTCATTATCAACTCTCCAACTTGGGTTTTAAATTAGTTATTATTGAAACTTTTTAAATAAATTAGTAAATAAATTAGAATTAAAATATTTTAAATCGGCTAAAATTAAGATTAGATTCCAACTGCTGCTACCGCTGAATTCACCTGTGCACTGGCAATAATTTTACTTCTGTTACGCATCCCATCTCAACAGCCACCCTTCATTGATCTTCTCTGTCACACGCATTCGGGCGGTCCGACGTCGACCACAGCCAAATAATTTTTTTTACAAAAAAAAAAATAAAATCCACCTACCCCCATCCGACGGTTGATATCTTATCTTAGAAGGATTCTTGCTTGACCGTTGACAAACTGCATTCGGCGAGTCTGCCTGCCGTAGGGGTGTAAATAGGGTTGGGTTCAACCCGAGCCCGCATCAACCCGAACCGATTTATACCATGGTTGGGTTGAGGT
>JAXCLR010000063.1:32585395-32633649 GCA_035584095.1 Annona squamosa | reverse complement strand
TAGGCATGGCCTTGGCCAGCTAGTTCAACCAATCAACCAACTAGTTCTATAGATTACCAAATCATGTTCTAACTTACAAAATGGAAAAAATTAATCGATGACTGAAACAAAATGACATTTATAGAAGGAAAATTAATTACAGAGGTGGGCAGGATTGTCTTGCTTGGGTGGCCGCGCAGGCGCAAGCACAACGGGGAGGAGGAACGGCGCGCAGGCGGAGAGAAGGCACGACGCAGTGGACTGGCAGAGAGGAGAGAGGCGCAGGAGCAGGAGTAGCTGCGCGCAGTGAGCAACGGCCGATCGAGCTCTGGTGTTCGGAAGGCTGAAGGCAGGCAGAGCCGTGAACAGTATTTCTAAGGCAAATGGCAGATGCACAGAGGCGGTAGTAAGGGAGAAAAGGCCGCAGACACCGTGAATGGTATTTCTAGCTGCCGTGAACGGTCGTCGTAGACACAGGAAGGGAGAAAAGGTCGCAGACACAGCAAGGGAGAAAGGGCTTAGAGTTCATGATTTTCGGATTTCATCGGGATACCAGGACGAATCACGAATGGGATATTGGAATAAGATAAAAATAAAAATATTAATATTTCAGATTTGGGTTCGAGCTTGCAAGGTTCGGGCTTACAGGAACCCGAACCTGAGCACTGTATGCCTTCGGTCCGGGTTCGGGATGAAAGCATGAGAGTTTTAACACTGTAAATCATTGGGTCCGGGCCGAACCGGCCCAAGTTGAACCCCTAGCATCAACCTATGATTGGATCACAACATCTCCAACCTTTTTTTTTGCTATCATAGCCAACAAATATACAACGAATAACTTTTTATTAAACTTACTACGAAGGTGGTCAAGAATAAATACATAGCAGACGCCTCCAAACACACAGAAATAACTTACCGTTGGTTTGGTGCTCCGCAATTTCTCAAAAGGAGAAATATACCTAAGTTTGGGTTGAGGAAGCCTATTTATGACATGGGTAGCAATCTTCATGCATTCAACCTAAAATTTAGATGACACATTCTTGGCATGCAGCATACTTCTGCATATCTTTGCCAAGTGTTAATTTTTTCTTTCTGCCACTCCATTCTGTTGTGGCGTGTTTGGGCAAGTCAGTTGTTAGCGTATCTTACACCTTTGTAGATACTCTGAGAATTCAGATGATATATACTCTCCCCCATTGTCTGTGCATAGGCATCATATTTTTCAGTCTACTTCACTTTCCACTTTTTGCTTAAATTCTTTGAATTTAGTAAACGCCTCAGATTTTTCTTTCATAAAATCAATCCAGACATACCTTGAATAGTTGTCGATGAAGGTTATCATGTACCGATAGCTGCTAATGGATGGTTGCTTCACTCATCCAAATACATCTGAGTGTACTATCCCGAGAGGCACCTTGGTATGAAATTTTAACTTCTCATACGGTAATTGATGTGCTTTTTCGAACTGACATCTGGCACATACCGTATCCTCTTGAATTTCTAACTGGAGAAGGCCTCTGAGCATAGACTTTTTCATTATTTGCTTTAGCTTGTGATAGCTTACGTGTCCTAGTCAGGCGTGTCATAAATCTGCAGTTTCATTCTTCTTGTCTTGTCTACGTATGCTGTCTATGTAGACATCACATAGACGGATTCAAGCCAATGCCCTTCCATGATCAACTCATTTCTAATTTTTAATTTAAGATATACCCTTACATCATTTGGGCCAAACACCACATAATTTCCAGAGGCGGTGAGCTGTGAGACAGATAATAAGTTTTTCTTCATACCTAGGACATGGAACACATTTTCTAATTGTACCTTCTGTAAACTGAATTGAGGGTAAACATAGTCTTACCGATATGGGTGATGGGCAACTTCGAGTTGTTAGTTATTACGACTACTCGTTCTCCTTTGTACTCAGACATACTAGTCAGCTTCTTATAGTTTCCTGTCATGTGATTGGAACATCCAAAATCGACAATTCAATCATCATTATAGTTGATTAATTTTTCACTTACTGATATGAGAGTTGACTCCTCTTCTGTCTTGATGATGCAGGATGTCACCATCTCTTGGAGCTCTTCTATTGCAAGGGATGCTTGAAGATCTCATTCTTCTTTGTTGTGGATAGAGGTCGCAACATTTCCTTCTGCCCGCTTGAATCAGTAGTCTCTCACAAAGTGGCCTCTTTTGCCACAGTTGTAATACTAGTCCTTCTGTCATAGGGATCTCTTCTCTCTTTTGTCGCCATCTTGATGAGTTTTCCCTTACTGCGAGCTTTGTCCTTGTTGCCTCCTTTGCCAGCTTCCATTTTTCTTTCTTGTGTTGTCTCCATTTGACCTTGTAGCTACTCAATATATGTTTTGGAATGCTCTCTTCTTACTAAAGAGATCATTCTTCTCCTCTTTGAGTGAAACTTTAGACATTTGCTCATCTAAAGCTTTTTGGTTGGGCAAAATATTTTTCAACTTGGTTTGAGTTAGTTCTTTGGCCCATCCACGGGTAGCAACGATAATCCCGTGGTACTTTGGCTTTAAGCCATGGATGATAATCCTCATTCTAGTATCAGAGATCGAATTTTTTGGGTCTAATTTTAAAATTTCTCCACAAAGAAATTTAATTTAGAGAAATATTCACTTGTCGCCATATTCTGTTGTGAAATGGATAACAACTCATTTTTCAACTACTGGAGCTTTCATAATTTTTCCTTATGTATAATGTTACGAGGGTGTCCCATGCCTCTTTGGGTATTTTAGTATCCTTAATCTTCTGCAATAACTTGTCTTCAATAGTTACTGCTAGCACGTACATGGTTTTGTCAGCTTTTGTCTTCCATCTCTTTAATTCTTCGTCATTTGTGGGTGGCACAGTACTATTGCAGCCAATTATATCCCATGGTCTTGACTAAGTAGATAAAACAACATATGCAAAGACAAAGTATTATAGTTGTTATAATTTTGCTTCTTAATAGAGCTTACCGAGGTAGAAATATCCACTATCGTGATTTGATATGCCTAGCACTTTTCCAAGTAAGCTTAGTCTCAAACTAATTGACTTTACAGTCCCAAACTATGCACGTGCAGAGTCTCCTTATACTTGTCTAGCTGGTGTAGTCTTCACGAACCACAGTCCCCAACCCTTGGCTCTGATACCAATTGTTGAGAAAAGGATGTTAAAAATAATTTATTTATAAAAATATTATAACTAAATAATATACCCACGATAATTTGAACACTCTCACTTTACAAGCTCCTACCCTTAATATTATCCACACTTGTCCCACAAGTATTCTCCTACTTACTTTTCTAAACTCTCATTACTATCACTCCAACTCACATTACAACTAACACTCACCAAATTCACACACGCCAAATGCTCATTGTAAAGGGGAGCAACCCCTTTATATAGCCATGAATCACCTCCTAAGGCATTTAATGCCATGGTTGATTTCAGTTGAATGGAGATGACTAGAAGATTCTAGTTACTTGGTGGTATAAAATTGTTGCATCTCAAAAATTCCGGTTGCAGCTCCGTATATTCTAGAAAGATGGTGTTGTTTGTTTTATTTTCTCTTCACAAGGACCCAACACGGTGGACCCCAATGTCCTCAAACCCGACATCCTTGCACACAAGAACCAATGAAGACCATCAAATCCAGGAGAAATCCATGTTGCTTGTCTTCCTCAACACTAGCACCAAGAAGCTATATAAAATCCACATCGATTCGGCATCAACATACGAGTCATCTTACAAATAAAAAAATAAACGATGCATTTTCATTGCCGATGGGTGAAATCCATCAGTGTTGAATTTGATAGAAAGCCCATCTATCCCACCCATATCTAAATTGAAAGGTGTTTTTGGAAAGGAAATAATTTACTAACGATTGCCTTCCATTTGACAATAACTGTTAACATGAGGTTATTGTAATTTTGGGAAAATTATATGAGAGTAATATATAATTTTTAAAACTAGGTGAGTATATTTGTAATTTTATTTAAATTATGTGAGTATATATGTAAAATACCCAATAGTTTATGATGAAAATTATGTTTTTATAATTAAATATAAACGTAGTATGAATATATTAGAATTTTGAAAATGATAGAGTATATTTGATATTAGGGTAAAACATGTATATTTGGGTAACTTTTGGAACTAATTAAATAGATTCATTCTAGACACTATATTAGATAGTTTCTATATTGTTAATTTATTTTCATATTATATAATTAGAATGATAATTGCATGAGAATATCATTAAATAAGATGATTTAAGTAAAAGTTTAATAGATTTAGCTTTATTTAGCACAAAATATTCACGATTAATCGATATATGCAAAATTAGGTGAAATTAAAACAAACTTGTGCAATTCTTAGAGAATTGAAGGATGATGATCAAGTCTCATTCAATTTGATGATTTTAAAGAATTAAAAAAACAATGATTAATTAAACTTAGAATGCGTCGTGAAAGTTTCAATGCGAAATGGGGCGAAACGAATGAAGAATAGATAAATTTGCATTCGAACTGTGCCCTACAAGGGTGGACACAACCCACGTCATGTTGGTCCCTAGTTACACAAATTTCAACATGTGAGGATTGTGTGAGCACGTTCTCCCTTTGTACTTTATATAAACACTTGTTATACAAGTCTTATGGTATCTTCAAATTTCTTTGGAGCTAATGTTGAGGTCCCAAAGTGAGAAAAGGCAATGAACACGAGATAATAAACAAGATGATGAGTTGCTTGAAGCATTTAAGATACCATTAAAGCTTTTAATCAATAAGCTTTTTTTTTCCTTTCAATTTAATTATCTTGTTTATGATGGACTTTAAATGTGATATTGTTTTGTATTTGGCTTTTATAAATATGTTAGGCTAAGCCTGTTATCTAGAGTTTAGGATATAGCAGACACACAATGTAGCGGATATTATGGTTTCGATTTATTTATGAAAGATATTTTGTGTTGATTTAATATCTTGTAAATTTAATGTTTGCTTAGTGTTAAGAATTGCAACTTGACAATGATTTTCATATATTAGGTGAAAAAACCGAGATGAGGAAGTATAATATATATTAATCAAGATATTAAACCTGAAAATCTAAGACAATAAGAATAGATATGATAATCTTAAGGAATTTCACGAACTACACAGAACTTAATGAATTCTAATTAACTTAATCTAATAAAACTAAGTTGTTAAAAAGATTTGGACTACACTTTATAAATTTCGAAAGAAGGTGTAAGGATAATTTAAAATTAGTTCTCCTTTAACATATAATATTTAAATTAGGTAAACACTCAACATATGTGTTGTAAATGATATATGTAAAATCCTAGGCTCTAGATACTCTTATTCTATGATTTCTAATTCCACTTCTACGTTCTTAATATCAATTTTTTTCTTACTATTTCCTTCATTCTTTTATTGATTTTAGTTACAAAGTGTTAAATACAACGTTTTAAGTCTTGTACTCTTTGTAAAATCAATATTTTACCTACTATAATACATGAACCTATGCACTTGTGAAAAGATTGTAACATGTATACTTTTTTAATGACAAATGATCTCATTAGCCCAGGCTAAGTAAATGCCTTGCACAACTCACATTAAAAAATTCATTTACGACAATTTTTTTTACTTTTTTTATTCATATACTTGTTTATGTAAATGTATTTAACATATAAACCATGTTTTTTTAATAAAAATGATAAAATTTAATTTATATATTAAATATATTTAGATAAATAAGTGTAAGAAGAAAAAACAAAAAAATCAAAAAATAGTTAAAATGAATTTTTTGAGATTGACCATGACTAATAGGATCACTCACTTTCTTAATTTGGATGAAATTTTTATTTGTTAGCTAAATAAATGCTAACTGATTGAGTAAATTTCAGTTTATCACCCCGAGGGTGGTTTCACCCAAAACTTGTATGAAAATGAAAGTTTCATATGAGAGAAAACCAGCATTATAGGGTGTGTTTGACAATGAGAAAAAAATATCAGCTTAAAACTTTTTAATTTAAAACTTTTTACTTTTTATAATTATTATATTTTTTAATTATTTTTCACATTTTTCCATATAATTGTACTACTTTTCAATCATTCTATACAACTGCCCACATAATTAACCTATATATTTTAACTTTATTATCTTTAATTCTTATCATTATCTCTATTATATCGATAATTTCTACTTTATAAAATTTTTCATCAGAAATTTTATTTAATTTGGAATTTGGCCCATCAGTTCTCGGAAAAAGAGCCTCGTGCAATTTCTCCGGGAACGAGTTTCGACTTTCAAGGTTCATAATCTGGCAAGAGTAAGTAATAGCACATCGTTTTCAGTTATAAACGGCATTCGCGGGTTCTAGAAATAACACATTGCCCGAGGTTCAAGGAGGCTGGTAGAATCCGCTGCCTGTCTTTTTAGCCAAGACTCCTCCCACAATTCCCGGCATTTGTAGAACCCGTATCCCTGGAGAAGGAGAAAGAAATCGAAGAAGACAGTTCAAGGAAATCATTCAATAGCTGAAGAAGAATACATTAATCTGTTTTCCAGGTAATTTTCTTTTCCCATCCTCTCATCTTGTCCATTTTTCGAAATTTGGAACCCTAATTTTCCACATTTGTTCCATCCTTTTCCCCCTTTGTCTAGTTATCTCTAAATTCAATAAGAACCCTTAGGATATCAACTTGTAGGGATGACAAGTGTTTTCTATAAAATCATGATTCTCGCGACGCTTCTCAATTAGCACGTACACAAAACTCTTTCTAGGAAGATCTCAAGTACTAGGCGAATTTGGAATTCAAGCGTTCCACACACACACGCACAAACACGCCTCCCAATAGCGGCTGCAGTTGATTGGCAAATAGGATAATTTTGAATCTCGGTCCCGATCAGAATCTCATTATAAATGGTTTAAATGACACATAACTTTTAATCTTTTATGTAGGGCTCAGCTTATTAGTGTAATCTGGATTTTTGTTTTTCATCAATTATCGATGATTTCCCCCACTTAGCATCACATTTGTCTAATTTTCTGGCTCATGTCTGAAGATCCACCTGTCAATGGGTGCACAGTATCATCGTTACAATGAATTACATGAAAGTTTTGACTATGTCCATTGCAACAATATGGTTGTTTGAGTATCTGCATCCATTGGCCGCACCTCCAAGATCTTGCAATTCATTGAAAGTGATGCATAATTCCACCAGCCCCCAACCCCAAGCACCTCCAAGCTTTGAACAAGGTTGGCATGTCAGATCTTGCAATTCATTGAAAGTGATTCATAATTCCCCACCCACCTTAAGCCATCCTTAACTTGCCACCAGCCTTGTGTGCTGGTGGTATCACCCAGTGGCGTGAAGTAGGGGTGTAAATCGGGTTTGGGGGGGAGGGAGGAAACACAAACCTAACTCATCTTATAACATCTCTACCCAACCTTACTTTTAATCTTATTTTTCACACCTTAACTCAACCTTATTTTAATCCTATAGAAATTGGTTCAGTTTAGGCTAGAAATCGAGTTAATAAATAGATAATATTTAAAAATATTTTGCTTAATTAAGTCTATTTTGAAATATAAATTTATATGAAAGAATAAAAATTAATATTTTTTATAGGAATATTTTTCAATTTATGACTTATACAATGATATAATTGCTAAATAATCTTATTTTAAAGCAATAAAGTCTAGTTAATTCCTACATATTATGTGTGAATGTAAGACTATTTATTAATAATTTATTATATTGTACACTAATATATAAAATCGGGTACGTTTAAATCGGGTTACATAATTTATTTTTTTCAAAAATGTCTAACCCAGCCTTATCATAAATCCGGTTGGGTTAGTCAGGCTCAGGTTGAAACAACCCTATTTACACTACTAGCACGAAGCCACTACATGGGGTGTTTGAATCCCCTCAGGCTAGGGGTGTTATAATTTTGTTATAATTTCTTCCATAGTGTGAGAGTCGGCTGTTGGGAGAGAGCTTATGGGTCTCCCGAATTAAGAGATGGAGCATGATGTCTCTATATTGGAAATTTGTAAGAATGTCTCAAAGTTTGACTGTAATATTAGTTGAGAGGGGTGTAAATATGCCAATTAAAAAACCCATCCTTATCTTTGCATATTTTCATGGTCAGATTTGGGATGAGTTGATGTGGGAGCAGGGACCAAGAAATGTTGATGACAAAGAGAGGGAAACTGTAACCACCCAACCACACACGACAATTTATTAGCAAAATTCTTCTAGGAAGTAAATCGATGAGGCAAAACTAGGCTCAGAGCTCGTAGGAAAGAATCACGAGTTAAGCGCAGGCTAAGAGGCTTTTTTTAGAAGAATTTCCTGCCTTTCTCTTGTGACCACTACCTCTGAATATTCTGGTGGGTCATGAGTCAGTTGTGGTAGTTAAATTTGATGGGGAGTGACCAATGTAGTTGGCTGGTAGTGGCTCCTCATATGGTCTAATAGTCAATGGGTTCCAATCATAGGTCCATGTGACCAACACTTTTTGGAGGGTAGTTATGGAAATATTTCTAGCTTCCCCACCTCTGAAGTTGAGTTATTGTTTTAAAAATAGAGTTTTCTGCATTTGGTCTTTGAGTAGCTTAGCAGAAGACCTCTGTATGTGGATATCAAATCAATGTTGTGTATTTCCTAGAGGTTTGATTTGCTTCTATAAAATGGGTGTTCTAGCTTGTAAAGGAATGGAAACTCCTGGAGAAGTATGCGTTTCAGCTGCAAGAGGAACCAGCCAAAGCCAAGATGATTGGCTTGATAAATCACTTGATTGGGGGTGGGGGTGGTCGCTCTAACTTCAAAGTTCAATTGGTCAGTCACCAGTTCTGGCAAATCATTTTTTTTCTGTTGCAAAGAATCATCTAAAAACTGCATGATTTTCTTGTTGGGTAATGTTTCAATCAGATGTTTTGTGCTTGCACTAAGGGATTAAACAGGCTGCACAGGCTGGCTATTGTGCACTTGGAGCCTTGGAGGAGACCCATGTCTTGCTGGGTCTTGGTCACCAACTTTAGGCTTCAATGAGTAGGGCCCTGCGCAATGCAGAAGTTTTCAGTGGGTTGCTTGATATTGGTCCTTTTTTAGCTGTAACAGGCACCTCTTGGCCCTTTAGTTGCATGACCCTCAGTGACTTGACCCAGACCCAAACCTTTTGTAGGTTCGTAGTCTGCAAAGGCCCTCTTAATAATACATTGTAACTCCAATACAAAAAAATAAAAATAATAAATAATGCATTGTAACTCGTTCTTAATACATCAACTTTACTTTGAATTCCATATTCTGAAATTTATTTGAATCCTAATCGATCTATGTTCTGATTGATAAATTGTTTGTAGTTGCATCACTCCAATAAGGTCTTGCTGTCTGTCAAGTTGTGTAGTTAGCACTATCATAAATATTGACTAGTTAGTGAGGCAAGCACTATTGGAGAAAGTGGATTCTTTTGTGGCAAAAAAGAGCATCTGGTGAAGCTCTGCTCCTTAGAAACTAATTGACTGCAATTATGTTGAAGTCATTGCAGTCATCCATGATGTTGACTTTGCTTTGTTTGCCAAATGGTATCAGCCTTCAAATTTCAAGCTAGCTCCATTGGAGAAGATAGTTCCTTACCTCAACAAGGGATTTGAGACTAAACTTTTCAGGGTTTAGAACATCCCTGTAAAATTTCAATATAATATCATATTGAAAATTTAGAAATTTGGTTGCCGCCCTCAGTATCTGCTTTATCAGTAATTTAGAAAATGCTGGTGGTTTCAAAAACAGGTAATCATCATCATCATAAACGTTTTCCCATCTATGTGTGGTTAGTTGCATAGATCCCGTAGCACCATTCTTGATGATCATAAACTAAGTTCAGTAATCTTTAACGTTTTCACATCTCGTTAATTTCAATAATCTTTATGATCATAAACTAAGTGTTTTTAGTAATCATAAACTTGCAGAAATAATTTTGCTTTTATTTGGTTATTCATTGGGAAAATAAAAACTCCAATTGATTAAGATTTTAAGTAAAAGTAATTATAAGATAAACATAAATGCAAATTTAAGATAAAAATATTAATTAGACATTAACATTTAACTGTCAACATAAGTACATAAGAGACCTTTGCATATGATATATGAACATTATGCATGTATATATTAAGGCTTCCGCTTTGGTGCAAATAGGGTTATTTTGAAGTTTTTCATGTAACCTCGTGGATAGGGCCTATTTGATGATAGAATTGAAAAACACAGTTTAGATTGTTCAAAATCATTGTTTTATTATGATACCGAAAATCATCTTTCTCAAAGTTGTTGATAGGTGACAAGGATCATATATATTCATTTCTTAGATCCATTCACACATCTTTAGAATGTAATGATACCTTATATAATCATTTATCTAAAAATGAATAATGTTTTAGATGGTTTAGATATTGAAAATGTAATTTCAAAATTGATCTAAATCAAACAATTTTAGAACATTCATTTTGCACTTTTTTTAGATGGGGCCTATGAACATGTTTTATCTGGATAATACTTGATCCCCTAGCAAAACAAATGATTACAAATGCAATTAGTGGAGTGGATGTCACATAATCATTAAAGTGGGCCAAAATAGGAAGGGTTATCAGAGAAACTTCAGTGTAACCTGATTTTATAAAAATCCACGCTATTTATTGCATTTTGGAATCTCTTTTATTTGTCTAATATCACTTTGCATGGCCCCGTTGGTAATCAATGTAATAAAATGGTTTAATATTAGATATCAATTTTAAAGTTGTATTTTTGACATCTAAACCGTTTAAAATATCATTTCTACGTAAATAAATAATTCTATGAAGTTTTATTAAATTCTAATATAGAGTAAATGGATCTAAGCGTTTTTCATAATTTACACATGAATATATATGTTTTTCAACAAATGTGACACATAAACATACTTGATCGGGATGAAACTTAGTCTCCTAGATAAACAAATAATATTAAATACAATGAGTGAATTGAGTTTTAAATCAATCATCACTATCTTAAAAATTAAGGGGGTTATATAAAAGTGGAGTCCATATGTATACACACACACACTTAACTAACATATGTTAAGTGGGTATGAATTGTTATTGATTTTGAAAGGTTATCGTAGTTATTAGTGAAGAAGTGAGGGAAGAAGTGATTAAAAGGAACTTTAAACGGCAATTCGCTATAAAAACAATGATACCTGCAAGTTATTGGTAAATTGAAGATCATCATTATCATCATAGACCATTTCCTACCTAAGTTGGGTAGTGGTAAATTGAAGATAATAGTGGTAATATCTTCGATATTATTGATAGAATGGAGGTAATATCAAAGATATTATCAACAGAATATGGAACAAATGAAAATATTGATTTTTTAAAATAAAATTCATCAACCACCTCCTAAAAGGATTCTATTGAACATAATCTTGACAAAACAAACGCTGGCCACACTCATCACCATTGGGAGAATCACACATGTTCCTTTCGAGATAGCATAGGCTTTAGGTTCTTGTTTAACAACTTTTGGTTGATGTTCGTGGGATTATTGTAGTTGAGCTTCAACCTTTTGAACCTTCTAATGGTCTAGTAACTTTCATAGTTGTTAAAGGCATGTGTTGCATGCCTAGGCCCAAGGCTCACACAAGCATGCCTCTTGCACCTTGATAAGAGACATGCTAAGGTCTTTTGTTAGGGCCTGTGCTAAGGGTGCAACTCAGGTCGGTTCGGTTTGGATAGTAGTTTACCTTACCCATACCTTATTTGTAAAAAGCCTACTTTATCTTACCCATTTGTCGGTTTAGTTCTTAGTGTTCCCTAACCTACCCATTATTCATAGGGTCGGTCCTGGTTTTGGTTCCAAATTGGTTCCTTTAGTACTCAAATATAATATTTTAAAAAAATTTCTATGTCATTTTAAATAATGTAAAATGATACTCATTTACATTTTAAAATCACAAGTATATATATTATTGTTTACATTATTATATGAAAATATGAAGTATAGACCATCATAACCCAATCACTATAATTATTAATATATTATAATTACAACTCATAAGCTTATTTATAAGAGTCTTTCAGGAGTCAATAACATATATATAAATAATCGAACTAATTTCCTACTTCACAAGGTACAAAATTCATTTAAATTTAAATTTGTTAGAATATGTATGCATACAAGATGTCAAAGACAAAACACAATACAATGCTATAATATATATTATACATATATAATTATGCACATAATTAATCACTCATATGAGTATATATGTGGGTCGGTTCGGGTAAGCAGTGTATCTACCCTATCCTTATCTTATTTGAGAGTGCGGGTAATAATTTGTACTCTACCCATACCTATGGTTAATATTTTTTACCCTACCTTATCCAAATTAGGGTCGGGTCAGTAGATACCCGTGGGTCTCCTACCCAAGTTGCACCTCTAGCGTGTGCTAAATTAACGTGTGTGCTTGGTGCACCAAATTGAACTTGGCCAAAAATACATTAAAACTATTGTTTCAATAGTCAAATAGTGTTTTGACTCTTCTGATTTCCTTTTTATTTCTTGCTTAGCCAATTATAAATATTCATTGCTTAATTGCCATCCACCAAATTAAACTTGTTCGAAAAGACATTAAAACTATCATTTCAAAATTGAAATAGGTTTTGGCTCTTCTGATTTCTTTTTATTTTTTGACTTAACCAAAGTTAATACTTTCCATTTTTCTTCACTGTCTTTCTTTAATTATAATTGTTATTAATTGTGATAATAATTATTATTTTCGCAAAGTTAGTTGTGTTTCAAGTTTAAACCCTTTTGAGTAGTATTGGCACATTCAATTATATTAAATGTTCGATTAATGCAATCTGAGGTAATTTTTACTCTTAATCATTGTATAGGTTAATATCTAATTTTTGAATATCTCGTTATTATTTGCTTTTACGTAATGTGCCCCTGCTTTACTTGTGTGTGTGCCTTGGCCCAAAAGAATCCTTTGTGCCTTGTTATGTCTTGTAGTTTCAACAACTATGGTAGCTCACAAGTTGGTCATTGCAGTTAGACTGGCTGGAAAGGGAACAGGACCAGGAAAGTGACTGGCAGTAGCACATATTAGTTTTCAAATTTGAGGCAGACATGCACAATTAATAAATGCAATTTATTTAGGTAATATAGTTGATGTCCCAGAAATCTCACACCTTGCATCCCTAGGCCATAAAGGCTCTTGTACTGGCTTGTGAATAAGGAATGCAGTACATGTGTGAATGATTTGTCTTCTTTTCTTGTTCTGGATGTGAAAGTTTAGGCTGGTGCGTTGGATGTGAATTAAGAAGCATTGGCCTTTGTCTTTCCCATTTTTGACCTAGTCTCCATTGGAAGGGGAGCCTTGCCACAACGGTAAAAGTTGCAATTTGACTTGGAGGCCACGGATTTTTGTTTGGAAACAATCTCTTGCTTCACAATGTATGGTTGTGTAATATAGACCCGGAGTGGTCCGATCCTTCCCGAGACACTGCCCATCTCAGGAGCTGAATGCACCGGCCTGCTTTCTCTCTAGGTCTTTGCTGGCTTTGGGATGCTCTAGATTTCATTGTTTCTTTCTGTGAACTGGGCAAAGTTAGAAATTAGTATTTAACCATTATGGTCTGTTTGTTCGTTGGCAAATCATATTTGAAAATTTCTCAAATTGAATTCTCATTTGCAATAATCGCAATTGACACTAAGTACTATACCTTGTTCTGGATTGATCTCTTCCACACAAATGGACTCCTCTCCTTTAACTCAGTTTTAAATTCTCTTTTTAATGATTGTTCAGGTTCCAGTTTCCTTCTGATGGACATTGAAGACCTATTATATGAATTCCAATCTGTGAGTCTTCCAACCAAGAGTGCAATCTATGTGTGGGGCTATAATCAATGTGGGCAAACAGGGCGTAAGGGAAGGGAATGCCATTTGAGGATACCCAAGCGACTCCCTTCCAAGCTTTTCAAGTGCTCCAGAGGGTCTAATTCAAGATGGTTGGACATTGCCTGTGGTCGTGAACATACAGCAGCTATAGCCTCAGATGGATCACTCTTCACATGGGGTCAGTCACTGATCAGTGTACAGTGAATTTTCAAAAGAAATTATGCAAATTTTTTCACTGTTTGGACATATATTTTTAATAAGCTTGGGGCAAAATAATGATACAATATCATCTTCAGCAATTGGGCGATGCTTGGAGCTTACCCCATGCCATATTTGAGCTTCAGTTGCTATTGCTGGAGTCCTCGTCCATACTAGATCCAACTATTAGTCTTGGTAGCGGCAATCCTCTCCACCTAGCTATGCTACAATTTGATAAGATCGTCATCCAATAATTTGGGGAAAAACATGGATTTAGTTCCTCAAAGCAATCAAGCTGTCTTTAGATATCTAAAATGGGTAGTGGCAGAATTTTTTCTTGATGCCAAAACAGGAGCATATTTCATTTAGTTTCCCAGCTGTAATCACATGCTAGTATGTTTAGATTTTTGCCCTTTGGGAGGACCTTCCCAATTCCAGTTGCGCTACGGTAAATCTCCACAGATGGGGATAAACATAATTCATGATCAGTTTATGGAGCTCTGGAGCATTGATCCAGGTTAAAGGCATAGTTTGCAATCTAGGCTATCCAACTTCTAAGTGGAAAATTATGCAACAAGGTGCTGTTCTCTTCTCTTAGTTCGGCCACTATTGACGACATGAGGGAGAAAATGAAAAATAAACATGGCACACTATTTATCTGTGTAGCATTATTAGCCATGTTATCTTCTTACTATAAAATTTATTGTTGGCTTTATTCTTTTAAATGGTTTAACCTGATAAAACCAGGGATCTTTGTAGAGTTTGCATAGCGACATGACTCTCTTGTAGTGCATCTGGGGATAGTGAATAATGCAGTAGAGAAACCTAGAAGCACGGGTGTAATCTGTATGTTTCATCAGGGATGATACCTGGTATTACTACCTGGGTTTGCTTAATTGAAGTGTGACAACTATCCCAGCTATGGGAGGGTTTATGAAATTTGGTCAACAAGGTTACCATCCAATTGGTGTGGGAATTAGAAAAAACTAGGTAGTTAAGTGTATTCTAATGGGAATAGTTCTAGGATTGGCTGGCAAAATGGTGATTCGGGAAGAGGCATGGGTGGTGGCCCATCAAAACCTATAGTGGGCAGGACAATATTTGACCCACATCAGTATTGACACGAGAGGATGTGGGGGGAGTACTGGATGCCTGGGGGTATCAATAGGACAGGTATGCCCAGGGTGTGACAGGTTCATGCTTTGAGCAGCATGGTCATGTGATTGTTTTTTAAGCTAGATGTACGTATTCAACTGTGCATATACTGAGAGCAATGATTCAATACAACTCTCCATGCGGCCCCTTGTTTTTTCTATTTCAAATCATTTTTCCCCCAGATCTAAACCATTTAGTTTGTTTGACACCTCTTGTTTTATCATGCTACCAAAATGATTTTCATTGGAAACTTTTTGAGAATGAATATATAAATATTAGATTTTTCAAAAAAATGTATAGTGTGTATATAATGTATAAAAGTTGTCAATACATGTGATTTTTGGAATTAGAAATAAATGCATATGGATAAACATGGTAAATGGCTTATTCAGATCAATGTTTTGAAAAACAAACCATTGCATGAACTGTTTTCATGACCAATTCCCATCTTTCCAGTTTAAAACCACGATTAAACTGGTTAAACCGGTGAACTGGAGTATGAAGGGTTCACAGTCTGACTGGTTGGACTACCCGGTCTGGTTTGGCTTTCAAAGCATTGGTTTATATTTGGGGAAAAAAAGTTTAAAATGAAACAAAAAGGATTACATGCAGCCTGGCTGTTTTGAATCGTTACCCATACTAAAAACTTCACTTTTATTTTGACTGGTGCTGTAAACAATCTGAACTGTACCTTGCTTCACATTTCAACCTCAAGCTTGAGCTAAGCCACACACTAACAAGGAAGGTTTGGCCTCAAATTTTTACGCATCTACAATTGGTCAAACGTTTCAATACTAGTTTGGTTGGAATTTCAACCAAAGCTTAATTTGGACTCATTGAATGCAATCAAACTAAGCTTGCTCATGTGCGGATGTGTTTTTGGGGGTTGGTTGTGTTTCTGCTTCGGCCTTGTCAATCTAGCAGATCCACCTGGCAAGATCAGCTTCATCGGATAAGATCCTGGACACTGAATAAAATTCTAAGCTGTTGAAGAAAAAAGAAACAGATTAGAGATTACAGGCAGACAGCTGGAATTTGTAAGAGGAAAGGCAGAGGTAAGTGGCATATTTTTGGTTCATAAAGAGCTGCAAGTTTGCTTCAGATAAGCTAGATTTGCGTAACAAACTCAAGTTGAAGCAGGTAGCATTGCAGTTATGAATATTCAACCAGAACTGGAATGAGGTTGAGATGGATTGAATTTTGAAGATGCTAGGCCTTTGCTCAGTTTAGGTCTTGCGTTATTTGGATGGACTCTAAGTCTCCAGCATGACCACAGTTGCATCCTATCGACAGCCTATGATCTATAAAGGGATGTCCAAGAAATCTAGTGCAACCATGTGCTGTAACCTGTGCAATGCATTAATCAACACAAACTTTTGCATCAATATTGCAGAAGAGGTATAAATGAATTGCCATCAACACTGTTTGTGGCAATATTATGGAAAAAGAGATGTACAAAAAGTGAGATGGAAACCTTTTGCGTGGATGCGGAGAGAATAGACTCATACAGAAATTGCTGTAGAAACTTTTCACATTATGATGATGCAAGTAGAACGCTGCAAAGAATTAAGCACTTTGTGAGTCAATCTAATAACAGAATAGTTGTTGAAAATTCCATTTTGATGCAAACAAATCCATGATCAATCAAATCACATGGTACTGGATTTTGTTGCCTCCATTTCATATTTGGTCTCTTACTTCGTGAAATTTCCAGAATAGCATCTGTAAAATCTATAAATTGAGCGCACCCCATCCTCCCCCGGCCCTGGTCAAGGGGATGAAGAGACAAGACTGGAGGGAAATCTTTGCAAAACTCTGTCTGACACACAATTGAGGATGAATATCATGGAGGAAAGAGGAATAAAGAAGAAGAATGTAGGAGGGGAGGACATAATAGTCCTTCCAATCTCTAGGTGGAAGGTTGCTGCTCAGTTCCTTTGAAATTGAAGGTGTTGACCTCCTAGTAGGAGTTTGGGAGTTCATTCACATTCAAAAGGCCCTCTGACACAGCAGAAGCCTGGAGTATTCTCATGATGGAATGGTTGAATTTATGGTTTTTGTGGGTTTTTTTAAAAATTTTTAAATCTTTCTATTTTACTTTTCATGAGGCCGCCTATCAGAGTTTTTATATTGGTTTCCTGTGATTTTTTGATGGACATCTCCAACTTGAATCCGCCACTGAAGGTGGTCATTGAAAGTCACCTCAGCTTGATTTGTAGTTCTTGTGAGATCCGTCTTTTATCGAATGGATACCTAACTTGAACGAATTAGCACCTACTCAGATGTAACTATTTCCATGTTAGTAGTGTATAATTCATGTATTATCTTAATTATCCAGTACATGGTGGATCATATGTTGGATTTTTTTAGCGCTGAATGCAGTATGCTGATTTGTCAGTATTTGATCGCCATTTGCACTATTGTTGAACATAGGCTCCAATGATTTTGGTCAGTTGGGAGATGGAACTGAAGAGAGCAGGAAACACCCCAAAAGAGTAAAGTTATTAGAGGAAGAATTTGTGAAATCGGTTTCTTGTGGAGCACACTGTACTGCTGCTATTGCAGAAACTCGTGAAAGTGATGGCAAATTGCCTACATGTAGGATTTGGGTTTGGGGCCAAAATCAGGTGCTTACTTTTCCTTTCTGGCATTTCATTTTTTATGAGTATTATTTTCCCTTAAGTTTCTGATTTCTCTTATCTTTTCCAGGGATCAAATTATCCTCGCGTATTTTTGGGGGCCTTTACTCCAAACATGGTATACTTCTCAATGGTTGATAACTTGCTTCTGGGATTAATAATTGTAATAGTAATTTTTGAGCAGTCATTTGGAGTGATGAAATTTGTTTGAGCAGCCTGCATTTCCAATTCACTATTATTTCCCTGATGTGGTGCAAATTACATGTACGAATTATTTTTGATGCGTTATCTTTGTAAACATCTAGCCCTGAAGTTTGCAAATTACATTTGTTTGGTATGTTAAAAAAAAAAAAAAGAGGGAAATTGTGAAAAAGTGAGTCTGATGTGATTGATAGGAGTGATGGTTAAGAGTAAAGAGAATAAAAATAAAATAGATATGGTAGTTATATGGGAAAATGTGAAAAAATGATAAGAATTTGAAGGTGATAATAAAAAAGCAGGGCGGTTACGTAGTTAAGATATCATATATGAAAATGTAAGGAGTGGAAAAACTTTTTTTTTTTCCTTCTCCCCCTCCATATATGGTGGCTCTGATAGGGGTCGACGTGGACATGGGCTTCTGAAAGGTCCAAAGGGCCACAGGTGGGAGGGGAGCGGCAAAAGAAGAGGTCTGAACCTGAAACCATCTTGAAATAACTAGGGCAGTTCTGCAATGTTGGTGAATATGATTTCGTTGCTGTTTTACCTTGAAAGTACTGATAGACATCTTATGAGATTGCACCAGACGAAGAGTTGACAACCATATTCTGAATAGACGTATTAGCTAATATTCTAATTTTGTACAATATATCGTGCAATTACTGGCAAAATACATATCTGCAAATGTCTGTTAATTTTGAGTTACATTCTAAATCCAAAATGGCATCCTTGTTATTTCATTTCTTTCTTTACACGAATGTAGCCCATGGCTTTGCCTTGGTTTGAAACTGCATATTACTCTTTCATTAATTGTTCTGCAATATTGATAATATACATTTTATTTCAGAGTGTTCGCCAAGTCTCTTGTGGGGCAACTCATGTAGTGGCTTTATCAGAGGATGGCTTACTGCAGGCTTGGGGTAATGTTATGATATGCTAATGACTGTGTCCTTTAGGCTGCGTTTCAATTCTGCATAAAAGGATATCATTGTTGGAACACTTTTCTTTCATTGTCTCTTATCTTATCACAATAATAAGTTAATTAAAGGAAATATGGATTTTTTACTTGTTGATCCTTTGCTTAACATTTCTGTGAAGTGGTAATGTTTACACCTTTGTTGCATGGTTCCTTCCATAATCTATTTTCTCTTGCTACAAAAGGAGCCTCAGTGTGTTTTGATGCTCGGAATCTACTTTCTTATATTAATATAAAGCAGTTTATTTGATGTTGCTCCCCATTTTTTTGACTGGTAGTTGGAAGAAAGATAAAAATGTGGCTTCGGGACTCTTGTCAAAGTATAAACTTGCTTTTGATGTTTGATGTGACATGCTATATGCCTGGTGTCTTGTCTGTGTTCTTTCTCTAGTGACATGACCTGATATATCCAGGAGAAGAAAGCTGAATAGATGGATGCCTATGTGGTGTTTTTCTAGTATTAATAGAGTTGTGTTACTGTTCTGATAAACCAGGCTATAATGAGTATGGTCAGCTTGGCAGAGGTTTTACTTGTGAAGGACTGCAGGGAGCTCGCATTTTAAATGCATATGCGAGATTCCTTGATGAAGCCCCTGAGCTTGTGAAGGTTATCCAAGTGTCATGCGGGGAGTACCACACTGCAGCTATATCAGAATCTGGTGAAGTGTAAGTGATCTGAGAGGATATCATAGCTGGAGTTCTACTTAAACACGTGGATTTTCCGCATGACACCATTAACATGTTTGAATCAAAGGTTATCTAGTTGAAGTACTGCAGTTGGCAGACAAATGGGTAGGAGGAAAGAGGAGTGCAGCTCCACTCACCAGTCCTGTCTGTGCCTGTTTCTTAGTTTTGATTAACCCACTGACATATGCTTGATATGTGGTTGTGATTTCCTGCCATTTGATTCATCTTGCTTCTTTATTGGCCTTACTATTATGTAAACAGAGGAACACATTTTGTTTTTGATAAGGACAATAACAGTCATTTACTAGTGATGCATGGTCATGAATTTTTACAATTTGTAATAATTTGAACAGAAGGATTAAGTTCAATGAAATATCTCACTGGGTGGTACGCATACATGAGATCCAAGTGAATTCATTTTAATCATGTAATGCAGAGCAATGCCATGGATACATTAAAGCATGAACAATTCTGTGATCTGAGCTGTCGATTGGAATTCTTCAACATGAGGCCTATGCATTCTGTTCCTGTAGTGTACAGCAATGTTCTGGACAGTGTTGCCAAGGAAGCTTGAACCATTGTGTAGTCTGACTGTCAATTGGATGTCTTCACCTGTGCCTTTGGTTAGACTTCTATCTATCAATAATATCTCTTGAAGTTGTCCTAGTTGTGGTTAGGATCATTGTATCAGAAAATTGTTATTTCATATTAAGACACCAGCAGATGATCTCTCTACTATCTGTAGTTTATGCAGGCATATCCCTTGCCTAGTCATTGATGGGTTCCTGAGTAAATAAGACATATTGTTCAACACCTGACACTTTCAGATTTATCTGTTTTATAATCATATTCTTGTTTTTTTTACCATGCCTAAATGATGGAAATATCTTTGGCTGTCCTTCATTATATGACCACTCATTCTTTTTCTTCTACTATACCACCTCAGTTTTCAAAACAGACTGATTGTATGTTAATTTAGCATGCCACTTTCTTTCTCACCATTTCAACTTATGACTAATTTATAGAGAACCAGTATTCTGCAAACTACAATGAGAGAGACCCTCTTGTGGATTTACAAACACCTAAAAACGTTGGAGTCAATTCACAGTGTTGTAATGTTAAAATCAACAGACTGCTAGCTACAGCATATTGTGCTGCCCTCTTAAGAACTTAAATGGGCGTCTTATTACACTAATGGTTTCTGATTATCAGTTTTGGGCTCAAGAATGAGTCCATAATTTCTCTTATAAGTATATTTTTCTTCCTTTTTCCCTTTTCTTCTTCTTCATAGTTTTTGCTCACTTATGATCCTGATTGTTCCCATGTAAAAGGTTGAAAAGAAATGTCGCCAATAGCAATAACTGACCAAGGCAAGGATGCATTGCTGATCCTAGGCAGTTCTTTCATGATTGTTGGGGGAATAACAGTAGGATTTTTAAGCAATGAAACTCTGTAGGTTAGGATTCTGTTGAAAACACATGCTAGATACATCGATATCATTGGCAAAAACGATTTGTCATATCTGAAATGAAGCATTGAAAATTCTATTACCTGTGATTTTTTTGGGTAGTCCAGCTTTTTTAGCACCATGCTCTTTAGCTGACATGTCATTTAGGATCTTATTAATAGTTCTAGCCTGGTAGAGATGAGTATTGTGTTTTCTTAGCAGGTGGTGTGAAATTTTTTCCATATTTATGCTTGATGGTGCAAATGTGGAATACAATAACTCCAATTATGTAGCAAGGGCTAGTACAATGATTACATTTGGACTCTACCATTGTAAAAACAACAAAAACAGTGGCAAGATGGGCATGCTTTTTAAGTTTGAAAATGTATAGGGAGATTTGCCAAGATAAACAAGTCAATTTGATCTCTGCACACAATCAATGGTTCCAGGGGAATCATATTGTGTGGTTACTTTGTGGCAATTTACATTGACCATCTTTGTAACTTCTTTGGTCTGCATTTTAGTTCTTAATGATCTCTTACTGATATGATAGGATATAACACTTGATTAAAGCCTCAAATTAAAGCCTCAACAGTCTGAAATCATGCCATTCTAAAATGAACTTAGTCGTAGCACATACATAGAAGGCATCTCTCTCTCTCTCTCTCTCTCTCTCTCTGACAGGATTATCAATTATTTTTGGCATTTTAAAATTTTAGGAGATCAATACGTTGAATGAATGGTTCGGCTTTCTTTTCCATAGGACACTTGTAATCAGTTGCAAATTTCTGCCTCAAAATTTGAGCTCACGATTGTGTTTTTGCTATGGCCTCTTTGGCCAAGCTATTAAATTTCAGCCATGGACGAAAGTTCTGTTAGAAAGATGACTGTTCTTAAAAATTACTGTAAACAAAATTTACTCAATGTTTTGCCATATTATCTGAAAAGTGCTAGTAGCCTTGTTTGTATGTTTGGCCTAAAATTGCTGCATTTTTTTTTAGACACTAAAATTACCAAAAAGAACATGGCACTATTTATCAGTTTTACCTGTTTAACAATAAAATATGTTTTATATAAGAATATAAACTACTAGATAAAAATATTTTTATAAATTTTGTAAAAAATATCATTTATGTATTACATAGTCGTATAATATATAATTTATTTAGAAAGATATACTTATTTTTCATTCATATAGAAAAATGTAATATACATGCTAAAGTTTCAAATAAATACTTTATGCATGTGTAAGATATTTAATTTTTAGAGACTTTACAAAATATATAACATATAGTATGTACATGATATATTAAATTTGTTATAGGACTTTGATTTTATGAAATCTCTATCCTATGTAACCTTAACTTCTTTTTAAACCTTTGATGATTAGTGGGAAATCCACTCTAGAAACCCTTTCATTTTGCTAGATCATTGTGCATGAGTCTTATCTAAAAATTTGTAAAATCAATAAAGTAAAATGGTTTGATGTTAAATATTAATTTTAAAGTTGTATTTTTAACATTTAAACTGTATAAAATATCATTGACTTGTTGATAAATGATTCTATAAAGTATTATTACATTTTGATGCATCTAAGCATTTGTAGTAATTTATACGTGTATATATTTTACACAAATGCGGTCCATGCACATCTTTGATTTCAACACAACTTAGTCAACTTGGTCTCTTCACTAAACAAATGATGCTAAACATAATGGATAGAATGAATTTTCTGTCAATCATAAAGATATTAAAAATGGAGGGGTTACAAAGAATTATATAGAAGCAGTACCATTTGTCTCACTTTTACAAAATCCTTTTTCCGCATAACCTCCTCCATATTTAAAATCTTGATGGTTGATAGAAAATTCACTCTATCTATTGAATTTAGTATCATTTATAGTATATGGGAAATCCTTTTAGTTGTTTAATATCATTGTACATCATTGTACATGGGCCCCATTGAAAATCCGGTTATGCCTAATGTGCTCGGGTGTAGTTCAGTGCACTTGGGTGCATTTAACCCAATTTTTTTAATATTTCTTTTGAAATTGTTTGTTTACAAAACTATTAATCTAAGTGTATTTAATATGTGTATCAATTTTTATCATTTTTGGAGATTTTTAAATATTTATTTCGGATTTTTTAGAATCTCATGGCAGTTGTAGTAATTTGAATAAATATTAAAAAATCTTCAAAAATCGTGTGTATCTTCTATATAACCTAGTTAAATAGAAGCAGAGCCCTATTGTATATGGTGTCAATAACACCGAAATATTCTGGTCTTGCTGTCTCATTTTGGCCAACTTTGATGATTAATGTATATTCAGTCCACTTTTTTTGTTTAGTATCATTCGTTTTATCATAACACTAGAAAACATTTCAATCGAAATCTTGGCCCTCTTGAGCGGGCCCTATATAAATATATATTCATGTGTAGATTGTGAAAAACACTTAAATACATTCATATATTTATTATTAGAATTTTACAATATTTTATAAAATCATTCATTTATATAAAAGGGTTAAGTGATTTTGTGTAACTCCCTTTATTTTTAAGATGTTGATAATTGATGCAAAATCCAATCTATTCGTTATAATTAACATCATTTATTTAGCTAGGAGACCAAGTTCCATCTAAATCAAATATATGCATGGGTCACATTTGCTTGAAAAATAGATATATTCATTTGTAAAATAAGGAAAAATGCTTAAATTCATTCACTTATGTATTAAAATGTAATAATACTTTATAAAAATTGTTTATCCACATAGTAGTGATATTTTAGATGGTTTAGATGTTGAAAGTATTACTTAAAAAAAATTCGGTATTAGATTATTTTATTACGTTGATTTCACACAGTTATAGATAGAATCCATATACAGTGATGCCAAATAGATGAGTGGGTTGATATAAATGATACTAAATAAAATAAACGAAGTGAATTTTCTATCAACTATCAAGATATTAAAAATGAAGAGAATTATATAAAAAAAAGTTTCATAGAAGCGGAGCCCTATATTATAAAAATGATGTTTTAAATCGTTTAGACGTGCAATTAACAACTTTAAAATTAACATATAAATCAAATAACAAATAACTTTGTTACATTGATTTAGACCTTTATTAATACGGCTAAGGCACATTCAATTTGCATGAAATTTAGTTTCCTCATTAAACAAATAATTTTAGATTTTGATTTAACCATCAAGGTGAGTCAAAATGCGGTGACAGGGTCAAAATATTCTGGTGTTGCTGACATCATTGAAGCACTATGTTATTTTGTTCACACATTATGGGTGTGTTTGAGAATGGATAAAATTTTTGATGAAAAGTTTTATAAAGTAAAAGTTGTTAAGTGATGTGATATAATGGGGGTAAAGATGAGGAGTGAAGTTGTCAAGTTAAAATAGATAGGTTAGTTATGTGGGTAGTTGTGTAAAAGTGATTGAAAAGTAAGGTAGTTGTCAAGTGTAAGAAAATGTGAAATAATGATTAAAAAATAGGGTAATTATAGAAAGTGATAAGTTTTAACTTGACATATTTTACACATTGCTAAACACACTATATATAAAATGCTTTGATCACATGATTCTAGATGAAAAAAGTACCTCCTATGTTTTGCATTTGTTGGATATTTTTATTTATGTATAGTCTATGCATTATATTCTTTTCCGTAAAACACTCTTTAATTGGATTTGTCTATAACTCATAGCAAATGCAAATACAAGAGATTTCTGAAAATAATATTTTTTGAAAGGGAAATTATTAGTTGGTGCAAGTACTATTGAAGATTTAATTGTCCTCCCAATTTTGGGCCCTCTTGATGATGAATCAAAATGTAATCTACTTAATCTATTTATAATCGTTTGTTTAATCAGGAAATCAAGTTTTCTCCAAATCTAAGATGTACATGGGCCATACTCAAAAAAATGTATAAAATTTATATAATAAAATGATTTGCTTTATATTTGAATTTTGAATTCATATATCAACATCTAAACCTTTTAAATATCATGCTTAAGTGGATAATGATTCCATAAATTATTGTTATATTTTATTGCATTTATAGATGAATCTAAGTATTTTTTATAATTTACACATGATTATCTGCATATTTAGTGAGTAAAACCTATTGAAGAATTTGATTAAATGATTTCTAGTGATGTTAAAACAAAAGATTTTAAACAAAATGAGTGGATAAGATTTTGATTTGATCATCAAAGTGGCCCCAAAATGAGGGGCGGTATATTGAAATCTTGTGGGTACCTACGCTACTAAAGTATATATATATATTTTTAAAAAAATATAGAAGGTTTCATTCGAATTGATTGTTTTATATTTTGCATCCATATGCTAAGATGTAATAAACAAAAAAAAGTTTTTACACTCCTTGTACATCTTTTAGGGTGCGTTTGGGAAGTGATAAAGTTTTTGGATGAAAAGTTTTTGATGTAAAAATTTTTAAATTGAGCGAAAATGATATGATATAATAAGTGTGACGATGAAAAGTAAAGCTAATAAAGTTAAAATTGATAAGTTAGTTGTATGGATAGTTGTTTAGAAATGATTGAAATGTGAGGTAGTTATAAAGGAATATGTGAAAAAATGATTAAAAAATAGGGTGGTCATGAATATTGAAAAGTTTTAGATTAAAAAGATTTGGGTTGAAAAGTTTGTGTTAAACAAACATGCCCTTATATTTGATTTGACATCTTACTTAATTAACCACATTACTTTTCCTATTATTGCCTATACTTTTCTAATCATTTTTCCATTTTTTGACATACAATTACCCTATCTATTTTATCTTTGTTCCCTTCACTCCCAATCATTTCTTCCTCTTACTTTTTTCAATTTTTTTGCCACAATTTTTTTTCCTACTTTTGGACCACTTACCAGATGGATTCTGGACAAAATAAATAATTTAGAATACAATGCATTGCTCGGGTCTAATGGAAATATCAAAAATGCAAAACTCAAGGGGGTCTTAAGTTTCATTTGGTTTGATGTTAGAAAAGCCCCTGTAATAAAGCATTGATATACAATATACTTTATGAAGTATATAATTGATATTTCTCGGAAGTTTATGGGAGTGGAAGTATGGAACTGGTTCCAAATGCTGAACCTCTTGGCTTTTGCAAACAGTGCCACTTTTGATGAATCCAAGTCACTCATTATATTTAATAATAATTAGTTAAAATATAAAAAAAATCTAGTTCGGATACTTTGGCTGGCCTTAATGTATACTTACTCATGACATTGCTGTAACTTTGAAATGGCCCATCAAAGTACCCAAAGAAGATATTTTTTGTATATTACATTTTAAGGAGATAGTGCTCCCCCTTTGGACTCGATACTCTAAGATCGGATGTGTGCACGCATGAACGGATGATGTGATACCATTATGCTATGCTATTACTAAACATAAGGGCTCTCTTGGGTTCATCAAGAGTGATATGGTTTGGAAAAACCAATTTGTTCAAATATTTGGAATTTGCGATATAAAACTAATGTGCTGTACATGTACTATAAAAACATGTTGTATATATTAATTGGGGATATTCTAGGGTGCTGCTAGCTGAAAATTGGTCCCACATTGATGATGAAATCTAAATCCAACTAGTCATATTATTTAAAATTATTATGTGCTCCAAAATCCCAAATTCATTCCAATCAGAATCCTGGGCTGGCCGTACCTGCTTAAGAATGCTTATAACATGTATAACCTACAAAAAAAATGCTTACTCTCATTAACAGATGCATTAGAATGTATAGTACTTTATAGGATCATTTATTTGCATAGGATGATGTTTTAAACAGTTAGATGCTTAAAATACAGCTTTGAAATTGACATTGAAATCACATAATTTTATTATGCTGGTTTTGCACCTTTTTCAGATGGAGCTCTTATATATATATATATATATATATGATTTGGAAGAAACTTCTTGTGCAATTTAAATAGATAATTCTAAATACAATGGGTGGGTAGGATTTTGATTTAAACACCAAGTGAGCCCATTTTAAGCCAGCTGCACCCTCGTACATCCCCATAAATTGGATATAAATTATGATACATGTATATATATTTAAATTATTTATAAACGGTCCTGCTTCTATGTAACCCGCCGGGTTAAATTGAAGTGGACCCATGTAACCCCTTTAAAATTTAAGATTTTGATCCTTAATAGAAAATTCAATTCATTCATTGTATTTAACATCATTTGTTTATCTAGGAGACCAAGTTTCATTCCAATCAAGTATCTTTGTGAGCCACATTTGTTCAAAAATATATATATTCATGTGTAAATTATGAAAAATAATTAGATCTATTTACACATGTATTAGAATGTTATAATACTTTATAGAATCATTGATTCACATAGAAATGATATTTTGGACGGTTTAGATGTTGAAAATACTAATTTAATCCCCTAGATTAATAAATGATGTTAAACACAATGAATGGATCAGATTTTCCATCAAAGATTAAAATTTTAGATTTTGAAAGGGTTACATGGGTCCACTTCTATGTAATGCATTAAAATTTTTTGTTTTCTTTTTTGACGTTCAGTTCAATATTTCTATTCATTAATCTTTAATTGCTAACAATAGATATTTTCTATCACTCATTTAACTGTGTTATTATTTTTTTGAGATAATTAACTGTATATTGTTGATTAGTTATCATCATCGGTTAGTGTGTTTGTCACTCAATACAACATTATTATAGCCATTTTTGTCCTTGCATTAGTTGCCAATACAAATTCTTGCATTTGAAGAAAAACCTCCAACTTGGAGCTTGATCAGAAACCAACACTTGGGTTTTGAATGGTATATGTTTTCTGGCCAAACATGTGGAGCCCTCACAAAAGTGCATCAAGATGTAAGGGCTTTGAAACTGGGCAAAACAAGCCTAAATCTGACACCAAGTTAATTGGGCACTCATCACTCTTGTGGACCACACCAATTTTACATGTTTTCCACTATACTTATGTTTGCATGATAGATCAATCAATCAACTCAAAGTATGATGCTTGGCTTGGATCCATTCAAAAATGTTTAGGGGCTAAAACATGGAAGTTGTAAATTGTGACTGTTTGCACCTGAGTGAAAGTATTTGTTTATTTCTATGTTTGATGAACAGAGTTCTATTGACTATAACATAGTACTTCTGATGTTGTATGATCTCATCTGTTAGAGCTACATAGAGCTGTTCTTCTATATCTAGAGCGAGTGCCTCCAACAGCCCAGGTTTACAAATATTCTGAATCATCGACTTTTGTCTTTTCTGTCTTCTTGCAAGGAAGTTCCTCACACCTTCATTTTATCCGTACATGTCTCCAACGGTCAGGTTTACAAATATTATAAATCAGTTGTCCTTATCTCTCTTGCATAGCAGTTCCTTACACCATTATTTAGTTGGGGATCTGGTTTGCACTTCTTTTACTTATACTATTGCTTGCTCTCTCCTGTTATGATAAGATGATTGCCCTTTGAATATCTTTGGGTTCATTGCTTTATCTGCCTCAGCCAAAGAAGCAGATATTTAGTAAAGAATATGTTTCCTACATGCATGTGCTCTTTTCTGGTCACAAAGCCATGTTTGTGCTTATTGAACTTTTCTGCACCAGGTTTCAATCATTCCATCGGATTGGGTTGATTTCTTAGATTACCACCAGTTACATAATTTGCTTTTTGTTAATATGCCGAATGGTGCTGTTCTGTGATGTGGATTGATGGTCCTTGTCCTATTTGAAGGAAAGTTCAAACTCAAACATAGTCCACCAATAGCACTTTCTCTGTCTAATTTTTGGCAGATACACTTGGGGTCTGGGAAGTATGGGCCAGCTTGGGCACTGTTCTCTTCAGTCTGGAGACAAAGAACTATTGCCTAGGCGAGTTGTTGCTCTTGACAACATGATCATTAAGGATGTTGCATGTGGAGGAGTGCATACATGTGCGATTACTGTAAAAGGAGCACTGTATGCATGGGGTGGTGGTCAAGCAGGGCAACTGGGACTTGGTCCCCAAAATGGAACTTTCTCGTGTGACCCAAGTGAATCTATGACGTTGCTTCGGAATATCCCCAACTTGGTTGTACCAGCTGGCGTGCAACTGGTTGCATGTGGTAGTTCTCATACTCTTGTTTCAATGAAAGATGGAAGGATTCATGGATGGGGGTATAATAGTTATGGTCAGGCTGCTAATGAAAAATCTACATATGCTTGGTACCCTTCACCTGTTGACTGGTAAGCTTTCTTACGAATTCTTTAATATCTATTTCTAATTCTGACAAGTGCTCATGGACATGCCTGCTATTCTAAGAATCAGGTAGCTGTATGTTGCAAATGCTTATGGCTGGTAATTTTCCCTGCTTTTGAAGTAGCCATTTTCATGTAGAGGTGAGAGCACTGCAAGAAGTTCATGAGCATGTTTCATAGGCTGGGTGACCAAAAGAGTGAAGACAGTGGTCTCTAGTTGTAATCAGTTTTCAGATGTGCTTGCTATGCATGTGGTTTATGATATCTGCGGTGTGTGCAGGTGTGTTGGAGAAGTGCGGAAACTTGCAGCTGGTGGTGGTCATTCAGCTGTATTGACTGATGCATTCACTCTGAAGGATCTGTGTGAGTTCAGGCTTGCTGACAGTGTAACTTTATCTAATGCTTCAGAGATAGAGGATGTTGCATATAGAACTGGATCAGATGCCTTGGCTCGCCTCTGTGAAAGATTGAGGTAGTCAAACTATGGACCCTTGTTGATTTTGTTAATAAAATTAGTACTTTTCTGATATTTTATCCATAAATTTTCCATTGGTTGAGGCAAGTTGGCAAACTATTGCAATGGTTTTTCTAAGCATGCTTGCACCTCTCCATAAGCAGAGGACACTTGGTGTGAAATCCACATGATTATGATAGTTGTAATATTGAGAAATACTTCTTAACAATGAAATGAATGAATGGATTATTCGAACAATGAGGCTTGCTGTCGTCTGTGCTGCAGAGAACTTTTGCTTGGTGGTGGTGGTGGTGGTGTTTGCGAGGGGGAAGAGGTCGATGAAGGGACAATGATACAAGATGTTCAGCTGCAATTTTAGCCTTATTACATGTATTCAGTGCTCCATTTGTGGGAAAAAAACAATTCAAAACAAAACAAAATCAGAAGGCAGAAACGAAACTGCAACTTAGTCTGCGTCTATTGCCAGGACTAATATTCTTCATATATACTATCTTGTAGGGGGAGGAAAATGAATGAATCACACAAAACATTGAAAAAACAGGTGTATTTTTTAGGCAATTTGGTTGACCATTTTAATGACTTGGGGGGTTTAGAACATTTGTTCGTTCATCTTTGGTTGCATCTGCCTCAACGCCTTTAAGCTTTGCGTTTATTTAGTGCTGAACCACTAGCATCTGTGTAATAATCTAATTTGTTGTACCTACTATCTTGTCATTACCTGTCTGGTGATTGGGGGATTAGTGAATCAGCAACTTGTAGCTTGTTTTGAACTATGCATATATAGAGAGAGATTTTCAAGTGCAGCTGAAACGAGTCCCAAATCATGATAAAATGAAAATTTACTCCACCCATTGTATTTAAAGTAATGTATTTTATTACCATATTAATTTTCATTCCAATTGGATGTGTATGGACCCCATATGAAAATAGTACACATTCAACGTAATAAAATAGTTTGATGTAGATAATAACTTTAAAGTGATTTTTTTAACGTGTAAACTATTTGCTATAAAATTTATGTATGGATAAATAATTATATAAAATTTTATTGCATTCTAATATATGTGGGGCTTAAAAATGAGCAAATGGACTGCTAATCTGGTGTAGTGGCGCTTACGGACACATTTGTTATATATATATATATATATTCATGTGTAAATTTTGAAAAACGTTTAGATCTATTTACATATGTATTAAAATGTAATAATACTTTATAAAATTATTTATTCATACAAAAAATGATATTTTGAACACTTTAGATGTCGAAAATATTACTTTAATTTTAGCAATTTTTATAATTTACACAGGAATATATACATTTTCTAACAAGTGTAGCCTATAAACATAGTTGTTGGGATGAAATTGGATCCTCTAGGTAAATAAATGATGTTAAATACAATAAATAGATTAGATTTTTCATCAAGATTAAAATCTTAGATTTTAAAGAGGTTATATGGGTCTACAGAACTTGGTTACATAAAAGTGGAGCTTTATATATAAATGAGAAATATTCAGGTGGAGTTTTACTGCACTAAAATTACTATGCAGTTACCTTAAAATGAGTTTTATATGATCATAAAATTATAATTTACTTTATCAATTGTGTTTAAAATTATGTATTTTATTATTATACCACTTTTCATTCCAATTGGATGTTTATGGTTCCCATTTGAAAATGGTATAAATTCAATGTAATAAAATAATTTGATATAAATAATAACTTCAAAGTTATTTTTTTAACATGTAAACCATGTTTTATAAACTTCATATATGGATAAATGATTTGATAAAGTATTAATACATTTAAGTACATGCCGGACCTATTTAGAGCTAAATGCACAATTAATTATGATGCAGCTTCATTACATAGGAAATGCTATATATATATTGCATAGGAAATGCTATATATATATATATATGAAAAATTTTCTAGTGCATGTGATTGTATCGTGCAGATTATGCGCTATGGGCTTCACTTGATAATGAATGGAAAATCTACTCCACACATTGTATTTAAAATTGTTCACTTTATTAGTATACCAATCTTCATTCAAATCCAACATGTATTTGGTTCATATATTAAAATGGTACAAATCAATGTAATAAAATAGTTTAATGTAAATATTAAGTTTAGAGTAGTATTTTCAACATATAAACCGTCTAAAGTATAATTTTTATATAGAAAAATAATTATATAAAGTTTCATTGCAATTTAATATGTGTGGGACCCATTTTATAGTATTATGGTGCAGTCCATTTGCACATGATCACACACACACACACACTTGCTCCGGTGTAGCCCAATTGCATACATTTGCCCACAAATGGGCCTTACACAAATTAAAATGCAATGAAACTTTATATAATTATTTATCTATATATAAATTTTATAGCAAATGATTTACATATTGAAAAAATCACTTTAAAGTTGTTATTTACATCAAACTATTTTATTATGTTAAATATGTACCATTTTAGGCGGGGTTTATACACATATCTGATTAGGATGAAAATTGGTATAACAATAAAATACATCATTCTAAATACAATAAGAGAAGTAAATTATAATTTTATGATCACATGTTGCCCATTTTAACGCCACCGAATTTTCAACGTAATCAAATATGTGTATAGACCCTATCTGAAAATGGTGATAAAATAGCTTGATATAAATAACAATTTTAAAGTAGTTATTTCAACATGTACTATAAAATTTATATATATACAAATTATTGTATAAAGTTTTGTCACATTTTAATATGTGTGGGGCCCATTTTTTCAACAACTTCACATGAACAACTCTTATATATATATATAAATCATACTACAATGGAACTTTATATAATAATTTATTTACATATAAATCATATTTTAGATGGTTTAGGTGTTGAAAAATTCACTTTAATGTTGTTATTTACATCAAACAATTTTATTGTATTAAATTTGTACCATTTTCAGATAATGTCCATGAATATATTCGATTGGGATGAAAATTAATATGATAATAGAATATATTATTCTAAATAAAATGGGTGAATTAAATTATAATTTGATAATCATGTGAGGCCATTTTAGTGCCACTGCACCATAATTACGATGCAATTATAAAGGAGTTGTTTTAGTCGGCGCAACTGCATTGGAACAACAGTACATTTGCTAAAAAATGAGCCATACACATATTAGAATGTAATGAAACTTTGTACAATCATTTATCAATATATAAATTATATAACAAATAGTTTACATGTTGAAAAAGTTACTTTAAAGTTGTTCTTTACATCAAATTATTTTATTACGTTGAATTTGTACCTTTTTAGATATGGTTCATAAATATTATTCTAAGTACAACGGATGAAGTAGATTATAATTTTATGATCATATAAGGCTCATTTTGATGCAACTACGCCTGAATATTTCTTATATATATATATATATATATAGAGAGAGAGAGAGAGAGAGAGAGAGAGAGAGTTGTTTTGGTGCAGCGCCATTGCTCTGGAACAGCGTACATTAGCTCATTTTCGGGCCTAATGAAATATAATATAATTATTTATCCATATATAAATTTCATAACAAATAGTTTATATATTGAAAAAATTACTTTAAAGTTATATTTATATTAAATTATTTTATTAAGTTGAATTGTACCATTTTCAGATAGGGTTCATACGGATATCTAATTGAGATGAAAATTGATATGATAATAGAATATTTCATTATAAATACAATGAGTAGAGTAGATTATAATTTTATTATCGTTTGGGGCCCATTTTGATGCTACTACACCATAATTACAGTGCAGTGACTTTACACCTAAAAATTTCTCATATATATATATATATATCAGGCCTACACCAAGTTTGGTCATTTTACAATATTTTTATATATTTATTTTTTGATTTTGAAAATTATCAATTTTAGGAGCATAAATGGGCTCCACTTTTATGTAACCAATTAATTCTTCATAGAAAATCAATACATTTATTGCATTTAATATTAGTTGTTTATTCAGAAGAGACTAAGTTTTATTCCGATTAAATATGTTTACGGTCACGTGTAAATTATAAAAAATACTTAAATCCATTTACAGATCTATTAGAATGTAATAATGTTATAAGAAATCATTTATTTACGTAGAAATGAAGGGGTGAATTTCAAATATACCGTGAATTTTATCCATAATTTCAAATATATACCCACGAACTTTTGAAAATTACTGTGGAACCCACATCTGTTTCCTTAAATAACAACGGTACCTATGGGTGAAAATTACTGGGCAACAGCCTTTGATGGGATTCCAACAATGACACGTCGGATTTCATGGAGGTTAATGAAGAGAAGGGATGATACATGTGGGCAGCGTGCGCAGTGCTCGTAAACAGAGGAAGAACTCCGTTGAAATTTTTTGCAGCCAGAGCTTAGAGAAGTTTCTCGCTTAAGGGGCGATCTGCAGTTTTAATATGGAAAATTGTTAGGTGTTGAAAATGGAGGCTGCGCATGCCAAATTCCCGACCATTCATCTACTGGAAAATTTGGGCAGACGATCTGGATGGACCTGCTGGTCGATGACGCTGGATTTCTGGTTGGAGGATCATGGCTTGCTAATTTGGGATTAATGGCTGATCGAACTCGAATGGGTCATCAACCCGTGATTAGAGAAGAACAGAGGCGACAAATTGATGGCAAGATTGGCTTTGGCCGGGCCGAAGGAAGGTCGGAAGTTGGGCATCAGCAACTGGGGTCATCTTTCCCAATTTGTTCATGGCTACCAATGTAGGATTTAATGCGGACGATTGACAGCACTGGGCCGAGCTTAATGGCTACCAATCCCACAGTAGCATCATGAATTCGGCATGGTCAGTATCGCATTCTCACCTCAAGAAAGGACGGCGCCGGAGAGGATGATCACATGCTAAATCACCACCAGGCACATAGGAAAGCTTCATCAGATCATACGCCGTCACGGACTCCTTCGATTGGAAGATGATGCTACGGACCGTGCTGCTGCTGTCTTCTGCAATGTCGGCAGTTGCTAGGTCCAATGGTTAGCATGCAATTGTAACGCAAGTGGCGTGTGGTTTTTATGCTTCCTTGTTGATCAGGGATCAGGGCCACCAAAATTTATGGAATGTCTGTGATATTAGTGCTATCATCTAGATAAGCGTAGATTGCCGGCAGTGGCATCATGTTTACGACGTCGCAGCCTCCCACTCTCGCCTTAAGAGAGGAAGACTACAAAGAGGACGTTCGCGTGGAAGAGAAATGAGTGCATCGATTAGCCGGGGGATATTCGTCATTTCACGTAACACTAACGTATTTAATTGATTCCTGATAGCCTGGTATATTTGGAATTATGAATAAAATTCATGAATATATTTGGAATTCATCCTCAAATAATATTTTAGAGGGCTTAAATGTTGAAAATATTACTTTAAAATTAATATTTTAACAGTAAATATCTATAAAATATTCCAGTGCATTCGAATTGCATCGTACCGTACATGTACTGCATGACTTTTTTTTTTTTTTTTTTTATGAAACATGTACTGACTTATTTGATCATGTATAAGAAATCCATTGAACCTAGTTGGGTGCATCTGAGTGTAAATATCCATTTAAAATTTTTTTTATATAAGTGTCAATTTAAGTGTATTTAACATATGCATCAATTTTTAATAATTTTTGAGATTTTTAAATATTTTTTGAATTTTTAAAAATTAGTGGTATTTTAACATGCCACTAATATTTAAAAATCCGAAAAAATATTTAAACATCTTCAAAAAAAGATAAAAATTGATGCATATGTTAAATACACATATATTTTATAAAAAAATACACTTATATTAACATTCCCATAAAAAATTTTCAAAAAATAAAAAATGAGTAAAATGCACCTAAGTGCACTTAGACTCAGTGCACTCAGGTGCATGCAATGGGTTCCTATAAATCTATCTCATCAATTGTATTTAGAATTGTTCACTTTATTAGTATAGTAATTTTCATTTAAATTAAATACGTGTATGGGCCCTGTCTAAAAATGATACAAAATTAACTTAATAAAATAGTTTGATGTAAAATTTTTTTTTCAACATATGAACCGTCTAATATAGGTTATTTTATATGGATAAATGACCGTATGGAATATCATTCCATTCGTGTGGGGCTCATTTTGCAATGGTAGTCCATCTGCATGTGAATGTGAATGGTTCTCTCTCTCTCCATACTGTTATTATTTTTGTTTTGTAAAACCAAACTGGTAATCCAACCGGTGGACTGATACTGATTAGTCGGGTTCAAACAAGTTTAACGGTTCAAACCGTTTGAGCTGCTCAATCATTACTATTTAGCTGCATAGATATTAAATAAGATTTAGCGGTTTTAACTTAAAATTTATCTTAAAAATGATTGTGAAATTAATAGATGGATTGGATCTTTAATTTACTTGAATTATACTATGATTATATATGAATGTTCACAATATTTTATGTTGAATGAATTACTAAGACACATTGTAGACGACCATAGACGAAGCGTTGCCAATTGGACCGGATAGTCGCGTCCGGTTCTTATCACATTGATTTTTACCGTTGCTGTCCTTACCCTTGTCAAGGAAAGCCCACCGAAAACGTTGTCGGGCAATGATTCAATGTATATATAAAGCAAGCAGAATGACTGAACCATTTTCAAAGCATAACTCCTTACATGTTTAATATCTTTATGCTCAGGGCAGGTTTTTTACAATGTTCGTTAATTGTAAAAAAAAATTTCAAACTAAAACTTTCTAATAAAAAGCTTTTTACTTTCCATAATTATCCTATTATTGAATCTTTTATTACATTTTCTTTTGTAACTATCCTACCTTTTAATCATTTCTACATAATTACATGTACAATTAATCTATTTATTTTAACTTTATTCTATTTCCTCATCATTATTACTTTTATCATATCACATAAATTTCTTCAATTTCAAAAATTTTTTATACTAAAAATTGTTCATCTAAAAATTTTACCACTTCTCAAACACACTCTTAATATAAAATCTACTTCAATTATTATATTTAATATTATCTTTTTAGCTAAAAATTACATCCAAATCAAATGTGTATCATAATACATTTTGTGAACTTAGTTAGCGAATCAAAAGCAATATATATTTTAATAATTAACAACCCAAATTTAAAAGTATAATGATACTAACATTTTTAGTGCAATGATCTTGAGTTAAATTTTTTTAAAAACAATGTATGAAAAATCAAGTAGCAGAGTCAAGTTAACTCAGGCATCAACATAAGTTAAATCAATACTCAAGCTGACTTAAAGATTGACTTCAAGGCCATTTTTCTGTCAGCGTTGAAAATGGGGATATGTGATTAGGTGAAGTTGCAACCAAAGTCAACTTCACACTCGAATTAGGTTAAGTTGCAACCCCAGTTGACTCTGGTTGTGACTTGTAAGATTTCAAGCTGCCAAGAAGAATCAAAATAAGTTAAGTCGCATACCAATTGGATTCTAACATATGACTTGGGTGAAGACTCATAACAAGTCGACTCAGCAATGAGACTTGGATTACTCAAGCTCAAAAATGAAGAATTTGAAGTCTCAAGTATGCAATGTGTATTGAAGTTTCATACTCAAGTCACTCTACTTGTGACTTAGGTCAAGTTTTAAAGCAAAGTCGACTCAAATATACGACTTGATACCAAAAGAATGCATGTTTGGAAGAATTGAACTCAAATATCAAGAAATGGAGTTCAAACCATGAAGAAATGAAGTTTTGAATGCAAGTCTTGAATCAAAGAAAACTACAGTCTAAAGACCACGTAAAAATTAAGAAGATATGAAGTCTCAAAGATACAAGTATACAAATTACGAAGATTTGAAGTTCCAAGTGCAACATGTAGAGTGAACTCGTGACCTAAGTCAACTTCAATTACGACTTGGGTTAAGTTTCAGAGTGGACCTAAAAATAAAATTTAGAGAAGAATATAAGGAGAAAAACTCTTAGAAAGGAAAAGAGAAGATCGAAGTTACACTTCAAGTAAACTCCAATTTGCAACTTTGGAAAAATCACACCCGAAGTCGATTCTATATGCGACTTGACTCATAACGATCGAAAAAATTCAAATGTTGACACATTTAAGACGCATCACTTATCCTCTAAGAGGAGATATGAGGTTAACTAGAGTATTTATTGAGCTTGCACCTTTTTTCCTTCAAACAATATATTGAACATCAAGTGTTTTTAAAAGAAAAACCCACACTTTCCTTCAAACAATATATTGAACATCAAGTGTTTTTAAAAGAAAAACCCACACTTTCCACTATAAGAGTTAAAAGTAATCATCTCTCAAGTTTTCAAGAGTCCTCTTAAGCCCTTCAATTGTTTCACACGATCTACAAAGTGCCAAATAATTTCTATTCAATTTAATCTTGTTACATTGATACTTGACTTGATGTTGGAGACTAAGGCGTAATTAAGACAAGTAATATATGATCGAAATGGAACTAATCATCTAGTTGTACTAGAGCAAGGACTCTAATTGTATTCTTGTTGAACTAAAGGAACCCAAAACACAAATGTGTTTTTAGAAAAGTGGAGTGGAAAATGTTATCCCAAACCACTATAATTTTGCGTATGATTTTTGTTATTGCTCTTTCGCTCCTTATTTTACCCTCCATGTTTTTATTCAAGAAAACTAAACTCATAAGGGGTTAAAGTTTCAAAAGAAAAATTTTAAAAACCCTAATTCACTATCCCCTCTTGAATTTTGCCATGAACTCGGGATCAACAATATACACATGTTCATGTTAACTTATTAAAAAATCATGAAATTCATTTACTATACATTAAAATATAATAATATTTTCTGTAATCATTTATCTATATATTAATGATATTTAGAGGTTTAAATGTTAAAAATGATATTTTAAAATTAACATTTAGTAGTAAACTATTTTATTATGTTAATTTTACGCATTTATGTATAGAGGTCATGCACATTGATACAAGAGAAATGAAAAAGTTTCCATGATAATCTAAATGATCCTAAATATAGTAGATGACATAAATTTTTTATGAGTATCAAGAATTTAAAAAATTGAAGAGATTACATAAAATAGGGAACTTATAGAAGCAAAGTCCAATAACATTATACAAGCAAAGGCCAAAACATTATACTAACTAAATAATTTCAAGCAACATCCAATAACGAATTAAGGATGAATACATTTGCATCGGCAGCACTGCATAAAACTACTAATTAAATCTTTTTAATAAAAAAAAAGATCAGGGCTAAGAACACATTCTAGTGAGAACTGGAAACATGGATATTGAGGGAGTGAGATATTTGCTTCCCACTCAAACTCCCTCCAAATTAATTGATTCACAGTCCAGAATAAAATACGTATATTTACAAGTAGCATAACATTAAAGGGAAGGGTTCCACAAAATCAATCCTTGCTTTCAGAGCTACCTCTAGGAATAAGGTAGCGGAAAAAGAAAGAGAGACAAAATTGGGAGCCCGTCTTACATACAGAGGCCCCCTTCCCTCTGGTCTTTTTTTTTTTTGTCAAAGCTGCAGGTTCAAATCATCCTACTACACATCTATTTTTACATAGGCAGGTTGATCAGCACAGATTTTTATAATTCCCCACGCGTGTGCATACACGAGTGGCCAACTCCTTTTTCAGAAAAAAGAAAGCGAAAAAAAGAAAGTTAACAGGAGGGGTGGTCTTGCAATAGTCTCTTAATTAACATGGCGCAGAAGCCAGGGTGGTAGGAGGCTGTTGGTCCTTGCCTGGGGACGAGCTGCTTCCTCTTCTAGTCCAACACCATTTGCCTGGTGATAGGTGCTGCTGCATCATACAAAGGTACATGTATGGCTCTTATATAGTACAGAAAACAAGGCGAATGTGCAAAACGAAATGAAATATGAATAAGAGAACTTTCCCTCTCTTTAACACATATGCAATACCTTTGACGTCTTACGCATGGTTCTGATTTCTAATACCCACCATTTATGCTCTTTACCACACATATAATACCTTTGATAGCTCAATCATGGTTCTGATTTTCTAATACCGTTGGTATACTGGAAAGCACAAACTTAGCAAAAGTAGATTGTCATGGGAACAGGGAGGCAACAGAACAGTGAAAATCAAATTCTCAGGGACAGTACTTCTATTCGATTTCCTAGATGTCAAAAGTATAGAGAGAGAGAGAGAGAGAGAGAGAGAGAGAGAGAGTACCCCATGTTTAGAGTGGGAAGAGGGCTACCAAGCAAAAAAGATTGAGGGCTTTGCGTTTGGTTCTGCTGCTCCCACTGAACCTGCTGAGCCATTGCCTTTTCCTTCTCATGAAGCTGTTTTACACACAAGAACTGCTGACTCTCTTAGTCACGCGAGGAGAAAAAGAAACCAAAAGAACCATTGTCTTGCAGAAAGAATGCAGAACCGCATACCTTTTTCTCTAGCATTTGATTCTGCTCACGCAGCGCCCTCTCCTGTGTTCACATTATTTAGATTCTCAGGCAGATGTAAATTTCAACACGCATTCAGTTCATGCGATGCTGTTTGGCTCAGATTCAAAACGCATCATGCGCAATGCTGGCTAAAACCATGCAAATTCCATACATAAAATCACATATCTTCTATCCCATAACCATATATCAATCCATCAAATAATAATGCAAGGTCCTCTGGGAATGGATGGACTTGGAATAATAGAAACCACTTCCACAGTAAAATTCCCCATTTCTATAATCATGGGGAGTCCAGAAAATCATTAGATGGGATTTTTTCTTTTTTCGTTTTTTTTGCCTGAAACAGATGGTCTGCAAAAAATACACATCCATCAAAGACGGACAATGGAATCTATGACAACCACGTAGCTTGACAAGTCCATGATTTTGGACAGGCTAAAAACAAATTGAGGGTGTGTTTGATAATTTGAAAAAGTTGTCAAATTAAAACTTTTTAATCTAAAATTTTTCAATTTCTGTAACTACTCTTTTTTTAATTATTTTTTTACACATCTTTCTATATAACAACCCTACTCTTCAATCATTTTTACACAACTATTAATACAACTAACTTATTTATTTTAAATTTATTCTTTTTACTCATCATCATTACCCCTACAATATCACATTATCTGATAACTTTTATTCAACAGATTTGGAATTTTGTTACAACATGTTTTTATCTTCTGACGGTCCTATGAATAGTTTAAATTGTTTTCGAGTATCTAAAAAAATACCCCGAGCTTTATAACATTTATTTAATAAATAGCAGGTTCTTTCATTAATTCTTTCTCATTCCATTTAAATTCTGCTGAAAACTAGTTTCACCCTTAACAGAGGGAAAAAGGGATCTTTTTTCCCCCCTGATGTGGAGGCCTTTTGATTAGAAACACATGCTCATGTATTAAGTTTGCCATTGTAGACTAGAGGTTCGATGTAGCAATGATGTGGTCGAGTGGATTGAGTTTTTAACAAATGTATTGAATATACACCAATCTGAATAAGGCAGCGAAGCACAGTACAATACGTAGCATCCACATTCCCATTCAAAATTACGAAATTGCATGATGGAATTATATAATAAGAGCTCAGCATGATTCCTGAAGTGAACGACAACTCAATTTCAAAGTTATTAACGTACTTAGATTTAGCAGAAATATTCTAATATAGCTGTGACTTCAAAATTACTGAGCTAATGACCTTTGTTTGCTTTCTAGATTGTTTTCTACCACTGCCATTCATTCCATGTAGCCCGCAGCATTGCAACCACCATATGAAAATTATTCAAAAAATTTTAAAAATATAAGAAATAAAAGTAAAATGCTTGCATTTATACCTCTCTTTGGAGCTCTGAGATGGAATCAGATATGATTTGGTTCTGCATTACAGATGACATCTCATGAAAAACAAATTATATAATTGCAATACCTTACAACCACGATCATTTGAGATTAAACCCACCTTCCTAGATCTGATATGTTTCAAAGCAGAATCCAGCTGGTGCTCCAACGTATTTAGCTCTTTGATGCTTAATGCGTCCAAATCTTCCCCAGTAAGGTGCCTGAAAATGACACCAAGAAAAACCTTTTATTCGATTCAATGTTTGCGCCTGCCATTGAATCATACATAATAATTAAAGTCTCTGAATATTCAAATCCTACACAAGGCAGACTGAAGCACTCCTCCAAAGAAGAATAAACTCTTGAAATAGGAGACAAACTCTCTGTTGCAAACCCTGCCAGTCGGGCTATGCTATTGCTGGCAATATATGAATTTTCTGGTTGCAATTTGTATATACCTGAGGTTTCTTTGCAAAGCTTCCATCTTAGCCTTAAGCTTGCCATATTCCAGGCACCAGCTACCCTGCGAAATCAAAGAATATATATACACACACACCATAATCATTATCCAAATACAGATTTAAAATAAATTTTCATTAAATTCAGACTAATCAGGAGCTTGGTAACCAAATGATAGCTGCTGAGATATGTCCAAGTACATATAATCGACTGCACCAGTGGGCCAGAAAATTATATATACTGGCTGGCTTAACTATACAGATACATACAGGCATCTGAAATCATAAATTAACAAAGCATTCCCAATACACCTCCGATTCTGGGCCGGATAGAACCAGCTCTCTCTCTGCATAAGAGTATCTCTCATAGCGCTCCAGAATCCTTGACATGCTGCATACACAAGAAGAAAAAATTGAAGTTGGTAGATAACTTGTTTCTAACTTGTTTCAATCGACAATAGAGAGGGACGTACGCACCCCATGCATGCCCAGCAGGACATGATCAGTCACGAGACTCTACGAGGTATATGTTCCATGAGCAGGGATATACACTAGGAGATAGTACTGTATGATGGAAAATATACAAGGAACCTCAAGGACATCATCATTATCATCATAAGCCATTTCCTACCTAGGTAGGGGTAGGGTTGGCTGCATGGATTCCATTGCGCCATTTTTGGAGATTACAAATTAAATTTTCAATAATTTGTAATATTTTTAAATCTTATTTAATTACATCGATCTATGTTTTTTCAGATATTTCTCTCATTCTCTTACAACTTTCCACTTGGATAAACTCTGCCCTCCCAACCGATGTCATTTTAGGCATTCGTTTAACGTGATCAAACCATCTTAATCTATTTTCTCTTATTTTATCGCCTATTGGTCTCACTTTTAGATTATCTCGAATTATTGCATTCCTAATTTTATCGTTTCTTATTTTACCACTCATCCACCTTAATATTCTCATTTCCGTTGCACTCATTTTGTGTGTATGTTATTTTTTAACTGCCCAACATTCTACCTCATAAAGCATAAGGGGTCTATTTGCAATTTTATAAAATTTTCTTTTTAATTTAATTGGGACTCAACGAACACATAAAATTCCTGACGCACTATGTATTATATGTATTATATTTTTTTAATTTAATTGAATTCTATGTATTGTATTTTTTTCAATTTCTCGGTTCTATTGAACTATTTATCCTAAATACTGAAAGTGATTAGTTCTTGTTACTATTTTATCTAAAATCTTAATTGGTTTCTCATCCAAGTTTTCACTATTATTAAAATTACATTTAATATATTTAGTTTTTGAGCAATTAACTCTAAAGCCATTTGATTCTAAGACATCTACCCATTTATTCAATCTTAAATTTAACCCTTCTTTAGTTTCATCTATTAGAAGAATGTTATCTGCAAATAATATGTACTAAAGTACTTCTTCCTGTAAATGTCTAGTAACTTCATCTATTACTAAAGTAAAAAAGTAAGGACTCAAGGTTGAGCCTTAATGTAAACCTATTTTGACTGGAAAAATATTAATATCTTCATTAATGGTCCTTACGTTTATTACAACTCCCTCATACACATCTTTAATAACATCAATGTATTTATTATTTATTTCTTCTTTTATCACTTGCCATATTAGTTTTTTTGGTACTCGACCATATACTTTTTTAAATAAAAAAATCATGTGTAAGTTTTTTTTCTTTTCCTTATATGTTTCTAATAGTTGTCCGAGTAAGAAGATGACCTCAGTAGTTAATCTTCCGGGCATAAAACCAACCAGATTTTTAGATTCATTAGTTTCTTGTCTTAGTTTATGCTTAATTACTTTTTCTATAACTTCATAATATGACTCATTAGTTTTATTCCTTGACAATTTGCACAATTTTGAATCCCCCTTATTTGTATAGATTGTGACTATAGTATTTTTTTCTTCATTCACTTAGTATTAACTTTGTTTTTATAATTTTATTAAAGAAATTGGTTAACCATGTTGCACCTGCATCTTCCATGTACTTCCATGCCTCAATTGGTATATTATTTAAGCCTAAAGTTTTCCCTATTTTCATTATTTTTAGAGTTTCCTTTACTTCAGATATTTGAATTTTTGGAAAACAACTAATATTCTTATTTTCTTTTCTATTTAAACTAAAATTTAATGTTAAATGTTCTTGTGGAGTATCTAACTATCAGTTCTGAGCCCGGATAAAAAGCTAGGGTTGACATTTCAAGCTGGCAACTGATGCTATAAAAATCATTGTTACATTTCTTATAAATTTTAGAAATATACTAAAAGCCTCAAGGACATACGCTATGGAAATATTTGCACTGTAAATCATGTAATTTTGCACAATTTAGCTTTTTTATGCTAAGTAAAATAAATAATGTTAAATATAATTAATAAATTAAAATTTGATAATATAATCAACTTGTGCTCCTATGCAATTCAATTGCATTTTTTATTGTTTAATATTTAAAAAATTTGATATCTTTTCATCATAAAAAAAGCTTATATCTTAAATCCAAGCCATCATCACTCTTTATCTATAATTATATAGTATGAAAATTTATATTAATTAGATTTACATATAGTCCACGACAAGTGTAAACGTAGTAGTATTTGCTAAATTAAATCATAAAGTTGGAAAAATTGCAAATTTGCCTGTGAAGTTTGAAGATTAGAAAAGCTAATTTAGAGGTTGATAGGTAGTCACCATAATTTAGAGGGTTCACAGGTAGTCACCACAGATAGGTGTGGAACTAACAGCCATGGCCGGCTCATCAAAGAAGATGAAGTGGAGGCAAAACCTAAATCTTATTAGGGGCATTTATGTCATTTCTTAGTTACAAGTTCAATTTGCGAATGAATCAAACTTAGAGGGTTATTTTTGCTATCACTCAAAATTATAAGTAAATTTGCTATTTCTCAAACTTATAAATTTTATGCAAATCAAGTACACGTATGAGCCACATTTGTTGAAAATTTATATTCATGTTTAAATTATGGAAAATACTTAGATCTATTTATATGTGTATTAGAATATAATAATATTTTATAAAATGTAAGAGAATAATGTTTATTCACTTTAAAATTTGTGTTTTTATCATTATCCTATTTATTGAGTTTGCCAAATTTTTGCTATTTATGTTGATGTTTTTAGATATCAGGACAAAGGTGAGAGCGCAATATAGGAATGGTGCTTATATAAGAACAAGGAAGGATCCTGGTCCATTAAGCAATGTATGGCTTAGTCATTTGGCAAAGCCTGAGACTTGTTATTTTATTTGATGCATGACCAAGTGTTATAATGATTTTTTCGTATAGTTAGGGTATGTTTGTTTACACCAAAAATTTTTAAAACTTATATTTTCAACATAAAATCTTTTCATCTATATAACTACTTTATTTTTTAATTATTTCTTGACATCTCCTTATATAATCTATATTTTGAATCCCTTTTACACAACTACTCATATAACTAAATTATTTATTTTAACTTTATTTTCTTTAATCTCTGTCATAACTCATATTATATCATATCATTTTCTCCTATTTTAAAAATTTTTATACTAAAAACTTTTCATTTAAAAGTTTTATTTTTTCCCAAAGACACCCTTAATTTTATGAAGTTCACCAATGGTTGATGATAGTAGTGGATTGGTGGAGGTATACAGTTTATATTTGGCTTCAATGTTATGACTATACTCTAGATTTTTAAGTTGAAATTGTCATTAGATTATATGGATGTGATTATGCTTGTACAAATGATTCTATCTAACCACCCAGCTTCATAGTTCTGAAGAGACACTTTTGAATTTTTTGGGTGAAATGTGACATTTTTTGCTAAGGGTGGACATTAACCATCTAAACGCTAAACTAGGTGCCTAAATAAATAATATCATTGATGAAAGCCAACTTAGAAGATATAAAATTGAAGAAAGCAACATAAAAAAAGAAAAAGAAAGCAATTTTAAAGGCTTGTAGGAAAGTAGAATTTGGGATACCGTATGGTGATGACGACGACGATGTTGATAATGTTAATGACATGAAGATGAGAGTAACTAAAAGCAAAAGTTCATGTACCATAGTTAAGGATGGGATATGAAGACAAATATTTTGAAGGGTTGCTATAGAGACTATTTAGGCTGGTGTTGTTTGGTACAAAAGGTTCTAACAGAAAAATTTTATTGGCCTCCTCTAAGGTAAACAATTGAATAATATATTAAAGTTATGAGAAACATACCATAATAAATTATCAATTAGCACACCCACTTACACCAATGTACAAATATTAATTTTTTCACATAATAATGTTTGGATATTGTTGAGCCCCTATGATGGCCCTAGGGGTGTAAATAGGGTTGGTTTCAATCCTAACTTGACTAACCTAACTTGATTTATAATAAAGTTAAGTTAAGCATTTTGAAAAAAATAAGTTATATAACCCAAATTAAACCGACCTGATTTCAAAAGTGGGTTGGTTTGGGTTAAATTTTAAACCCAACCTAACCCAATTTTATATATTAGTATAAAATATATAGATTGTTAAAAAAAGTCATATGTTAACATATAGTGCATAGGAATTAAGTAGACATTATTGCTTTAAAATGAGATTATTTAGCCATTATTTTATTGTAAAAGACATAAATGGGAAAGTATTTATGTAAAAAAGATTAATTTTTCCAACCTAAACTAAACCGATTTTTATAGGTTTAAAATAAGGTTGGGTTAAGGTATAAAAAATAAGGTTGAAATAGGGTCGGGTTGAGATTTTATGAGGTGGGTTAAGGTTGTGTTTACTTCAACCCAAATCAACCCGACCCGATTTACACCCTAGATGGCATTAGCCCGAAACTAATATGTATATTAGTTGTAGATTATTTCACTAAATGGCTGAAGGTTTGCCCTTAGCATTAATAACAACCCCTCAAGTCATTTTCTTTGTTTGGGAACAAATTGTATGTCATCAAAGTTTCCCATGGACTCATCATGGGCCATGATAAGCAATCTTATAATAGGCAATTTCAAGGCTTTTTATGTTAGTAATTACATTAAGATATGATATGCCTTGGTCGCATACCCTCAAGTGAATGAATTAGTTAAAAGAATCAACAAAACTCTTTAAAAAATCCATTCAAACACTTATGGAACGAGAAGATAGTTGGGTGAGACGTATATCAAGGATAGTATGGATCTGTAATACTACAACCTACTAACCTATAAGGGAAATCTAATTTTTGGTAGAGAGGTAGTTTTTCTGCAAGAATAATGAACTTGTTTACGTCCACAATTCACACTATAAAAATTTCTAATGTCAAAGCCTTTTGCATAATCTAAATCTAATCAATGAACTGCAAGATGGAAGCAGAATAGTGGATGACTATTTATCATACATGATTAGCAAAGTATTTTGTTAGCAGGGTAATTTTAAAACCTTTGGGTGGGAAACCTTGCCAGTTCTACGTAAAGCAATATATGTATGTAAACATGAACTCAAAAATTGGTATCCAAATAAGGCCCCTACTGAATTGTAAAAGTCATCTGCATGACAACCCTAAAAGACATCCTATTTTGCTGCCATGGAATGCAAAATATTAAAGAAAATTTTATATATGATACCCAATGATGTACCTAAAAACCTCAAGAGTTCAAAAAGGATAAATAGGGGCTTTTAAACTTAGTCAAATGACCCTAGAGCTTAAGAGGATCAATAAGGAGAATTTTCGGAGGTTTTAGGTTTGAAATAAGAAATAACATAGGGAAGGTCATTTTAGTTTTTGTTATGGCATATGATTTAGTTATAGTAAATATCTTACTTTAAAAAGGGATGAATATTTGATAATTTTTAAAAGTGGAAGCAATTCTAGCCAAATAACTTTTTTCATAAAAAAAATCTAATAGTCCTTTTACAATAAATGCAATGTCATCCCGGAGAAAATTTTTAACTATGAAACA
>JAXCLR010000063.1:32557901-32584338 GCA_035584095.1 Annona squamosa | reverse complement strand
CGGACTCTTCGGGTCGGCACATAGTCGACCCACCCCGACCCTATTTTTGAATTCGGGTCAAAATTTCCGACCCATCCGTATACCGGTTCAAAAATATATTGGTTTTACCCGGCTAAAAACGGGTCGAGTCAATACCGGGTCACGGGTCAACCCGCCCCAATTCCCACCCCTAGGTGGGTGGATGGGCGAGAAAGAGGAAAATTAATTGAGTGGCTTGGAAAGACGTGCATTGCAAAAGCCAGAAGGGAAACAGGCTTTACAGATTTGGCGGCATCTAATCTAGCAATGCTTGCTAAGCAATTCTGACTGTTAGGCTCCAATACCGGGTCGTTGTGCCATAAAGTGATGAAAGCAAAATATTTCAAGAATGAGAGTGCGTGGGAATGCGAGGCGAAAAGAGAGGATTCGTATGTGTGGAAGAGTATTCTAAAAACGAGAGAGGCTATTTCTGGGGGAGGCAGATGGAGGATTGGTAATGGGGAGACAGATTTTTCAAGGACAGCTAGACAGAAAAGAATATCACCGTAGTGGGGCCACTGCCAAGAGATATTTCAGCGAATGAGAGAGTGGGGAGTTCCATTGTCCAAGGGGATAGAACTTGGGATAGGGAAAAAATTGTACAGGTGCGTGGAGAAGAGGGTTGGAGGGAGATTCGACTGATTCCAACCCATCAGAGGACGTGGCAGACACATGGTTCTAAAGTGGCGAACCTGACGAGGTCTTAAGGGTGAAATCAACCTATAGACTAATTAAAGTTAATGGGTGTTCTTTTGCAAGTGCAGTAGATACAGTAAACAACAAAAGAAGGGAGGAATCTCTAGTATTCAAGAAAATATGGAGGTTGAATCTGCCATGCAAGGTGAAGATTTTTACTTGGAGGCTGACGTGATCCCAACCAAATCAAATCTTATTCGTAGAGGTATACCTGGTATGCAACTTCTGCAAGATTCTACAAGATACGAAGGAAGACACCATACGTCTGTTCTTTCGCTGCGTGAAAATTAGAGAGGAGAGGAGACGCCTTGTTCTAGATGGATGGATCTAGACGCCTAGAAATGCAGTGAAATGCATAATCAGGAGACCGGCGGGAAAGCAGGAGTATTTGAACCCCTTTGCTCTGCTCTGTCGGAGGATTTGGTTCATAGGAGAATTTCCAAATCTGAGAGATGTAATCGAATAGGGTCGAGAATGTAGAGACCAATACAAGGAGGTGAATTGGTTGATGGGCTTGGGTATAGACCAGAACAATCTTCAGCCTTGGTGGATCTATCTCAAGTGAGGGCGCTTCAAGATCAATGTAGATGGCAGCAGGAATGTGAGAGACAACCATATAGGAAGTCGAGCAGTATTAAAAGGCTCAAATAACAGCTTCCTGGTTGCCAGATGCAGGTGTGAGGGGCTGGAATATCCGATTCTTATTGAAGCAATGGCCTTTCTGTATGGCATTCAATGGGCAATGGTCCTAAAAGAAAAAATCCCATTTTATCTTTTGTGGACACAATAGTTCAGAACATTAGAAGGCATACTCGAAATTTCCAATCGATTGAGTTTCTCCATGTGTTGCATATGGGCAATTGGACAGCATCTTTTTGCTTCTTCTATGGTGGACAATATGAAATCTTGGTGGGGAAACCCTCCTGATATCATTGTAAATCATGTATTTTTGGATAATAGAAAGTAATATAATCTTCTTTTCATTAAAAAAACTACTAAAAACTGTTAATAAATCTAAAGACAAAGCTAATGAGAATTTATATGGCAAATCAGGAACTAACCAAGGAGAAAAGAGTATAACTATGTTTGCTAAATTAGGAAAAATAAAAGCAAATCCTTAGAGCATGTTAGATGTATTAAGAACAAGGACTAAAATATTTCAGTTAAGAATGATGAGACTGAAAAAAAATGAAAACTTATTTTTATAGTTTATTAAATCTAAATAGTACGTCATTGTAACATATAATATTAGATGATAGTTTAAATACAAAAAGAAATAAAAAACTATTAATTGTTTCCCAAAGATTCAAACATCCGAAGTAAAAAAGCTCTAAAAATGAGAATAGGAAAAATATTAGGCCTAAATAACATACCAATTGAAGTGTGGAAGTGTATCAATGATATATGTATAACTTGGCTAATAAAATTTTTCGATAAAATTACAAAATTAAAGTTAATGCTAAATGAATAAAGAAAAAATATTTTAATACTAATTTATAAAAATTAGAGAGATATTGAAAATTATACAAATTATTATGTAATAAAATTAATGTGTCATATTATGAAAATATGGGAAAGATTGACTGAATAAAGACTAAAAAGAGAATCAATTATATCCCAAAATCAATTTCATAAGCTAGGAAGATAGGTTATCAAAGCCATTTTTCTTACCTAAGTAATTATTTGAGAAGTACATAGAGAAACAAAACTTACCCATGATTTTATTGATTTAGAAATATATGATTAAGTTCCAAAAAATTTAATATGATAAGTGATAAAAAGAAAGAAATTAATAATAGATAAATTGATGTTACTATATATGTATGAGAGGCCTATAATAAATATATCAAGGTTCAATCTTAAGCCTTCATCTTTTTACCTTGGTTATAGATGAACCTACTAGATATTTACAAGATGAAATACCTTGGTATATGGTATTTGCAAATGATATACTATTAGTAGATGAAACTAGTTGCGGAGCTGCGGTCGTGGGTTCGAATCCTACGTGGGAATTTCGGCCCGAAAAATAGTGTTGGAGCTGTTGTCTCCCTTAGTGGAAGCTGTGTCTTTCTAATTCTTTTATAGAGTAATGTCTCCAGATTTCTTTGGAGAAGTTATGTATTTTCGATTTGTAAGAATGTCTCATAATTTCAATGTAATATGTATTGAGATGTATGTAAATATAACCATAAAAAAATGTGAAAATATGCCCTAATGATTTTAGAATTAACCACACAAAAACTGAAGATATAGAATGCAATTTTAATAATAATAAGAAGAAGAACCTAGATGAGGGATCAATTAAGATTTCAAAGAAAATAATACCAAGAACAAATCAATTTTGATATTTAAAATTAATAGTTTCAAAAATAGAGAAATTAAAAAAAATTTATACGATGAAGATAAGACCCGTTATATTTTATGGGGCAAAATATTGAGCAGTTAAATAATAGCATATATGTAAAATGAGTATGCCAGAAAAAAGAATATTAAAGAAACGATATAAGATAAAATTAGAAATGAAGTACCTAAAGAGAAAGTAAAACTAAACTCAATAAATGATAAAATGAAGAAAAACATACTAAGCTAGTTTGATCATATTAAATGGAAGCCTGAAATGACACTAATTAAGAGAGTTTAGTTTATTCAAATAGAAGAGGGCAATAGAATGAGAGAAAGATCTAACAAAAAGATAAAAGTAATTAAAAATTTGAAAACATTAAATACTGTTGAAAACTTAATTACTAATTGTCAAGAATAATACAACAAAATCCATACAGCTAACCCAACTTAGTGAAAAATAACTTATGATAATGATGATCATGAGTCACAATACTGATCCCAATGTTAAGTTAGAAAGGTACATGACAAAAAAAAATCTTAAGAGGTAAAATAACATAATGCTAACCCTCTCACTAATGCTCCACATAGTATTCGAAAGTCACCTCCCCTATATCTAATGCACAAAGGTAATTAAAATTGTCCTATGTGATGCCACAGGACATAACCCACATACGAGGTAATTATGGCTACTCTACATGATGCCGTAGGGAATAGCCCTCATAAATAATACATAGGATAATTACACCCACCCAGTGCAATGCCCATAAGAGCTAATATACACCTCTATAGCTCACAATTAAATACAACTACAAAGTTTAATTCAAAAGATTGCAACCAACTAAAATAGCATAAGGCCTTAGGAGGCCTACATAAAACTATAAAAGTCTAAATATAAGACCTCAAAAGGGATACTCAACATCCTCAAGAGTAAAAAAAAAAAGCCATTGTTCAATAGAACCACACCAATATCAAGAAAGTTATTTCATAGCAATAAAGAAGGAGCCCTTTGTTACACCCTCTAGGCCAAACACATCTAGCCCAATATTTCAAAGCCATGAGGCCAATGCCATGCACTTGTAGATAACTATCATAGTTTAACTCTATCTAACTTTGATCAAATCTCAAACTTAAGTTAAAATTCGAAGAATAATCTTGGGCCTTGAGTCCCACAACGTGATATTATCTACTTCTGCTAAGTCACCGAGATGCACAATTTTAAAAATGTGCTACATCATGTTTAACCTAAAAACCACATCTCAAACTACTAGAAACTATCTCCTTCTTTTGATGTAAGATTCAATCCTCCAATATATTAGCCCTTCTATTTCTATAGTTTCTAAGGCATCATAGGACCACTAGCTTCCACTTGTTCATTCTCGAACAATATCTACTGAGTTTCTACATAGTTCATCTCTCCAAAAATGGTTGATGCTGAGTTGTGGCATATGCCAACAACAACGAAAATTTTAGCATATGTAATTATGCAACCAAATGGTGCTAATGATTGTTTCTTCAAGAATTTCTAATGACCTCATTTCTTTTTCTTTTCTAGAACATATATAGGAACCCTATTGCAACCAGTGAGTGTAACTGGGTGAAATTATTTATATTGGAGGTTAACACTAATCCTAACATATTAAAAATCCCAACTTTAATTTATTTATAATTTATTTTTAAAAATCTTAATTGTAACCCGAGTCCATTTAACATAAATGGATCGTTGGTGGGTCCTTATAATGGGTTGGATAATAAAAAAACAGTAATAAGCTATTTAAAATGTAATTTTACATAGTCTACGGAAGATTATAATACCAATCATCTAATTAAATTTGAGATATCAACTTTTATATATATTCTAAATTAAAATATTGATTCTATTATTGATAAGTATAACTCATAAAATAAACATCAAGAAAAATATCAACTATTTGTAAGTCATAAATGGATTTTTCTGGTTGATAAATGAAATGAGTTAGATCATCGAGTTGGTAGGAAGAACAATCTCAATCCATTACTAATTCGTTTATTTATATAGGTTATACGAGTTATGACAACAACTTAGCAGGATGAAAATTTTTAATTATAATCCGCTAAAAACTGATTTGGTTGACCGGGTTATGAGTACCTTAACCCAAATACGGTCCAAGCGGAACAGCAATGTTAGAAAGTGGAAGCTGTCAGAAGTATGTTAAGACTCATAAAACCATGGAACCGGCAAATAAAGCAAAATGTCTCGAGCCCTAAAGTCTGAAAAGTATATCCCAATTGATTTTAAAGGGCAAATGTCGTTAAGAACCTTGAGACCAATTTTGTGTGGTTGATCAACTACATACGTATTTTAAAGTGAACCGACAAGCGGTTGCGTAGCGGGGAATATAGTGGACAGCATCTGACGTTCCGTTGTTCATTATCCAATTTGCAGATGAGATGGAGTGCAGAATGATGCTGGTGATTCAGCTGGAAATGAAAATTTTCAAACCAGATTGAAAGTTTGCTTCAGAAATATGATTCAGTCTCTAAGCGACCTGCAGATTTAACCGCATAAAGGACTTTGGATCACAGATTCCCACATTGCATCTACGGTGTTGTATCACTTGTGATTTTGATTAAGAAGGACAATACATTAACATTTTGTATTGATTATTGAGTTTTGACCAAAAAACAATAGAGAATCAGTTCCCTATTACCGTAAGGGATGAATTATTGACAAATTGCATAGTTCTGAGGCCTTTTCAAGCTGGATCTTAAGTCAGGTATCATCAAATTACGATGCATCCTGCCGACGTAGAAATGAAAACTTTTAATACTCATAATGGGCATTAGAGAAATGTAATTTGGGTTGTATGATACTCCAGCAACCTTTTACTCTTTGAATAACCGTGTTGATTGCTCATCTTAGGCAATTTGTGTTTGTATTCTCTAATGACATTTGGAGTTCAGTACAAATGAAATTATGAGAATAAAATTGGATAGTATATAGTATATATTGTGCTATGGGCCCTTCCACGTAATTGGTTGCATGAAAGCGGTTCCATATAACCCTTTTAAAATTTAAGTCTTTTATGCTTGGTTAAAAATTCAATCTATTCATTGTATTTAACATCATTTGTTTAACAAAGAGATTAAATTTTATTTAAATCAAATATGAAGGGCCACATTTTCACACAAAAAGGTATATTCATATGTAGATTGGGAAAAATGCTTTAATCTATTTACATATACATTAGAATGTGATAACATTATATATAATTATTTATCCGTATATAAATAATATTTCAGAAAGTTTATACTTCAAAATAGAACTTTAAAATTACTACTTAATATTAAATTATTTTATTACGTTGATTTTATATATTTGTAGATGAGACTTGTCTACAATTATATTAGATAAGAAAATGAGTTTTATCATAATATAAATAATGTCAAACATAATAGAATAAATAAATTTTTCATCAATCATCAAAATATTTAAAACAAAAAGATTATATAAGAGAAATGTTTCATAGAAGCATTCCCAATTTTGCTTTATCATAGAAAATTTCTACCACTATAAGTAAATACTTTATATTTTAGACTTAAAATTTAAAATAAAAATTATTATAATATATTTTCCAGAATAAGGAAATAATATGCAAATAAAGAATGGTTTATGTAAATAAAATTATAGTTATATAAGTAAATAAAATTATGAGAAAATATCAAAAATATTTATTTTAGAAATACTTCTCACATTAAATAGATAACTTTGGTGTCTTTCATATTCTGTAAATTTCACAAAGAATACAATTTACAATGAAAATTCAAGAAAACTTTAAAAAATAAAAATATTCCTTAAATTAAATATATTAATTGATTTCAAATTTAATATAATTATTTGATATATTATATAATATGTATATTTTTGTTTTTAGTATATTTATATTATTATACATTAAAAAGAAGTCATGAAGGGCATGCCCGTGGATGGAATCTAAAGTCCCAAGTGAGTATTTAACATATAATGATACTATATATTTGGTAGTAACTTATATAAATAACAATCGTGTATATTTCATATTTTTAATATTTTATTTTACTTTTATTTATTTTTATATGGCCACAAGTGTATTTAGTTTATATATCAAAACTTACTTATTTTGAATTATTGTACATATGTTATATAAATTTTCAAAAATAAAAACTTTCAACTAAATCACACTCATCTGCACATGAAAAACAACAATAATTTTTATATTTGAAAATTTATAAATATATGTAAAAAAATTCAAAATTAGTAGATTTTGGTATATAAAACAAATACACTTGAGCTCACATAAAAATGAAACGAAAATAAAACATGTTTAAAAATACAAAATCCGAGGTACTTGAAAGCAACCGGGTGCATCCGGTATATTTAACTTATTTTTAAATTATGAAAAATGTCAATGATTTTAAAAAATTGAAAAAAAATATCTACAAATTTTCAAAAATGCTAAAATTTGATACACATATTACATATATTTAGATTAATAATCATACAACAATTTTCAAAAAATTTAAAAATTAAAATTTTACACCCAAGTGCACTGAAGCCAGTGCACATGAATAGAACCACGTACAAAATAGTAAAACTTATTACTTATGTAAGTTACAAGAGGATGCATAGTATCGTTATCCGTATCTAACGATCATTAGTTGGAAGTTAATAAAATTAACATTGATTCAAAATATTTACAAATCATTGAACAAAGATAGAAAATTTTAAAAAGTTGACATAGATATGCACATATTTTACTTTTATGTTAGTATACAAGTAAACAACCCTATATTAATATAAAAAAAAATTTTTGAGTCGGGTTAGCTTTACTGACCTCCTAACTGCACCAATTCACTTCAGTCGGAGCAACTTTTTTTTTTTTTTTTTTCTAAAACACCTAACTGAACCTTATCAAGTGGGATAATTTGAATTCATGCTGAACTGGACTCTATTTACATGGAACTGACTCGCCTTTAAGTAGATTATGTTTCAAAAGAATACTTCTTTTTTTTATTAGCAAAAGAATACTTGAAAGGTGAGATATAGTACAAAAAATTACAAGTGTACGTAATTCCGTAAATTAGGTACCTATTTAGGTACACGAAACCCACTCGGCTGTGTACCCTATGCCATATAAGACTCTTACATGTCCTATCATTTGTACTGAATGCACCTCCATCTCTTGCGAAACCGTTCTACTTTTCCTATATAAAAAAATTCTATTCTAATTTTAGTGAGATCTTTTTCTTCTCTTTCCTCTTTCATATTCTCTTTCCAGCTTCTAATTTTTTTTTATTTTCATAAATAAACGACTCAAAATTTTAAGGTCATTTGAAACTAAAGCCAAATCGACAAAAGCTTTATATGGGGGGTTGATGGGGTGTGGTAATGATGTTTACAGCATGACACGTGCATTGTTATCTAGCATCTTAATTTGAATTATTTCACATATATACATATGTGGATAATGACAAAGTACAACCTTGTGTACTGTATACTCTATATTTTTTATATATTTGCGGAAAATGCCATATGATAACAATTTTCTTAGTAACAGTATAAAGAATATCACTTTAAAATGTTAAGTAACAGTAGACAAGGTTGTACTTTTTCATTATCCACCTATGCATATATGTGAAATAATTCAAATGAAGATGCCAGAAAACAGTGCATGTGTCATGCTTTAAACATCATCAGCACACCCCACAAACCCCCTCGTATTTACTGACCGTTATTAAATCCTGCCATAATTTAATAATCTACAACGAGAAATTTGATAAAGTGTTGCTTGACGAATCAATTAATAGCGATAGCATAATATTAAAAAATTAAAGCACAAATATGTTGATTATGAAAATAATTTATAATTAATAATATTTGGGACGGGTAATTGCAAATTATAAAAGACAATCATTTATCAAATTTGAAGATTATTCTTGAAATTCTTTTTATTTTTAAGGTCTTTTATTTCATTTTTATGTCATAACATCTATGATAGGAATTAGAAAAAATTAATCTTTTCTACTTAATGTGAGAATTGAGGTATGTCCAAAAATATTTTTTTATATTTTTGATGTATTTGGAAAGTGATAAAATTTTTAAATGAAAATTTTTAGTGTAAAAGTTTTTGAATTTATATAAAATAACATAATATAATATGGGTAATAATGAGTAAAGAAAATATAAAGTTAAAATAGGTAGATTATTTGTATAAATAATTATGTAGAAATGATAGAAAATAGAATAGTTATATAGAAATATATGAAAAATAATCAAAAATAAGAAGTTTGTGGAGAGTGAAAAGTTTTGGTATGAAACATTTTGATCATAGTCAAACACACCTATAAGGTATTTTCTCGCATTTTTCTATTAGAATATAAGAAAATTTTTTATATTAAATATGGTGGGAATTTTTAAATGAAAGATTATATATTTTTAAGGTATTAATTTTTCATGTAAATTTCTTTATACTAAGTTGTAGCCATCACAATAAGGTGTTACTGACCTACAATGGGTCACCTATTATATCTAAAATTATTTTATTTTAATATCAATTTCAAAGTTGTATTTTTATTATCTAAATAATCTAAAATATTATTTTTATGCAGAAAAATGATCTTAGAAAAAGTTATTTTGTTGTAATGCTTCTATTAATGGATGTAAGCATTTTTCACAATTTATATATTGATTATAAATATTTTTAAGCAAATATGACCCACTCAAGATTCTTATTGAAATGATTTTGAAATACACGATAAAAAAAATGAATATTGTTTCTAAAAAATATGGTGAATTGGATTTAGATTTCATCATTAATGTGAGACCCATTTTAAGCTAGCAACTACTAACTACCACTTGCACTTTAGCATATTCCAATATATATGGTAATGATTCAATACTTATTTTATTTTTAAAATATAATTTTTAAAATTTAAAACATTTATCATGTTTAAATATCTTGTTTTATCAAGCAATCAAAAATTTTCTAATGAAACTTGTACCTTACAAAAAATATGACCTTTTGAAAATGACTACATAACTATTAAAATTTTTATAAAAGTTAAAATACATGTAATTTAAATTGACAAAACAATGGATGCAACTCAAGTTAGTTCTCAATCTAGTCTACTCATGTCATATTTGTGAAAGCTCTATTCTACTTTGACCACAGATTGGTTAAGTTCTTAGTTTACCCTATCCTACTTAAGTGAATGTTATATTAGTTCCACTATGATTACAAATCAATTTCTTAATTAACCAATAATAACAATATCACATTAAAATAATATCAAATGAACTTCTAAAAAAGAAAGGTGAAATCTTGAATCTATAGTCATTAAATCATAAAAAATGCTTACAGAGCTTGAAATACAAATAAACAGATAAATACAATTGCCAAATAATTAAAAATATTAGTTACAAAGAAATCTAAATCACTAGAATACAATTTTAAGTATTTAAAAATGCAAAAATATACCTTTGGATACCGATGTGATACCCATCCGACTCAATATCAAACAGTGTTGCATGGAACCTACCATATCTAGTTTGGAAGGATGAGTATATTTTTCATACTCTACCCTACCTTTGTGTACCTTTCACGTCCTATCCTTTCCTACCTAAATTAGAATTAATTTATTATCTACCCAACTCAAGTTTTACTCATTCCAATCCATTTTAGTTTATTTTTTCTTATTTTATTACTTATTGATTTTGATTTTTAAATTATTTCATAATACTTCATTTCTACTTTATCTTTTCTAATTTCACAAAAAAATTTGTTTTGCGATCCTTTCTGAGTATGGAAGAAAATTGTACAAAAACATGAAAGAGGCCCTGCAAATCAATTGGTCATGGGGTGACAATCATAAAGAAACTTAACTTCAATAACAAACATGTAGCAGAATGGTTCAACGCGTGCATCTGTAATCTAGAGGGCAAAAGTTCGCCTTTATAAGGTTTCCGGGATACGATCCAAATGTACGCCGGCCTCATTTGGATTATCCGTGAAAGGATGGACAAGATATTATAAATAATAATAATAATAATAATAATATGAGAAAGAAAAAAAAAAAAAGCACTGCCGGTTATCCGAGAACACTGCACCATCATCATTTCTCGTCCAACGTGTCTGCAACGCCTCTGAGATAATTTTCTATTTCTTTTTTGAAATTTTTTTTTGATGAACGTCTAAAAATTGATATTGTTATGATTATGCTGCCCGGATTACTCCCATAATTACGCACTCGTAGCAAGCAGTACTAATAATATAAAGAAATTATGCACTTAATGAGTTTCGACACGTTTATTTAGTCATGCAGTTCTCTGCTACCAGAGAAATATCAGTTCTCGTGCTCCGGAGAAGGGCTGAATCTGCCCACATGTGGCCAGGACAGCAAAAGAATCTCATGGAATTATCATCTACAGTTCTATTAGAATCCGACCATAAATGGCTGAAAAAAGGCAAATAGAAAACGAATGGGCGAAGTCAGTCAAGTAGATCTGACCATCTGCACAACAACGACCTCGTGTCAATAATCTCTTGGATTATCCGCAAATCAGTCGAGTTGAGACCACGAGGCATTTAATAAGGTTTCTCGAGGAAAAGTGCGAGCAGCAGCGCCAGCGACAGACGCGGACTCAGATCTATCCGATTTCCAGCGCCGCCCCTCGAAGCGGGGAGCTCGCATTTATATGAAACGCAACTACGGAAAAAAATATATATTAAAGAAAAAAACAACCGAAAAGACCAACAAAATTACACGAGCAAGGCAAAAAGGGCAAAAGTGAAAAAGATTTGGTACAGCGCGCGTAACCAATAGGCGAATGCCGGCTACGCACCTACGCACGCAACACTGAAGTCACGAATGAAAATGTTAAACACGAGACAGACATTCACTCATCAGCGGCCAGACGCCTCAGCGCGGAACACTGACGTATCCAGGTATCCTTCGAACCATTTCCTCCCTCCTACATCCATACCCTAGCTGTCGTACGCACGGGCACACCGACGGGTTTCCTTTTGAGAAGCGCTAGGAAATCAAAAACGAAGGAACGGCGGGCGGATCATCGCAATCTACTCAAAATCACATAGACTAACAACTAAGCTACTCGTATGATCAAGGCAAAAATATAGGAATAGATGTTGAAAATTCTAGATAGGAGAAGCAAAGCACGGGACAAGCAACGTGATGTACCGTCGAAATTGAGATGATAGAAAATCCGGATAATTGAAGAAAAAGTGATAAGAGATTTTGTGTGGAATCAGAGTGGTACCTGGAGTCGGTGGAGTATTCGTAGAGTTTGCCTTTGGTGGAGAAGATTACGAGACCGACCTCAGCATCGCAGAGGACGGAGATCTCGTGAGCCTTTTTCAGGAGGCCCATCCGGCGCTTGGAGAAGGTCACCTGCCGGTTGATCTTGTTCTCGATCCGCTTCAGCTGGACCCTGCCTCTCCCCATTGCTTGCTTCCTCCTTACCGACGAGAAGAAGACGAAGACGAGGATGGGATTTCGAAGCGTAAAGAGGCGAAGCGGAGGAGGAGGCAGGAGAGAAGGGCTTGCATTTGAGTCGTGCAGGTATATATAGACGGGAAAGGAAAACCGAGGTGAGGAAAGGAATGGCGGGTTGAGACTCGAGAAGGGGGTGATTGGCGGTTTTCCGAAACCGGGTGGTTTCGTCTAAAAACGCTGTCAAGTTGTGATTGGCTGGGGTTCTGACCATTCGTTATTGGCCCTTTTCTGGCTAATATGTACGGAACGAAGCGTACGGAACGAGATCGTGTTCGCGGAAGATAGATCTTCCCACAAGGGGGCGTGAGTGCGTGCGGTCGGTCACACCACTCTATCTAGTTACCCTCCATTCCTCAGTTATTTACCTTCATGCCACTAATCGAAATAACCGTTTCTTCGTCTCCGACACGTGCATTCGAACTCCGAGCTCAAAATCCCCCTCTTCAAGCAGCTGCTGCCCCATAAGTCGAACATCGCAGACTGATCTTCCCCCGAGGAAACGGCATGTGAGATATTAAAAAAAAAAAGGAAAAAATTGTCGTTAAGCATTGAAAATAGGAAAAATTGTATCAGAATTGAAAAAATTATATCAAAAATGAAAAATTAGGTCGTTAATTTTTTAGAATAAGAAAAGTGTTATTGAGAAAATTAGATAAGCCACCTCATTTTCATCGTATTCCTATCCCATCCTATAAAGTATAGGAGTTTTCATCTAAACCTTTATAATTTAAGCAAAATTATCAGTGTAAGATGACTTCTAAAGAAATTACATTTGTATGTACAAGTTTAGAAAAAATTAGAATCTTTTCACAAAACATAGATGACCATTAAATTTTTTTCAAAAGAATAAAGATGCTCCTCTATTTCTTCTTCCCCAACTACCAAAGCAAATTATCTACATATTTCACATAATTTTATATTATTTTCACTTTTTTAATTGTGAAAGTATCATTTAATTAGAATTAAGTTATACTAATTTTTTATAATTGTATTTTTTCAGAAAATTTGGAGAGGGCCATGGATGAGGATATTTGACTATAGCAGCTTGATAGTGCTCGTCTGATTTTTTTTCCTAAATCCAGTGGATTTGTAGGTGCTGGAGGTTGAGGTTTGTGGCCCGGTGGAGGACAATGGTTGAATGACTAGGGACAATGCAATTTTTCTGCTTTTTTCCATTGAAATGACGTGGAGTTTGGATTTAATTATTTTTAAAGAATTTCTATGGTTAATAAGGTTGTAGATAACTATGGTGCACGAAAGAAACAATATGAAGCTTGTAGTTGTGGCTTTATAGGAAGAGTAATGATTCTTTATGTATGGGCTAAGTCTGGTTAACTGCGTCGGTTGCCCGCACACTGCCCGCACGTCGTTGGATTGGGCGGGATGAGTCGTAGCCGTCATATGAAAAAATTGTAGACTCATCCTTGCAAAATACGAAAAAATTCAAAAAACCAGCCTCTTATGAGCTCTTTCAGCCGGCTTTCTTTCTCTCTCTCCCACTCTCGCCTCCATCTTTCTCCGGATCTCTCTCCCATTTTGCGAGAGATCTCTTTCTCCCTCTCCCTTTCGGCCACAACACCACCACTCGATCTCTCTCCCTTTCCCTCTCCCTTTTGACCACGACACTGGTGGTAGGCGACACACCTTCTGGCGTCAAGTTCTTCCACGCCAATAGGCAACACCCCTTCTGGCATCGAGTTCTTCGCCGGCAATACTTCCCTCTCTCTCTCTCTCTCCTTCTGTCGACAACTCCACATTTTCGCCTCTCTCCTCTCCGGTCTCTCTGCGACAGCAATCGGGTTCAGAAGCTGTTTGTGGAAATGTTGGGAGTCAATGCTACATCAAGAGTTAATTTTTTTGTTACTACAGCAATGGACTTTTTTGTATAACAGTACCCTGATTTCTTAATTTCTTTATCAATTCTCATGTTGGTTCTTGTTGAAACTCTGTTGTTGTGACCATTGTCCACTATATTCTTTCCTATTCATCTCACCTTTAATGAAATTATTGTCAATAAGAAAGATGCAAAGAAAGAGAAATGTTGGTGATTTTAGCATGCTTGATGTATTTCTCTATTGGAACTTTTTTGAATTCTGACTAATATTTCTTACAACATGGTGAATTTGGCACACTTGATGTCTTTTTCTATTGGAATGTTCTGACTTCTGATTAATGTTTTTCATTTTGCGAGATATGAGTGATGCTTTCAATATAGTTTGCATTTATGCTATTTACTAGTTGAGAATTCCAAGTTCTTTGGAGGTTGAATTGCATAAAGAGAGCCATCATGGGTGAATCGTTTAAAATCAATGTGAGTGCAAAGTTAGTCAATCAGCTTGCAAATGATGCAAAGAAATTGAAGAAAAGACCAAAGAAACCTAAATTGAAGATTATACAAGGGTCTCAACATCCTAAGACTGCGATAAGCCCCAACATTCCTAAGAGCACTCCTAGTAGTGAGTGGCCTCTCCAATCCCCGCTGTTCTTACCTGCCCCTCCACCCACAATTGCAAATGCAGAGTTGGATGCAATTCATTCTGTCCTCCGGGAGAGTGAAAGTGTCTTAGAGAGACTGCAGAAGCAGGAAGCAAATATGATCGAGGAAGTAACACAGAGAGCCAAGGAGCTCTATGATAAGGAGTTCAAGCTACCATTCTAGAAGTCAATGCCCTGTTTAGCTAAGAAAAGATTCTTTCTTGGAGTGTGATAGAGAGAATGCCAAGGACCCACTAAGATGTGCCAATGTTGCGAAAGTGTTTGCAGATTGTGCTCGTGTTGCTAGGCAACATGTGAGTGTCACCCTTGCTGCTAACAAATGAGCCCTTCAAAATATTATCGTAGCTGCCGAAAGGCATTTTGCACCCAAGAGTGCATCCTGTTGAATGAATCGAATCTTTTGTTGATATATTTTTAACTCGAACTATGTTACCATTTTTTCAAGTCCTCTTTTCCAGATTTTTCTTTCCTTGAATAATTAGTGTCTGATTTTCCTGAACAAGGATGGATGAGCAACACGAGTTTTGCTTTCTAATGTTTGTTTTAGGATATGTTCCACCAGTATGGCGTTGGCATACAATATGCCAAACATTGAAAGTTGTGGATGTTGAAAGATAGAAAGGAGCTGGGTGGTAGTAGTACAATCCAGCAAACTTCTAAGGACAAATGGTAGATATAACTAGATAAACAAAATTTGAGTTGGATTCAACATGGATTTTAGGGTTTCGATGGCGGAGATGATGGAAGCTCATAGGCTGAGGGAATGGTTGTGCTTGCAAAAGCTTTTGCATTGCTACCTAAGGCTGAATGATAAGAGAACTCACAAGATAATCGTGCTGGCTTTTGTTGATTTTCTCATGAGTCTCATAGATCGTGAAACTAATGCAAACCATGATAGTAGTTGCAGCAGCTTCAACAAAGAGAAACATCTTCCTCCATCTCTCAAAAATCTCCTCAAAGACAAAACTGGCATCATGTCCACCACCAATAGCAGAGGAAGTTCCCAAGTTTTCCCTCCTATTCTACATCAACAACACTGATTCTTAACCGGTCTGAGATGATGGATAAATTTGTATTATTCATCAATCATAAATTTATAATGTAGATCTGGGAACATAATTATACCTGGGAGTGTGCTCAAATGGTCAATCATCATCTATGGTTCTTTTCTTTTTTCTTTTTTCTCTAATCTTTCAATTATCTTTCAAATAAAAAAAAGACAATAGGTTGATACGCATCAACCTTAAGCCAACAACAAGAGAACGGATACACTCCATAATATGATTGACTTAAGAAGAGAGATCCATGCTGTTTAGACTTTATAAAAAACAAACTTTCATCTCTCAGTTTGTTAGCCCAGATCCAGCACGAACAATTTTTAGAAGTGCCTCAGACCTTTTTCTAAAGAATTCATCATAACTTAAACCATCCGGTGGTGAGAGTTGGACTTGGCACAACAGCATTTTATGATAGATACATAAAGTTACTTTTATACAAGCAGCAAGTAACTTGAACATTTCAAGCAACCTATAACATTCAATAAGTAATTTCATTCCATTGATCTCAAACTACAAGTAACCTTGAACTTGTCAATTCCCTAAAATTGAAGCAGTCTTTAACATTTAAATTCAAGCAACCTGTCACATTCGACATTCCATTTCATTCCATTGATCAAAACCAACACGCAACAAAAGACTATTTTCATTTCAAAAGACTTCATTAAAATAGAAGTTCAGCAATTTACTTAAATTCTTTCACAAATATAAGACATTCTCACATTGCTAAATAAACAACAATCACAAGAACAAGATCACATAGAGTAATGAGTAAGACTTCATTTCTCTTGTTGCTCTTAACCAGTTCCATCTCTCTCTTATCCCTTCTTTCATTTGCTTCTCTCATCTCCAAGGTTCTCATCTCTATTATTTGTTTTAATTGACGCATTTTCATCATATGACACTTCCTTATATCATCAACACAACGTATCAAGTCTCCCATATTCACCATTATTTGCTCTTGATTGAACATGGAGACTTGGTCTTGGGATTAGACATTAAGTGGAACATCGTCTTTTGAAATAATTTCAGTTTTTGGCGAGAAATCCTCATCAACCCATTTAAAAAACTCACAAGCATGTAAAGCATCCTACAAAACATAATAAAACACAAGCAAAATTAGTGATCATGAAATTATTGACTTTAAGACAATATTAAATGGGAACGAGTAAGAGAAAAATGTACACATATTGAAAATATTTGACTTACACGATATTGTGGTCATTGAAGAAATCACCGACCTGAATTTTTTATGGTATGGGAGGTTAGCACTACAACTGGTAAACCACATGAACAAGCACAAGTCCTACCTCCACGTGATCTAGTTCTTATACCCGAAGATGTCATGTCACATATGCTCACATATCATTTTAAAAAGCAAAAAATAGTTAATTCAATATATAATTGTACATATTAATTGGAGGTAACATGCAGTCAAAGAAAGAAACTATAATGTAAGACAGAGAACCAAAATATACCGTGGCCTCGGCCTCGACCTCGGCCAATAGAGGTGAATGAATTGTTACCAACTAAAGTAGACACATCAGTTGAACTTCAGACCTTCAAAGCGGGGCAATTCCTTTTGTCATGGCCCACAACAAATTTTTTACATCCACGATAAAATTTTGTTCTACTGTGTGAGATTTCCAAATGTCCTTTTATGCGTTCAGATGATCTTCCTCTTGTGAGTGAAACATATGCAGGCAAGATGTCACACACCTGAGAACTTTGTGAAGTTATTGTGCTATAAGAAACACATACATCATTACCAACATTTACACTTTGATCCTGGGCCATAAGGTTAAAGTTATCACTTGATACCATTATAGGATAACCCCTTCTACAACTTCATCCCTACCAACAATCTCTAGACATGGAGGCTTAGACATTACAGAAAGCGCAGCAATCATTTTCTCCATATTCTCTCTAATAACTTCATACGCATCTCGATTATGCAAGGCTTCATTTCTAATATAAGACCACCACTTGGGTAACGTGTGACTATGAACAACAAGATACAGCGTTCCTCTCTTGTCCGTAGTTATGGATGATCGTTTGAACTGAGATTTAGCATCCTGTGTCCACCGTGGTAATATATGATATGGAGGGATGGTTTTCATCTTTAAAAAACGGAACCATGTGATAATATGCTGACAGACAATACCAAATGAGTCAAATTTCAAGCATGGGCATGAGACAGTAATTTCTTTTGCATTCCATGTTAAGATTTTCAGCTTGCTCTCAAATTCTCCCTCTAACAAGAACACTTGCCACTGTTGAATTACCCCTTCACTTACAGCCTTCTCTGCAATATAATACATACATTCAATAACTTCTTTTTGAAATTCTAGGAAGATATTTTGGGTATACACATCTGCCATATGGCCTTTAATGCTACATTTAGTTCTTAACTCAGTATTAGCATAAAAGGTCTTGAAATCAGCATCAGCCTCCGCCTCATGCCTCCATTCAAGTGCTTTGTCATAGCCATTTGAAAAATTAATTAAATTTGAATTTCGCGACACAAACTCATCAAAAAAAAGTATTAATACTCTCACTTCGTTGAGTGATTCTCATGCCGGCTGAGAATATTTTTCTTGCGTAAGTAGGAATCCACATTTGGCGAATCTCGTACATATGTCGCAACCACAAATTCTCCTGCAATTCGAACTCTTCTATCATTGCTTTCAAAGTGCTCTCAAATTCTTTCTTGCTATTAGTATCAAACAAATAGTAGTTCTATTTTGTCTTGAATGTAGGATGTTGGTGGATGATATGAGAAAATGTCTCTGAAAATTTCTTATGAATATGCCATAAACACTATAGATGGTTAGTATTTGAAAATACTGTTGATATTGCTGATCCCATTACTGCATCTTAATCTGTAATAATTGTCTTAGGATGAACTCCACCCACTGCATCTTAATCTGTAATAATTGTCTTAGGATGAACTCCACCCAGTGCATCTAATCAAGTTTGAAATAACCACTTGAAGTCTTCAATTGTCTCCTCGAAAAGTAAGCCTGCATCAAATAAGCATGTCTGTTTGTGCTGATTGACGTCAACAAATGGACTAAATGGCGTATCATACTCATTCATTTTGTATGTAGTGTCAAAACATACAATATCACCGAATACCATATAGTCTTTTTTTAATTTTTCATTTATCCAAAAGCATGAGGTGAATCTTATATTCTCGTCAACTTAGATTTCATAGGAGAAATGACTATTATCATGGCTCTTTATTTGAGGCATGTGCAGTAGAGTATTTACGTCATTCTCATACATAATTTGATGCTTTCTTCGTAGAGCATTCCTAGCATCCTTTGCTAAACACTAGAGGTAAGAAAAACCACTTGCTTCATTCATCATAAAATCAATGGACCTCGCACCATCAAATCTAAATTTTTTTAAAGACGAAATTATATGTAGGTTATCCTCTGTCAATTTCTTATATGATCGCAATTTACGAATCTTTGTAGGGATACAAAGTGCATTATTATGCGTCTCTACAAATTGAGACACATAATATACATTTTTTCACATTTAAATTCACAAATAGCTTAGCAGGGCATGAGCAACAACTGATCAATGCAATCTTCTATTTGCTTAGATCTTCATTTCTTGCTTTTTTCAGACCAACCAGTCTTAGAACATCTTAAAAACATGCCTAGAAATTGCCTTGAACTTTAACTTACGATTGCCGTCCTTTCTAATAGTAAACCCATAATGTCAAGCATAAGTGTTATAAAACTTAAAAGTTTCTTCTAGAGACAGAAACTCCATGCCAACTTTTGGTATCAATTCCCTTGTAACGTCAACCATAAACAACCCATTTGTATTTTGAATACCATCTACGTTGACTTCTTCAGTAGATGCTTCCTCCCCATCTGACACATTCATTGAACCACCTATAAAGGCTACCTCATCCTTGGGTACATGAACTACTGAGGTGAAACTAATAAAAACTTCTACTTCCTCATTCATTGGATCAGGTATCATTGTGTGGAAGTCATTTGTATCAAACTTTGGTTATTTTCATCTGTTCTCATATATTCTTCCATAACTATTAATAAAAAATACTCTAGTAACAACTACAATTTCAAATGAAAGATAAGTTTTCAATGACATACTCAAACTACAATATATGATTAAAAAAGCATTCAAACTCACACCATTGAAAAAGAAGAAAAAAAAAACCATAAGAAAAGTATACGCTACAAAACTATCGATTATCATTATTGCTTTGAATCTAGCTCTTTCTCCTTCTCCACCGCTATTGACTCTTGCATAAAAACTCTTAGCTACCCTTGTCTTCCCATTAGCATAAATGGATTTTTCATCAACGGCATTTTCGTTTTGAATGGATTTTGGAAGAATCAAAATAACCAACATTCCCTGCTGGTTTGAAGTCTTATCCATGCATTCCTCTTTGGCTTTCACTTGCAAAATTAGAGGAGAAGATGAATGGGCTGAGGAAAGCTCGAGCAATGCTCACAATGGCATAGAAGAAGAATCCTCAAAACCCTAAACTCTAGCTTGCTATAGTTCAAGCTGAATTGAGTCATAGGAACAAGAAGGAAGTAGAGATACTGATGGCAAAGGTATTGCAGGAGTGTCCCACAAGTGGGGTCATGTGGGCTACATGAATTGAAATGGCTTCAAGACAACAGCATAAAATAAAGAGTTTAGATGCACTCAAGCGGAGTAATCATGACCCACATGTTGTTGCTGCTGTGGCGAAGCTTTGCTGGCAAGACTGGAAGGTGGACAAGGAAAGGGACTAGTTCAATAGAGCAATGACTCTTGCTCTAGGTATTGGGGATTTTTGGGCCTGGTACTATAAGTTCAAGCTTCAACATGGCAGCGAGGAGCAATAGGAGGATGTGCTGAAGAGATGCATTACTTCTAAGCCTAAGCATCGTGAAAAATGGACATAAATGGATTTTTCATCGACGACATTTCTATTTTGAAGGGGCTTTAGAAGAATAAAAAAAACCAACATTCCCTGCTGCATTTTTCATCAACGGCATTTGCATTTTGGAGGTAGAACTCAAGGGAGAAGGGGTCTCACCTGAAGCTAGAAGGTAGTTCCGTCGATTGTCGTAGAGAGATTAGAGAGGAGAGGCAAAAATGTGGAGATGTCGATGGAAGGGGGGAGAGAGAGAGAGAGAGAGGGAGGTATTGCTGGCGGAGAACTTGATGCTAGAAGGGGTGCCGCCTACTAGCATGGAAGAACTCAATGCCAGAACGTGTGCCGTTGATCGCCAGTTTCGCGGCTAAAAGGGAGAGGGAGAGGGAGAGAGATCGGATGGCGGTGTCGTGGCCGAAAGGGAGAGGGAGAAAGAGATCCCTAGCAGAATGGGAGAGAGATTCAGAGAGGGACGGAGGTAAGAATGGGAGAGAGGGAGAAAGAAAGCAGGCAGAAAGAGATCGTGGGAGGCTGGTTTTTTGAATTTTTTTGTATTCCACAAGGATGAGTTTGCAATTTTTCCATCCCATGGCTACAACTCATCTTGTACAATTCAACGGCGTGCAGGCAGTAGACGCAGTTACCTCGGACTTAGCCCGGATATAAAGAATCACTACTCTTATAGCAAAGTCAAAGACGACGAGGTAGCTATTTTCGTCTTTTGTGAAAAATCTAATAATGTCTATAGACAGAGAGCAATAGGCATCCAATTTTTAGCCAACCACATAGCTACACATACAATTTCTTCAAAAGTTGTAATATGCTTATAAATATATACTAAAGCTACACATTATAATTTCCAACAAATTACAAATTATATTAATAATAATATTATGAATAGAAAGTCTCATCTTACTCACGAGCCCTTAAAAGGTCATGAAGAATCCCATCAAATTGCTTTTCTCTCCATTCATAAGATTCAAACTCGAAATCTTACTTAAGTGGAATTGAACTCTTCATGTGTTGATATATAAAGGAAAGATGTTTTAGATAGTTTTAAATCCAAAATTCATATATGAATTAAATAATTTTATTACATTGATCTTACATAGTTATCTAATGAGGGTTATTCACTTGTTTTTCTCACATCTTTGATTTGGATAAATGGAGCAAATTCCATTTCATCATCAATGTGGCCATGTTTGAATAAGTTAACAAAGATATTTTTGTGAAATGGTTTTTTGCATACGTAATCCATTGTTGGGAGGGAAAATACTTAATTGCGAGCAATTGTAGGACAAGACAATATAATAGAAATACTTCTTTTGCCGCAAACACGATAAAATATTTCAATGGGTCTAATCATTTTGGACCACGATAGTGAAATAAAAATACAACACCTTTATTTTGTTTACATTATTCATTTATTATAGTATTAAAAATCATGTATTCGAAGTCAAAGTTTGATTTTACCTGCTTAATAATATTTATAATTACATAATATACATACAAAATTTATGTAATTATTTGTCTATAAAGTAGGGAGGTCTTCGCATCTATATAGATGGTTGCACTCGTCCATCTTGGTCTGCGTTAATACTGTTTCAAATTATTTGACTTTCATTTCATCTGTTGCATTTAGCATCATTTATTTAGCTAAGCGATCAAGTTTCATCCAAAACCAAGATGCCATGGACCTATGTACTAAGAGTGTATATGTATGTATAAATTAAAAAAAATAATGCTTATATCCATTCATCATGCGAGGAATGCAATAATTGCTTCATAAATTATTTGAAAATATAACTTTGAAATTGATATATAAATCAAACAATTTCATCATATTCATTTTACATGCTTTCTAAGATGAGTCTACCTACATTTTAGGGTGTATTTGAGAGTGATAAAAATATTTTTATAAAAAAAATTTTAATGCTAAAATTTTTGAAATAGAACAAAATAATGTAATATGATAGGATAATAATAATGAGTAAAAAGAATAAAGTTAAAATAGATAAGTTAATTGTATGGATAGTTGCCTAGAAATGATTAAAAATATGATAGTTGTATACAAAAATGTTAAAAATAATTAAAAATTAAGGTAATTGTGGAGAGTGAAAAATTTTAAATTAAAAATTTTTAGTGAATTATTTATAAGCCTATGAATTTTACCCCTAATTCAACTCATAACTATGAATTTTTAAAAACTTCTATTGTACTTACAAATTTTCATTATAATTTCACTTGTACTCATACTGTTAGGGATCTGTTAAAGAGTCTTAACTCTTTAGGAAATGACGAATATGCTCATCTATGATTATGATTTTATGGTTAAAAATTCACACTATAGTAAATTTTTAATAATTTTACAACTATAAAATCATATATTATTTGAATATTAATATTTAACTTTAAGCAAAATAATATTAAATTATATTTGAGCTTAGGCATATTCATCATTTTACATAGGAGCTAATGGTCGATTAAATGGATCCCTACCAGCATTGATATAAATGAAAATAGGATGAAAATTCATCGGTATAACAAGAATTTTTAAAAATTCATGGGTATAAATTCAATTATGGGTAAAATTCATGGGTATGTATGGAATTTATCCAAATTTTTTGTTTAAAAATTTTTTATGCAACCAAACATTCCCTTAATTTAGATAAAACTTCTTCTAATAAAATAATTAATTCTAAATATAGTGGGTAAAGAATATAGGAGGTGCACTTCATATGTTGAATCATGGCTCGAACATGGGCTATGGTAAAAAAACAATTTTAGATCTAAATTATGAACTTTATATTCTCATGTAAACGTAAATAATTTAGAATGACAATGACGATTAAAGTGATTAGTTTTTATTTTGAATTTCCATGAAAAATCTAACTTGACAACTAAAATGTAATGTATTTTGGTAAGGATACTTCATTGAAGGTAAGTAGATTGTTTCTTTTCTAATTAAAGCATGAATTTGAATTAAAATGATATATTTTGACACTTTCCACGAGCACTGCTTTTGGTTTTATAGATGACTATGATCTTCTATCAATCCACAAAAAATTTTAATTTTTATAAAACTATTAATCTAGATGTATTTAATTTATAAACTAAGTTTTACCATTTTTTAAAATGTATATATATTTTAGACTTTTAAACATAGAAGTATTCTAGTCATTTGAAACAATTTAAAAATAACTAAAGTGTCCCTATGTTTAAAATTCTGAAATAAATATGTATAAATTTTTAAAAATGATAAAACTTGATTTATAGATTATATACCTATATTATCAATCTTATGAAATTTTTTAAAAAAAAAACAAAAAATATCTAGTCTAAAATGATCAAACCCCTTTATAGATGTTTTTAAAACAAATCAATTTTAAATAATTTTAAAATAACTAAAATATCCTTATATTTAAAAATCCATTCCGGATTTACCTCTGCTTGCCCTACCATTGTTAATTGTCTCTCCATAACAATAGTCTTCCTTGGCAGCCATCACCGCCTTTTTATCTCCAGCCCACAACACTGCCAAGTCTAGCAAATCATAGCCACTAATTCATCATAAAATCTTTAATGTCTTCACATTGTGATTCAACTACCATGATCTTGGCATTCAAAATATTGATCCAACATGAAAAACACTTCCCAAATCGCAGACCTATCACCATATTTTCAATACCACTTATTAGGAAAGCATGATTTAGGTTGATATAAATCATAATGAAAGCACAGATAATAAAATAAAATCAAAGAAAAAACGGTAAGATCAAACATAAGAGATACCAAGATTTATGTAAAAAATTCTTCAAACTAAGAAGAGAAAAAATCATGGGAGAGAGATAGTAACTGTAACGACCCCTTCCCTCAATACCCTTAATGGCTAGTTAATGAATATCACTTAATTTAAGAAAAATCCAATAGCATCTCCCCATAACTACAAGGGGTGAAATGGAATACATAATCTATTATTCATAGACATCTCAATTTTCATATTGAAATATAACATTCAACTTTAAATTCATACATTTGCATTCTCTAATGTAAAAACATCCATATAGTGAGAAAAATATCATACACCATCATCATACAACAAGACATCCCAAAAGATTATTATATGTATTTGCATAGATTGTAATCGAGTTTGAAATGCTTAATGTAAGAAGTTTAACACAATTGGATCAACTAAATAAGCATCAACATTTACTAGTATTAACAAGGTGAAAGTCCATAATAACAAAAATAAGCCCTAGTCTTCTGAGTTAAGCCCCTAGGGTCATGTTCTCATTCAGCTCCATTTTGAAGTGCCTTACCTAGTTTCTGATCTAAAAACAAAATAACAAATCACGTGAATCTAACAGACTCAGTAAGTAGATAACACTTAGAACATAAGACTCTTATTACACATGTCATGAAATAAATATAATAAAATAATTCATAAATGACTATGAAAGATATAAGGATCAAACCCATACCCAAGAATATATGCATATAATTATATGTCTTTACTAAGCCATACATAACACTCTCCTTATGTCAATCAAGGGCTACGATCAACTTTTTTCTTATGTCAATCAAGGGTTATGAGCAACCCTATATAGTTAAATAAGCATAAAAAGTTATGTGATGTAGTATACCTATGATCACACATATGCATTGAACTGTCAACTATAACCACTTATCTCCAATAGTTCATCATCCAATCCACATAAGATCAAGTGTCACAAACCGCGTAGACAGTATTAGTAAATTCATAATGTTAACTTTAAATCTAGAACACCAACTGTAATACATAAACATTTCACCAAACCCATGGTAGGTATAAAAGAGAAAATCTAGCTCAACCCACCCGAGCAATATCACCTTCGAGGAAGGAAAGAATGCTAATCTCTCATTTATTTTAGAAATTTCTCTCAATAATATTTTGGTTCCTGCTAACCCTAAATCGTCAAGGACCCTAAATGCCCTAAGTCACTGAGTTATTGGATATTACTCCTTTTTCTACCAATTTTGCACCATATTTAAGTTAAGATCCTGCCACCAATTAAGAAAATGAAACATCTACTTATGTAGATCGCAATTTTCTCCAAAACTAGCAATCCTAGACTGAACTTCTGGAATTTTCAAGCTTTCTTGATGCAAATCAACAATCCCTAATGCAGTTTAGATAAATTTTGAGAAGGATTAGGGCTGAAACAGTAGCTAAAAGGAAGAGAAAAAGAAAAGAGAATGAGCAGAAAGGAGAATAGGAAGAAATGGGGGAAAGGGCGCACACGCCCTTCTCTTAAGAGGGCTATTACTAACGCAGTGTTGGGATTTTAGGCTATCCCCTTCTTGTGTAGATTAAATAGGAATGATTAATCACAGACAATAAATATTGCAA
>JAXCLR010000063.1:32542210-32557801 GCA_035584095.1 Annona squamosa | reverse complement strand
ATGGATTTCAATACAGGAAATAACCAGGATAGATCTCACCAAATCTGAAATGACGGCAGAATTTTCTCTCTTGATGGTCGGAAGAGATAACTGCCGTAGAAGCCTTAAGCATATGAGGATAAAATCCTCCTCCGTGCGTCGGAGCTACTGCTGCCGCTGCTTCTCTAAAAATCTGAGACGGAAAGAGAGACTCTCTCTCTCCGACGAACCGCTGCCGAGAGAGGAGAAGAGAGATTCTTATCTCTCTCTCTCTCACGCACTTTTCTTCTCCCGCGCCGAAAGCAAAGAGGATGAGACGAAATGGCAGGTCAGGAAATTCTCATATAAGCCAAAAGTGGTGGGGCCCCCACTTTGACTTCATGTGGGAGGAACCCACCTAATACGCAGGCCAGGCCTCCTTCACCCTTGTAAGAAGCTACTCTGTGAGATTCACAATAGTTATATGTTTCAAACAACGCATCATCGTACACCTCTAAATCAATGCCAAATAATTCATACTATACCCAAAAAGTGCAACCATACAAACATGCCAATGCACAATACCATACTTGTTCTAATATACTCATGAGTGGTGCCCTATACAACCCAACATACTAAGATTTTAATGCATGCATCCATACACTACACATCCCCCAGGTGTTACATCAATATATAGTATACATAAAACTAATATCCTTAATTACTAGTAGTATATTCAAAAATTATCTTACGGTAAAAGAAAATTTATATTAAAAATTATATCTGGTACTCACAATAACCCACTGTAATAAATGAGTTATTGAGATATATACAGAATACCCCACACATGTTCTTTAGATGCCTCACATGCACCCCAAATAAAAACATTTTGATAACAATCTTTCTCATGGTTGATAGGACACCCATCACTGTTCAACTCAATCCCTAACTGATACACCTATAAATGGAACTCCTATAGGCTCTTACGCAAAACCAATACGTGATTTCAAAATCACACAACCAATATACATAGAATACTAGACACACGTAACAATACGAATGCTAATTTGGTGGAATGGGAAAGTATCAACAAGATCACAGATTGGTTTGGATGAAATCCTTTTAGGAAAAAAATTCATTTGATTGATACTTGCTCTTATTTTGTTATGTAAATGATTTCAATTTTACTATTTTACTAATGCCTAGCCTATTTTAATATTGTAGGTTTCTGCAAGTGCAAAATTATGTGCTCATTGTGACTAGTGAGACTTTCACAAGAAAAGGTTATTGTCCGAAATCTAGTTAGAACAGGGTAATTTGAATGTGATGATGATTGTGCAATATTCAAAACTATTTTGGTTTTCTGCAGGTTATTAAAATGCAAATTTGATTTGATTTTAATGATGTGGCATGTTTGAATTTGATGCTGATGATGTAGCAGTTGTGTTAACTTCAGAACAGTTACAATAGCAAGTCCAAATACAATGTTGCTTGTGGAGATTAAATTCAGTAGCTGTTAGCATTTTGGAAGCGTATATGTGGTATCATTTAAGAAATTTATGCAACTGCATTGTTTGAATTTGTTTTGAATATTGGTAATGTCTTGTTTGGTAAAGAAAAAGCAAAAATAAATTTGATTTAACGAGAATGAAGTTCATTCATTGAGAGGTTCTAGACAATTTGAATTGGAATTTGTTTTGGTATTCATTGAAAGCTAGAACATTGTAGATTTTGTGTTATTTGATTTGAATAACTCATTTTGATCATTTAGAAGTAGTGTCATAGGTTGAAGATAACATTCAAGTATATTTTAATGTATTTGGTTTGAATTTTATATTATTTTAAAAAAAATTGAATTTTGATATTATAATAAATAAGTTGCATATAACGGTCATAACATCACAAATAATTAAGGTTTGCTTCTAAATATTTTTGTAAAAAGCTTGTTATTGATTTTATTTGTAATATAACTATTGAAATTGGTGGAGTAGGTTTGGTCTAGCTGAACCACTACAAAAATTCTGTCTCTCAAATTGATTTTGCTTTACATGGTAGTGATTGTAATTATTGAGTTGTTGTGGAATGCTTTTATTGAAATTAAAATTTTAATTGAAGTAAATTTTTATTTCTACCCAATTCAACCCCTCTTGAGTGTTTTTGTATTTAGGTATTACTACAGGATCTACAACCAGTTAGAATGTATTTTGTTTTGACTTATGAGAAGTCATATACGATTAGATTTTTTATGAGGTTTGGATTTTGATTTTCACTAACAGTTATTTTACTTACTAGGTTTGTTTGGACTCACATGTTTATTATCAATGTTTTTAGCAAAATATAATTGCAAATAACTAGCTACAGGCTATTTTGTGTTATTCTAAGTTGAGGTAATTTGTACAGGCATAAGATTGTAATAAATTTAATTTGATTTGATTTGGTTCATTATATATAGAAAATTTATCTATATTACGTGATGAATAGTAAGATATGTTGGCATCATGAGATTGAGATTTATAGATGTATAGTCAATTAAGGCTATATTAATTCTTGTAAATTGAGTTGTGTCTATCTTCATATGTTTAATTGACACATTAGTCATAGATATGTCCGGTTGTTCGAGCGATTTGTCATTATAAATGGTACTTTGTCCCCTAACTATCATATGTTCTATGGAAACGCTACCAAATTTCAATTGTAATGATCATTGGCCCACACATCGACCAGTGAGTTGATACTTGTGGGTTGGAAGGGAAGTGGGATAATTTTTTTAAAAAAAGTGTGAAAGAGTAGAAAAATGATATGGTAAATCGAGATTGTATAAAAAGTAAAACATGTGGATAAAAGAGAAAAAATAAGAAAGTAAGTCATGATGTCAAAATTATTTTTTAAAACACATGTGAAAATAGTGTAAAAATGGTTTCCTACATATGCTTATTACTAGATGGAGAAGATCTTTTTTCGCAAACCTATCCTGTGAGCTTGTGAAATAGCATAGTCACCTCTAGTTTTGAATATTTGCAAAAATAACCCTCCAAGTTTAATTTGGAGTTTTGTAAATTAAATACTTTATCAAAAAGAATTTAGCAATTATTTTAGACAAAATTGCCGCTTGTGGCTTTTGAAAATGTTTTTAAAATATCTAAATAGTATAGATAGCCACGTCTGTTGCAAGGCAAAGGAGGCCTTTTGTTTTTCACTGAACTTTTTATAATCGTATATTCCTCAATTTAATAAATTAATTTGGAGTTTTTTACATTCTACAATTCCTAAAAATAAAATTAATACGAAATATTAGATTTTAAAGTTCTTTATTATGGGAACTTTATAAATTTTAAAAAATGCATAAAAGTAATTTATTTAATGTGAAGAAAACTTGTATCTCGTGTCCTTAAACAAGCATAAAGAGTTCTTATTGCATCGGTCTCAAAACTTAGGTTATTGATTTTTACTCTATCAATTAGCTCCTTGATCATAGAATCTAGTAGATGGGGCTCATACAAAGCCTCTTTCCAATTACTTCATCTAATAAAAATAATTTTTTGCAGTGTCGAAAACCTACTTTATTTTTAGAATTTACTAAAAGATTTGATCTTCCTTTTTTATAGTAGAGATAGTCTCATGTAATGAGAGATCACAAACAATATTATTGAAAAATTGTTGTAAAATTGATCTTCACTTCATTGTCTGAAAATAATATTATTCCAAAGCCTTTGTACATTCACAGGTGCCTAATTATTGTCGATCAGTTTAAAATAGGCCATTTTAGACTAGACCAAAAAAATTTTGCTTTTTTATAATTTTTATAAAATTATTGATGTAGGTACATTTAATTTATAAACCAAGTTTATCATTTTTTGATATTCTTATATTTTTTTAGATTTTTAAACATAAGAATATTTTAGTCATTTTAAACCATCTATGTGTAAAAATAAAAAATATATATACATTTCAAAAATAGTAAAACTTACTTTATATATTACATACAAATAAATTATAAATCTTAGTTTGTATATAAATACATGTAGATTAACAGTTTTGTAAAAAATTTAAAAAGAAATTAAAAATATTGTTTTGTTTAAGAGAGCTCGGTCACACATGGCATTGGTCATGGGCCACATAGAGTATATAATTTCTATCGTAATAATCCATTTCGGTTCACATATCTTTATAATAATCTTTTAAAGCTTCTGCATAATCTTCTCAGATTGACTCGACATTTGATATGGTTGGTCCCCATCCAGGGGTAAATTCACTATAAAAATTTTCGTTTTCGGCACATAAAATTTTCTTAGAAAAGGTTAAAAGTTTGTTGCCAAAAAAAACTTGATTATATATTCCATATAGCAATTATTAAGAAAAAATTTGATTGCTAATCATTTATGGTAAAATAAGAAAAATATTTCTTAACTACAGAAGCATCATTATAAATAGATAAATCTTTCTTCACTTATAAAAATATCATCATAAGTAAGAAAATTTTTTCTATATGTGCTTTTTACTTGCTAATAAAGAATCTTTATAAAACTTTTATTCTTCTTTTATGTATAAAGAGATAAAAACATAAAAACTATAAAATCGAAAATCTTCATATTCCCGTCGATAATTAAGAAGCAAATAAAAAATGTCGTATGGGACAAAAGTTAGCTCTTGAAAACCAAAAAATATGTTGAGTTCAAACTTAGCAAACTAGTTTTCACAATAATTTTGCTCCTAATAGACATGTTGAAACTTTATTTTCTAATTCTTTCAACAAGATATTTAATCTCAGCAAGAAAACTCTTATTATATGTGTATGTAATCCATAAATTAAAATTTATTATTTCTAGAGATGTGAATTTTTTGAATTTCAAATATTGAGGCATTTCAAACATTTCCAACCATTTGAAAATGATCGCGCCACATAGATAAATGCTTCCCCATCTGGTAAATATATTAGATGAGCCAAATTTTAATTTTTAGTACGAAATGAGGCCAATTTTTATCTAGTAAGTAGTAACACATATGTGTCACCGTAGCATATCTCTACAAATAAAATAAAATGCAAAAGGGGTTTTCCTAATATACTCTTTATGTTTGACCTTAATCCCAAATATACTTACTAAGTTTTTAAAATTTTAAATATACTCATTGCAATTACATTTTAATCTAAAAAATGTCAATTCAACTATATGTAAAATTACCGATATGCTAATCAAATTTAAGATTGAATTGAAAAAGTTGAATGTTATAATTGATTGCTACCCTGATAGAACTCTAAATCTAAATAGCGTAAATTTCATTCCCCTTATATTTCATTTCATCTTTTATTATTTTACAATAATGATATTTTGGGCGGTTATGAAAATATAACTAGCATTTAAATGAACCATTGTTAACTTGTCCGATGATCTTTAATGGAATGACTATTTTTGAAATTAAATACAAACATGATATATATGCTTAAAGAGAAATATTTCAGTGTATGTAAATGCACTGTAACTTATGGTACATTTACATCAAAGTGACCCCAAATAGTCGTAAAATATACATATATTCCAACCATTATATTTAGAATTGTTTCTTTTATTAGCATAACAATTCTCATCCCAATGGATATATGATCATAATTTAAAAATGATACAAAAGCAATATAATAAAATACTTTGATGTGAATAACAACTTTGAAGTTATTTTTTTAAAATGTAAACTATTTGTTATATAATTTACATATGAATAAATAATTGTATAAAGAGCCTATTCTGAGCCAAATGCATCGTAAGTTATGGCGACCTATCTCGGGGCTGACTGATACACCCGAGTGCATGCAGCCTCCGTGCACCTGGGTGCATTTCATCCATTTTTAATTTTTTTTGAAAATTTTTTTATACAATTGTTAGTCTAGGTGTATTTAACATGTGTATCAATTTTTACCAATTTGGAGATTTTTAGATTTTTTTTGTTTTTTAAAATCAGTGTCATTTTCATATTTTAAAAGTTTTTAAAAATGGTAAAAATTTATAAACATGTTAAATACACCTAGAATAACAATTTTTTAAAAAATTTAGAAAAATGTAAAAAAATAAATTTTTACACCTAGGTGAACTGAAGCTAAGTGCACTTGGATGCACTATATCAAGACTCTGATGATTAAAATTTAAATATATTTGAAATAAGGGTCGGTCATTATATTTGTTCAAAGTCCGTGTGATATATATATATAGGGAATTGTTTTGGTGCAGCACAATTGCACCGAAATGGCGGTATATTTGATCAAAAGTGGGCCCCACATATATTAGAATATAATGAAACTTTATACAATCATTTATCCATATATAAATTTTATAGTGAATAGTTTACATGTTGAAAAAACCACTTTAATATTGTTATTTACATTAAATTATTTTATTATGTTGAATTTGTACCATTTTCAGATAGGGACCACATACATATCTGATTGGGATAAAAATTGATACGGTAATAAAATACATTATTCTAAATATAATTGGTGAAGTAGATTATGATTTGATAATCATATGATGCTCATTTCAGCGATGCTGCACCGGAATGCTGCACTTGAATATCTCTGATATATATAAGCCTCACATGCAAATGCCATTGTAAAATGGACCTCACACATGTTAAGATGCAATGAAATTTTATATAATCATTTATCTATATAAAAATCATACTTTAGATGGTTTAAATGTTGTAAATATCACTTTAAACTTGATATATACATTAAAATATTTTATTATGTTGATTTTGCACTATTTTATGATAGGAACTATACACATGTTGGATTTGAATAAAAATTGATATGCTAATAAAGTGATCAAATCTAAATACATATATATATGGAAAATATTATAGTGTATGCGACTGCATCGTGCAATCTATGGACTGTAGGCACCACTTGATCATAAATAGAAAATTTACTCTACAAATTATATTTAGAATTATTCGCTTTATTAACATATCAATTTTCATCCAGATCCAACATGTGTATGGTTCTCATATTAAAATAATGCAAAATCAATGCAATAAAATATTTTAATGTAAACATCAAATTTAAAGATATTTTCAACATTTAAACTATCTAAAATATTATTTTAATGGATAAATAATTGTATAAAATTTCATTACGTTCTAATGTGTGTGGGGCCTATTTTACAGTGGATTGCACAATAATTGCGGTGCAGTTTGTCTGCACATGAATGGTTCTCATATTATGTAACTAGGTTACGTAGATATAGGGTCATGTAAACCTTACAAAATCTAAGATTTTAATTTTTAATGAAAAATTTAATTCATTTATTGTATTTAACATTATTTGTTTATCTAAGGAATCGAGTTTCATCTCAATCAAGTATGTTTATAGGTTACATTTGTTAAAATATATATATTCATATGTAAATTATAAAAAAATACTAAACTATCAATTGGAAAGTAATATTTTCGACATCTAAACCGTTCAAAATATCATTTCTATGCGAATAAATGATTTTATAAGGTATGATTATATTTTAATAAATGTGTAAATAAATTTAAGCATTTTTCATAATTTACACAAGAATAAATATTTTTATTTTTGAACAAATGTTACCCATAAACAAACATAATTGAGATGAAATTTGGTCTGTTATATAAATAAATGATATTAACTACAATAAATGGATTGGATTTTCCATTAATGATCAAAATTTTAAAATTTGAAAGAGTTACATGATTTCGCTTATATGTAACCCGGTTATATAGAAGCACGACTGTATGTGTGTGTATATATATATCTGTTCCGCTTCTATATAACCTGGTTACATAGAAGCGGACCGGTGTAACCCCTTCAAAATTTAAGATTTTGATTTTTGATGAAAAATCTAATCCATTCATTATGTGAAACATCATTTGTTTATCTAGGAGGATCAAGTTTTATCCCAATCAAATATGTTTATGGGTCACATTTGTTCAAATATATATATTCATATGTAAATTATGAAAAACGCATATATAAAACCTTTATTGTGCAGTGAATCTGCACCATAATTAATAGTGCATTTGGCACAAAATGATTCTTACATGTACTTAAAGCATATTAATACTTTATATAATAAGTTATCCATGTAAAAATATTGAAACAAATGGTTTGCATGTTGAAAAATAATTTTAAAGTTGTTATTTACATCAAATTATTTTATTGCATTAAATTTGTATAATTTTCGGATGAGGTCCATACACATATCCAGTTGGGATGAAAATTACTATAGTAATAAAATACACAATTCTAACTACAATAGATGGATTAGATTATAAACTTATAATCATGTGGGGTCTATTTTAAGGTAACTGCACCATAATTGTAATACGATGAAGTTATACCTAAATATTTCTTATATATATATATACATATACAATCCTGCTTTTATAAATCCCTCTTTGTATCTAACCCCCTTCATTTTTAAAATCTTAATGGTTGATAAAAGATCCAGTCCATCTATTATGTTTAGCATAATTTATAGTATCCTATAAAACTCTTTTATTTTTTTAATTTCACTATATGTGAGTCTCATCTATAAATGTATAAAATCAACATAATAAAATGGTTCAACTCTAAAATATCAACTTTAAAATAGTTTTTCAATATCTAAACCATATAAAATATCAATAATATGTGAATAAATTATCCTATAAATTATTATTACCTTTTAATACATGTGTGAATGGGTCTAAATATTTTTTATAATTTACACATGAATACACATATTTTTTAGCAAATGTGTACCACGCACAAACTTGATTTGGATAAAACTTGGTCTCCTAATTGAACAAATGGTGTTAAGTACATGGGACTGGAGCCCATATACATATGTGAGATATATTCTTGTGCATATGCCTACACAGGAACTTATCATACAATTGGCTCAAAATGAGTCACACATGTATTTAAATGTATTTATATTTTATACAATTTGTTATTTATATATAAATTTTATACCAAATGGTTTACATGTTAAAAAATAACTTTATAGTTGGTATTTACATCAAACTATTTTATTATGTTGAACTTATACCATTTCATATGGGATCCATATGCATAATGAAAATTGGTATAGTAATATAATGCATAATTTTAAATACAATGAGTGAAGTAAATTATAATTTTATAGTCATGTGGGGTCCATTTTAAGGTAGTTGCACCATAAATTTATGGTGCATGCAATTACACTTGAGTATTTCTATCTCAGCAATGGAATGGAAATAATAGTAATAGTAATAAAAGCAATGGTGAAGACTCATGAAGGCTTTAACTATTCTATTTTTTAATATTTTATTATGTTGAACTTATACCATTTCATATGGGGTCCATACACATAATGAAAATTGGTATAGTAATATAATGCATAATTTTAAATACAATGAGTGAAGTGAATTATAATTTTATGATCATGTGGGGTCCATTTTAAGGTAGCTGCACCATAAATTTATGGTGCATGCAATTACACTTGAGTATTTCTGTCTCAGCTACAGAATGAAAATAATAGTAATAGTAATAAAAGCACTGATGAAGACTCATGCAGGCTTTAACTATTCTATTTTTTTTATATTTTATTATGTTGAACTTATACCATTTCATACTGGGTCCATACACATAATGAAAATTGGTATAGTAATATAATGCATAATTTTAAATACAATAAGTGAAGTGAATTATAATTTTATGATTATGTGGGGTTCATTTTAAGGTAGCTGCACTATAAATTTATGGTGCATGTAATTACACTTGAGTATTTCTGGTGCATGCAATTACACTTGAGTATTTCTGTCTCAGCTACAGAATGGAAATAATAGTAATAGTAATAAAAGCACCGGTGAAGACTCATGATGCAGGCTTTAACTATTCTATTTTTTTACGTCGGTCGGCATGGCTTTGTGATGTCAACCAATTGTTTCGAGCCTAACAAACAATTGGCTTTCTATTTTTGGGAGACGTAGCTTTTCCTTGTCGTGCTTTTTTTGGCCCATCAGTAATTAATTTATAGAGATGCTAGCTTCAATTCAAAGACATGTTGGAACAAGCTGGTGAGGACATTGTTCGGTTCAAAACTTCGTTTGGTAAAGCGTAAACGGGGAAATGGACTGAAATGAAATAGATATGATTTACCCTGATCCAATGCACTCAGGTGGTTCACCCATTACATATATTTTGAATTTTTTTATAAAATAGTTAATCTTGATGTATTTAATATATAAATCAAGTACTAACATTTTTGGAGATATGTATTATTTTTTAGATTTTTAAATATAGAGATATTATAATTATGTTTAAACTTTAAAATAACTAAAATACTCTAGTATTTAAAAATCTAGAAAAGATATACACATTTTAAAAATGAAAAATTTGGTATACAAACTAAATACACTTGTTATAAATTTTTTATAAAAAATAAAAAATATCAAAAATTTGTTAACCACTTGGGTGCACTAAAAGTGCAATGCACACAGGTGATTAGTATCCAAAGATGGCAAGCGTGAATAGATAAAGTAGTTGTATAGAAAGATGGAGATTGATAATATATATCATGATGTATTTTAGGCTAAAATACAACATTAGTTTATTTTTACCATTAGTTATATTTTTTTGATTTATAAGCATGTTCATCTAAGTATATTTAATCTATATTCATAGTTTTTCCAATTTACAATACTTTTACATACTTGTTTTTGATTTTTTAAACATTAAGTTTTTTAAGATTTAGAAATGACTTAAACGCCCTCGAAATTGATATTTTTTTAAAAAAATCATAAATAAATATGTAAAAATATTGTAAAATGGCAAATCTTTGTATGAATACATTTAGAAAAACATGTTTATGAAGAAAAATTTAAAAATATAATTAATTATAAAAATAAATGAATGTCGTATTTTAGCCTAAAATACATGATGATGTACATAATCTTACTCAAAAAATGATTAAAATACATGGTGCAAAGAAAAAGTAGAGTTGATGGCTATAATAGTTTTGTCTTTTTTATTCCCCTCATTCCATCATATATTTTTTGATAATTCTATTCCATTATATTTGCAGATGATCAAACAGTTACAAAAGAAACCAAAATGCAATAATTGGAAATAAAATAAAATAATTAGCATGAGTGCAAGTAATGATGCAATGAAAAATGAATAAATTTTTTATCAAATATATAATAATTAAATTGATTTGTAAAAAAGGAAGGAATAATATATTAATTTGGGATTTTTCGTATTTTGCATTATATCTCGTGGTTTACTACAATTTGAAAATACGAATATTTATAATCTAAAAATTTCTCAAAAATCAGAACACTCGAACACTCTCTTATATACTTTGTTAATCACTCAATCTTAATAATTTCAATTTTAATGACAACACATTCAAAGTGCTTTGGTCAATGTATATCTTACGTAGTACTTATATATGTGGAACTTGGCCTTGGAGTCTTGGACTACCCAAATACTTACGGCTTTTTTTTTTTTTTTTAGGTTCTAGCTAAGCAAGCAACTTGGCCACAATTTTTGGTGGAAGTGTATATTCAGTGTATTTTTCATTTATATATATATATATACGTGCACCACAAAATCTTACACAAGTGGCCTCCCCTGATGACGACTGGGAATCAATCAACGGTTGTAGTTCATGGTAGAGAAAACCAAAAATCCATTAATGCTAGAAATCCACAATATTATTGGTCGACAGAACCATATGCCACATTCGCACATATGTAAATATCATCTATTCTATTCTGGTAGGCATCCACAATATTATTCCACACTCCCACCGAATATTGACCAAAGGCAACGGTTTAGATGGATGACGTACGGTACCAATAGTCACGTAAATAGAGATCAAATCAGGATTTTTTTAAGCGTAGGGGATAAATTATCAGCGGTTTTGCATCCATACTTGTATAGTTCAGACAAAATAAAATTATAAGTGTATTACGATTTTTGGAAAAATTATAATTTTTATTGAATATAATATTACATTTCATTTCGTATTACATCGAAACTCAGTAATTTATAGAAGAGACGACGAGCTCCTGCAATCTTTGACATCGATTGAAATTAAATTAAATTCGTACCTCATAGTTTGTTGAAAATTTTACGCGTGTCATTTCTATTTGTAAAAGCAAAGGGCCAAAATACCATGGCTGCACGGCTCTATCTTCTTTGCAGACATCCTCAACTTTGTTGGAAGCAACGATTTTCTTGAAAAATCCAAATCCCATGTAATTTCAACCGCAAGCTATCCAGAAAAATTGCCCAACCAGCGCTCATCCCAACATCTTATAATAAAAAATTTTAAAATTTATGGTGTGTTTGGGAATGGATAAAACTTTTGATGAAAAGTTTTAGAGATGAGAAATTGTCAAATAATGTGATATGATATGGATAATGATGATGAATAAATAGGATAAAATTTAAATATATAGGTTAGTTGTATTGGTAGTTGTGTAGAAATAATTGAAAAGTAGGATAATTGTATAGAAAAATGCGAAGAAATAATTAAAAAATATAGTAGTTGTGGAGAGTAAAAAGTTTTAGGTTAAAAAGTTTTAACTTGATAACTTTTTGTTGTTGCCAAACACACTTAAATTTTGGGCGGATAGGGATTGTTCTAGTTGCCGCATATGCTGCTCCAGCATCTCGACAGAAGCTTCGTAGATGGCGAAAAGTATCCTACAACATCCATTTCATCCAAGCTCAACCGTGGGCGGGATGGCGCTCGAGGATGAAGATGGAGTTTGAATTTAATTTTTTATCAGAGCCTCGTGGGCAAGATGGCTATCGAGGATGGAAATGTCGATTTTTTTAATGGTGGAAATGCCATTAGTATTTGAGTGACTTGAAGTTGAACGTGGAATCTGAATGTCTCCTTTAGAAGCATCGTTGTCGTCAACAACGTTGCATCCGAGGAAGATGGAGCTGGCGGCGTTGGTTTTTAGGAATATGATACGCGTCTAATTTTTGTTCAATTACGTAGGTACAAATGCAATTTGTTCAAAATTCACATTAATTTTATTATCGTAGATTTCAATTTTTGCCGGTATTGTTGCGCATAACCCCATGTAATCAAATCATGTGATATTAAATATTAACTTTAAAGCTGTATTTTAAACATTTAAATTGTCTAAAATATCATTAAATTCACTGCAACAAAACCACAATTGCTGCTATTAGGGTATTTTTGTTGCTAATAAGTTTTAACAACTAAACATTTAGTTGCATGTTTGATATAGGAGCCTCGTCTCAAAAAATCAGCAGCAATGACATCCTAAATGGTTACTAATGGTACATCAATAACAAAGAATTTTTGGACAGTTATTGTAAACAATTTCATTATACATTACGCTCTTATCATTGGTCGATGAAAATACTTTTGTTGCAATTGGTAACTTCATTGCAATGAATTAAGAGAACGTGGCCATGCATATCTTTGATTTCAATGAAATATGTTCTCTTTGTTAAATAGGTGATGTTAAATATAATGCATGAAGTAAATTTCATATCAATAATCAAAATATTAGATGTAGAAAGAGTTATATAGTAGTAGAAATTTCTTTATATTAAAAAATTAAAGCCTAAAAGCTATAAAAATGATAATAAGAAGATCCTCATTGATTATCTAGAAGCCAAATGAAAAAGCATATGTAAGATAGATGTATGTTCTCAAGAACCCAAATTTATGTTATGACCAAATTTAGCAATTCAATTTGTAAAATAATTTATTTTTTTAAATTTAATTGGAACTTAAATGGATAATGATCTTGTAAGATCGAATGAGGTCTCATAAGGCTAGTTTGATTTGCATGTTTTTTATTTATTTTTATTTTTATAAAATATATTAAGTGTATTTTTCACATAACAAATTTTCAATTTTTGTATATACTTTTAATCGAATTAAAAAAAAACTACTATTAGGGGTATTAAGTCTTTTTAACGTCAAACTAGTTGATTTTTGAAATTCAATTAAACGTATAAAAATCTTTAAAAATATAAAATTTGATACACGACCTTATAGCTTCTATGAGCAACATAATTAATTTCGAACCAAATTGGCTGGTTGAATAGAGCACTGAATGCATGCCTAGTTCAATCAGGCTCAGTTTGGTCCAGTTGCATAAAAACATGCTAACCGTGTGAACCGCATGGTAGAGTGGAGATGCCGACACGTAAGAGAGAAAAGTGGAGTGTAATGTGTAGAGATGAAACTAGACGAATTGAGTTTCAAGTCTACAAAATCTACTTAGAGAGGGGAAACAACTGAAATCTTTCAGCATCATTTTCCCATATTAAATCTCTCCAGCATTTTCGTATCATTTAGTTTGGATAAAAATGATTATGTTGCTAAAGTAAAATAATTCTAGATATAATAAGTAAAGTTAATTTTCATTTCATAATCAAATGAGCATCATTCTACATAAAAATGCACTTAACTTAGGGATTAGTTTGAGGGCATTTTGGTATTGTCTTATATGTCTATCATTTGTTTGGAATCCGTTCAATACACCCAGGTGTACTTTTATGTTTTTTTAAATTTTTTTTAAAAACTATTAATCTAAGTGTATATTATTACTAATTTTTAAAAATTTCAAAAAAAATTTTAAAAAAATAAATTTTGAAAAAATATCTAAAAATGGTAAAAATTTTATATACATATTAAATACACTTAGATTAATAATTGTGTAAAAAAATTTTCTAAAAAATAAAAAAAATAGGTGAAATACACCCGGGTGCATTTAACTAGATCTCATTTGTTGATCTTCAAACTTTAGCTTGTGTGGAGGGATGTTAAGTAATCGTTTTGATCATTATTATTATTTTTCATTATTTACATTCAGTTTGGGCTTTAGAACTGTACATTTATATCCGTTTGAATATCTAATATTAGATATTTAGTATCAAATAATATTCTTTTGGTACTGTTACTTATGTTAATTTTTCTTTAATACTATTTTAAATTTTTTCTTGACTAGCATATTTTTGAAAAGATTACATTGATTTGGTAATTGAAATGATATAATTTAAGTTTAATCTATACTCCTGGAAATTATAAATATAATTTTTTATTTAAATATAAATAATTAAAAATGATTAAATATTGATCATATGAACTTTTTAAAATATTTTTATGAAATTGCCCGCCTGAGGACGATAGATACCTCCACCATTTTCTAAAGGAGCCGCATCTTTTAGAAACGGTAGGTAGACTGGCAGTTCACGCGCTCTTTTGATGACACGTAATCGTGCCGCTCCTTTAATTTTCGCGCCCGACGCGAGCGTGTCAGCAAAAGGGGTTCGTTTGCACCCTGTTATGATCCGTCTCATTTAAAATGAATTTTCGGAAGCTACACCAGTCGTTCAGCGGCGCATTAATATTTTGATTTATCTGAATTTTTTTTTTCGATTTTTCTTTTCAATTAGAATTAGTTTCGGAGAACTTAATATTTTTCTTAATTTATTAAAATAATTACATTTGGTAATGCATTAAGCATTTTAAATATAACTATTATAAAAAAAATTCCTGTAATCATAACTTAATTAAACTATAAATCGTTTACAGTAAAACTTAAATAACAACAATATTTGTCTACACAAATTGATTCTATTTCATCAATATA
>JAXCLR010000063.1:32512597-32538415 GCA_035584095.1 Annona squamosa | reverse complement strand
GAGTAATTATGGAGAGTGAAAAGTTTTAAACTGAAAAGTTTTAGTTGACATTTTTTGATGCGAAACAAACGCACCCATAATGTTCATATATATATATATAATTATGATGCTAAAATTAAATATTTTATAATTATTATAATATATTTTGAAATTTAACATTTTTTCCCACAAGTGATGTAAACATTTATAACATATAAGTTTACAATCAAAGTGATTTTTTTTCACCATAAGTATACATGTTAATTTGTATTTTGAATGATTTTGGTGTAATAAATTGTTAAATAGTACAAAGAGCAAGCACTTTTGCAATGTTTATTGTACATGAAGGGTGTATTTGTTTTAATGTAAATTTTTTTCTATAGCTTTTACATTTAAAAATTTTCGCTATCCACAACTACTTTTTTTTAAAATTATTTGTTAACATCTTTTTATAAAACTATCATACTTTTTAATTATTTATATGCAATTACCTATATAACTAACTTATTTATTTTAACTTTTTTCTTTTTATTTTTTATCATTACCCCTGTTATATAATATAGTTTTTTCTTAATTCAAAAACTTTTACACTAAAAATTTTTCATTCAAAAGTTTTACCACCTCCCCAGCATAGCCGGAGTGTATAAGTTACTCCACCCAGCTTTCAGCAAACATGTTGACAGCAGGAAAGAGAACGTCAAAAAATTATTAATGTATGGACAATCTGCTTCCCAAATACAATCGGGGAAGTCCCCCTTCCGTGTACGTGATCCTATACCCATGTCCAAAAAAAACTTTACCCAGTTAAGTGCTACCCAGTTCCCTACTTCCTTGCATGTAAACATGAGTATATCTAAAAAATCTGAAACTTCGACTCCTGCACCGCACCCACCCACCCCACCCCCCTTTCTTTAATTTTTTGGATGGGTTTTCTTTTTTTTATGATGGGACTCTTGCATTTGATATTGTCGATAAGGTATCTTATCGTGGATAGGATCTCTCCATCCTCCATGAGAAGTTACTGAGGATTAAAGAATCAGACTCGCAAAGGATGTCTTGATAGTTTAAATACTCCATTTAATTTCCAGCATCATAGCCTGCACTTCCGCCCTTAGCGGAAATGTTTCCCCGTTTCATAACCAAGATCTTGTAGCTAAAAGATCACGAGCAATTACTTCGACCAAAAAAAAAAAAAAAAATCAGCAGCAAAATTCCTTTTTACAGATCCTGCGTTTCCCAAATCAGACCTGCTTGATTTCCCTGCATCAGCATTCAGCTTGATCTTCCCCAGAGGAGGTGGAGACCACTTAACTTGAGTAATCTGAGGGTCATGAAGATATCTTTAAGTAGCTGGGCAGATTTGCAGTTGAGCATATAGTTGCGACACCAAGCAGAAATTGCAGTAACTTTAGGGGCCTCACCTTTCACTATCAACAGATTTCTGCATTGCCAAATTTACAAACAGAAAACTAAGAAGAAACCAAAAACCTATCTGGATTCTGATGCACTTAGGTGGAAGATTAGAACTATAAAATTCCTGATACCCCTTCCTTCCACACTCTTCATAATGTGAACATCACTAGAATCAGAAATCTTTGGGTACTCCAAGAAAATTTGAAAGTTCTCCTCCTCTTGACCGAAAAATATATAAAATTTTGTAATAAATTACATATGGATAAAAATAATAAATAGTTTAAAAGGAATATTTTAAATTAAAACATCAAGAGGTTGCATATCCGAGAAATGCTATGGTGTAGCCATTAGGATGTTGCTAACAGCAAATAGCTTAGGTGCACTTAGTCTTAGTGTATTATGGAGTATTTAACCTTTTGTATTTTTTTGAAAATTTTTATGCAAAAATTATTAAAGTGCAATTATTTTTAAAAATTCAAAAAATTTCTGCAAATCTCCAATAATGTAAAACTATATACACATATTAAATACACTTAAATTAATATTTGTATAATAATATTTTAAAAAATAGATTTTATATATTTATCAATTTTTACCATTTTTGGAGATTTATAAATATCTTTTTAGATTTTTAAAGAAAACGACATTTTAGTAATTTAAAATTATTAAAATACCACCGATTTTAAAATTTTAAAAATATCTAAAAATTATAAAAATCGATACACATATTAAATACACTTAAATTAATAGTTATATAAAAAAATTTTAAAAATAAATATTTGCATCCGAGTGCACCGAAGCTAAGTACGCCTGAATGCACAAGATAAAAAGCTTAGACAAATGATTGCACAAAACATATTAACATATTCTTCTAAATCATTAAATGCATCCAAGTATTTTTTTCATAATTTCACATAAATGTATACATTTTAAGAAGATGCCGCCCCACCTGAAGATGTGGTTGGAATGATTTTGGTGCACTGGCAAAACAAATGATGCTAAGTCGCGTGACCATCAAAATTTTTGTTTTATGATCAATGTCAACCTCCTTTACAGCCAGTTACGCCTGAGCGTTTTCTCTATATCTGCTTGCATGGAATAGTAAAAATAAGAAAAGATTAAAACTAAAAATAAGAAGGGAAAATTGAAAAATAAGAGTGGTGTCAAGAATATAGTAATAATTATAAGTAAAAAAATAAAATAAATATATAAAAACAATTATAATTAAAAAAATGAGAAGCCTCAAAGATAATAGAAACAGCTCGGAGTACTACTTCCGAAATAAAGATATCAAATCATATCAAATGACGTGAAGTGAGAAATTTTTTTTGAGCTTCTACGTATTCTCTAAATGCACCAAATAGAAATAAAATAATAAGTCAGAATATTTCGGATGGGGAGTAGATTCCTGTAGTACAACACGTGTTTGACGATGAGAGGTGGGGGGACCGAAACATTGTCGTTTACAATGATTCCTTCTTCTTTTGGCAACGAGCACAGGGGATATGCTGAGGGGGCCGCCTCGCTACCTGTTTGACTGTTTGTGCAAGTGAGCCGGGGGGGCGCCACCTCGAGACCTGTGCTTGTCTGCGAGCGAGAAAAGCAGTACCACTCATACCTTACCATGCAAATTATATGGACTCAATTTTTCTATGGTTCCGCTCGAATGCTTGCTAAAAAGTTGTATTCATCATCTTTACATCTTTTTTCCCCAGCTTTCTCATGCATATAATAAACCAGCAAAGTCTTTTTGCATAAGAAAATTTATAACTTTTTTCAATTTTGAAATTCAAAATATGAGTAGTTATTTAGAAAAAATTAAAAATTATGATAGTTGTATACGAAGAAGTTAAGAAACAATTAAAAAATATGATAGTTATAAAATATGAGTATAAATGAAATTTTAAATAAAATATGTAAGTAAAAGAGGAATTATTAAAAGTTTATATGTATATTAATAATTAGGTACAAAACTTGTTAGTATTTTTGGAATCTAACCATTCAACCTTGGTCAGAAGATACTAAGCCTAAAAACAAATATTACCATTAAAGTCTTTACTATTGTGATGGTCTCCAAATCTCCCATTTAAACTATTTTTGATTATTAAATTAAAATCCAAGATCCTTACATTTCAAATTATTTTTTTTGATGAAACATTTCAAATTATTTATTTAACTAGAATGCCAAATATTTGTATGAAACCCACTTGATAAACGTGTAAAACATCATAATGCAATTATTCGATTATATATCTATTTCAAAGTAATTAATTCAACATTTATATTACTTAAAACATTTTTTCTTGTAGAGATAAATAAGTTTACAAATCATTATAATACTACAACTGACCATTGAACGGATCTAAGTGATTTTTGTATTTTACGTATGATATAAATGTTTTAAGCTGGTTGACCTACCTAAAATTTTGATCAACATAATTTTTGATAACTTAATAAAAGAAATGATTTTTAACAAAGAATGCAAGTTAGATTTTAATTCAACCATCAAACTGTGTCAAGATGGGGCAACAACACAGAAAATGTCAATGGTTCGAGTTGCAGAAGTATGGGTCCGGAGTGCATGCTTGCGCTTGGTGAACTTATTGTTTTTTATTTTTTTGATTTTTAATAAATATATACATATGTGGACCCAAGCAAGACATAAAATGCAAAATGGGGGCAATGAAAGTATCTCGCTTGGGCCCACACTTCGACCCAAAAATTTAAAAAAAAAAAATTACAGCCAGCAGTCTTGCGCAGATATGGAATCGGTACGTAGAAGTATTTACCATAGATAATACATAAAACATAAATAGAAATGATGAGTTAGCCAAGGATAAGTAATGACTTGGTTCATCTTAAAAAACTTATTTAGAAACTTTTTTTTAATTTTTTTTCATAAACTTGTCAACACAGATGTATTTAATATATAAACTAAGTTTTACTATATTTTTGAATATGTTTACATATTTTTTAAAATTTTAAAAAATGACTAAAGTACCTATGTATTTAAAAATTATACAAACATACATATATATAAATAATAAAACGTGGTTTATTTATTAAAGAGGAGTAATACTATTAGCCTAGACTAAGCAAATGCGTTGCTTTGCCCACATCAAAAAATCTATTTACAACAACTTTTTAAAACTTTTTTCTTCATACACCAGTTTATCTCTGGTTTATCTAAGTGTATTTAACATATAAACTAAAATTTACCATTTTTTGATATGCGTATATATATTTTTTAGATATTTAAAAATAAGAGTGTTTTAAATACATATATACATATAGATATTTAAAAATCTTAAATAAATAAATAAATAAATCCAAAATTAGTAAAACTAAGTTTATATGTTAAATACACTTCAACAAACAAGTGTATGAAGAAAAAAGTAAAAAAAATTGTTCTAAATGAATTTTTTGAGGTAGGAGCATTTGCTTAGTTCAGGCTAACAAGATTATTTATCTATATTTAATACACTTAAATAAACAAGTATATGAAAAAAAAGAAAAAAAAAATTAAATAAGTTTTTCAAGATGGGCTAAGTAAACTATTACAACATAGTCATTCCTAATACATAAAAGCCCCAATGATTTCTCAAGAACTGAAGTTAACTTTCAAATCCATCCTCAACTCCACAATTTCTAACTCAGGAAAAAATGAATGATGATGATTGAGCCATTCTCCAAGTGCTAATAATTATATTGATCAAGTAAAGAGGGGATAATTAATTAAACTAGTGAGCTTGTTACATATTATTCTTAAATGTCAAGAATCATGTGAATCATCATTGAGTTAATAGGTTAAAATAGTGATTTGATGATTTAATCAATAACGTTCATTTGAACTAATGAGTAAGTAAGAGGTGTAAGGTTGAAATGTCTAGAGAGAGTTAGTGGCTTTGTTATTTCACCTCTAGAGCACACTTTCGTCGGGTGTTTGGTCATCTAAGGTGAGTAACAGGATTAAAAAAATGATTCGTGTATCTAAATTGACTAGCAAGTGCATTTTTCTTGGATAAAATGATTTAACAAATAAAATATTTTAAATTTTCTTTATCATTTTTGTACATGATTCGATTTGTTTGAATATTAATAAAGACTCATAAAAGTTTAAACTAAAGTTAATTCTAACATTTAAGGTTGATATGATAGAAGATTATATCTAGAGTGTGTTTGTTTAGCTACAAAACATTTTAACCAAAAAAACTTTTCAATTCAAAATTTTTCACTCACTATAATTACCTTTATTTTTTAAGTATTTCTCCATATATTCTTATAAAATTATTCTATTTTCAATTACTTTTATATAATTACCCATACAAGTAACATATCTATTTTATTATATTTACTCATTATCATTGCTTATATTATTTCTCTCTTTTCAAAAACTTCTATACTAAGAATTTATTATTCAAAAGTTTTATCATTTTATTTTTTGATTTATGTATATATATATACATATACATATGTATACATACATCACATCTCAACTGATATTACAATTAAGCTCCCAACCATGATGTTCTAAAGGGAGATCATAAATTCTCAAGTAATGATAAGGAAAACTACAAGCTCTTAAATCAAGTATTAATAGGAGAAACCATAAGCTCTTAAATATCAATGGAAAGACAGCTTTCAACCTGCCAAAACCCAAATTCTAAATTGGGACATAGGCAAAACAGAGGTGCTGCCTCTAACCACCTATGCTAGACATACTCCCAGTGAGTAAAATGGATCGTTAAAGTGATTTGTAATTAAGATTTTTGATACCTTACTTTAGTTAAATTAATGTCTATCTATGGGATTTATTTCCTAAATAGGATATACACAACAAGAAACTGGGGTTTTGACCACAAAATTTGGTGACGACAAGGGCCCAACAGCAACAAAAATGTGCATTTTCGTTGTATCTTTGTTGTTATTAGACAAATAAACAGCCGAAAACCAACCATTATGGAACTAAATGGCGACCAATTTTGTCCCTTTCGGTTAAATTATTTATATACAATAATTAACTGGCTTCATGGAAGTGCAGCCGTTCTCTGTTACCACCTCCGTTTTTAATATCACTGGAGATCCATACAAAATCTATTCCGTTCATTTGTTTTGCTAAGAGAGCAAGTTCAATTGAAATCAAGACTGTGCAAGCAACATTTGCTTAAAAATATGTAATTATGTATAAATAAAAATATTTAGATATATTTGCATACGCATTAGAATGTAACAATATTTTATAGAATCATTTTTTAATGTAAATGTGATTGTCATTTCATAACAAAACAATCCACGTAAAACATTTTTACAACGAAATTTGGTGATATGTTTTACATTTCTAAATTATAATCCTAAAATTAATATTTAGAATTATGTTGATTTTATACATTTGTAGTTGGGGCTAGTACATAATGATATTAGATAAATGAAAATATTTTCATAATAATATAAATAATATTAAATACAATAGATAAAATAAAATTCCCATTAATTATTAAGGGTGCAAAAATGAATTTATATAGAATCATAACCTATTTACGTAGAGGTTGAAAGAGATTATCCAATGCAACCAATTACATGGTATAATTGGTTGAAATTTTTTATTTTAAATGTTTTTTCCAAAATTCAAGTCATCCATCATAATTTTCTCCCTTAATATTTGCATAATATGAAAAATTATGTCATTTAGAGTTGTATATAATTTATAACAAATGTAAATTGATGAGGTTAATTATAAATATTATTGATCATAGAAGTTCAATTCACTTGATTTTTAATATATAGGAGAAATAAATCATTTTAAACACAATGGATGGATTGGTTACAAAAAGAATTAAAAATTAAGTGGTTGTAAAATAAGCATTTCTTATATATAGAGGCTATTCTTGATACATCTATTGTACCAAAGAGAATTGTTACATTAATGATTAATTTTAAGCACCGTCTTGATAGCTTATGTTAAATCTAATCCATCAATTGTATTCTATACTCTTTATTTTACAAAAATACCTAAAATTATACAAAAATATGTTTAAATTTAGAAAATCACTTGCATTATTATGAAATCACGTAGGATTCTTAGTCTAGGTAAGATGGATATTTTAGATGGTTTAGATAAAAAATTGGAGTCTTTTAGATCCTTATAATAAATAAATAAATAAATTTTAATAGTTGTAAATTTATTTTTAATTTATGCTTAATTTTGGTGGTGATTCTAAGCATGAATTAAAAATGATCTAAATACATGATGATAAAACTGATGGTCAGATTAGATTTGACATCAATGGCAAAATGAGACCCAAATTGGCCAAACGTACCAGTTCACATGAATAACACAAATGTGCTGAAAATAGTCTCTTCTAGAGTACATTCAGAATGCACTAGTATGATAATCTATTGCAAAAGGACCAAGTTCATCATTAAAATCGACATCTACCCTACCCATTTTATTTAAAATTATTTACTTTAATAGCATCAATTTTCATAAAAATTAGATATGTGCATGGGCATGATCTAAAAAGTGATATAAAATCAATGTAATAAAATAATTTAATATAGATATTAATTTTAGAGTTGTTTTTTAATATCTAAATCATCTAAAACATGATTCGTACCTTGCGGATGCATAAATGGTTGTATAAAGTATAATTATATTTTAATATACATGTTGTTCATCTTGTTGCCAACAACACTATAGTTACAATGCAATTTGAGCATTCAAGTGCAATCCTACCCTGCGAAATAGGGACCGCAAATATTAAAATATACTGGTACTTCATATAATTATTTCGCTACATAAAAATAACATTTTAGATAGTTTCGATGTTGAAAAAAATATAATTTTAAAATTAATATTTAAATCAAACTATTTTATTATGTTAATCTTATAACATTTTCAACTACGTCATATGTTTTTTTTTTTTTTTTTGAGTGGTATATTACTTGAATAGATAATTTTAAATACGATGATCAGTTAGATGTTAATTTTAATAACTGATTGGGTTCCATTCCATCAGACTCAAAATTATGGTGCATGCAGTCCCACATCACTGGAATAATCTCGTATATATGTTATATATTAAAAAAATTGGAGGGTGTTCCGTCAACATCATTGGCGTACAATTTTGGCCTCTTAGTTTCGCCAAATAAGGTAGTGTTGCATGTTCTAGTCTTGGTCGTCTCCTTTCATGATGAAGGTGGGTGAAAGCGCCAGCTTAAAAGCACAAAGAAAAGGCCAAGGGGAGGAGGACCACTTCCATATGTTTTTAAGATTCATAAATATGGGAAACGACAAGAAAGAAAAATTTTTTTTGAAAAAAAAACAAGAGAGGTGTTGTTTTAAAAGGGGAATTCTTTCCTAAAGTGCTATGATCAACAAGACTAATCTCCATTAAGGTCGAATCAAGGACCAAAAAGAATTACATAGTTTCCTACTTTAGTGGTAAACAACGATTCGGAAGACTCTGCCAAGGGCCACATAAAAGCATCAAAACTGATTAGCCTGTGGGGCAGCCAAACTATTTATTGGGATTATTAAACTCAATTTTTTTTATATTAAAAAAAAAAAAAAACAGGATAGTTACATAATCATTGTAGGGTCCTTATCCTGTGCAGCCACTGGCGCCACGGTCGCAATATCGGCGGCTAGAAAATTTACTTTTATTATTTTTATATAAATATGTGGATCCTATTCAGATCTTATGAAATTTAGTAAAATTTAAAAGCTTTAAAAATTAAAAAAGGAAAAAAATTACATACACTTCACTCCATCTAAGCTACTCACACATTTATAAAAAAAATTATTAAAATTAAAAATAAATTTGTAGCCGCCCATTTTACATATACAGTTAAGAGAGAGCCGGATAAGATTAAGGTCGATCGTATAAGATCAATGGCCATCGTATGCCAATATTGTTATTAGAAAAGCATTCAGCAACATGGTTTTACAAGTCGCGCGATTTTAATCAGTCGGGCCCCCCAAGAAATGTATTTTATTATTATTTTTTGTATATGGACTATGGAGAACTCACTTTGTTTTTATTTTATTTTAATTTTTGAAAATAAAAATTAAGAAATGCACAAGTTGACAATAGAGCGCAGTAGAAAATCTAGGTGGGACCCTCGCAATATGCAAAAAATTGAAAGAACTGCAAAAGAGGATATTTTTTTGTTGGCTTGTAAATGGCCATATAAGAAATCGACCCTTTACACGTGTGATGTTTACTGCCTAAAAAATGGGAACAGTTGAGTGCATGCAGCCAAGTTAGTGCCTTCAGCGCCACCGATTCGTCAAGAGTCGTGGCCCCCACGACTCTGTTTCTACGTGCTGGGAGCTCGTGGTGGCATCCGTTCTTTCTAGGTTTTTGCACGAATATGTATCGGATGGATATTTAGGAAACATTGTTAGAAAAATTATATTATTGGGTAGAGATTTCTAAAAATATTAGTAGAAGATTGTAACAATATCTTAGAGCTCGATTTCAATACTAAGTTGAGATGATATAACGTATGAATGGTATATTTAAAGTGATGAAATTTTTAAATGAAAAGTTTAAACTTAAAAATTTTGAATTTGTCATGTAGTAGAGATAATGTTGAGAAATAAAGAGAATGAAGTAAAAATAAATAAATTAATTGTACGAGTCTTTGTATAGAAATGATTAAAAAATAAGGTAGTTGTATAAATAGATACGAAAAAATAAAATAATTATGTAGAGTAAAATGTTTTGGCAATGAAAAAAATTTCATGCCAAACACGTGGGAACTTTTTTTTAAGACCTTCTGCAACCAATATATTCGTGTTCAAAAAAAAAATCTCCATGATTGGATGATCCTGCCCTCCTTACCATGTTTTGTCAACCTCAAGTAATGCGTCGATGGTATCGTCAGGAAAAAAAACAAAAAACCGAAAAAAGTAATATATAGATGGCTCCATTTGAGTGGCTGCTGGTTTTGCTGAGGTTCGTCTTTTTTTTTTTTTTTTTTTGGGATGAAATGCTGAGGTTGATCTTTATACATAAGCTTAATTAATTAAAGGGCTTTGTTCACCTCTTGTTAAGCGAGTTCATGTGGGTCCCACTAAAATGTTTTTGGAAAATATGGTCCATTAATTTTATTTGTGGTTACTTATTTGATAATAAAACTTAAAATCATTTTAATCGAACGTAAACGTGGATTATATAGAAAGAAAACATTTTAATTGTTATATTGGAATTTAACAGTCCATTTATCTCTTGTTTGTAAATGATCGTTGTTTGCATAATATAATATATTTTATTAAGCACAACGAACGGATCAGATTTTGGAACAGCAGTATCTTAGTAGGCCTCATTTGAACTGGCTCCACAATTGTTGAACCAATCCTATGTGAACGAGGTCTTTAAGATTGTCCTCATTTAGGGTTGAAATTTAGGTAAGGTATTCGTGGGTACGCGTCTAATTATTTATGTTCATTGTTTTCTAAAAGAGATTTTCTTCTTTTCTTGTCATTTTTTTTGCTAAATATTTAATTTTTATTTCGACAAAGAATTGCAATTAATCATTTCAAAGAGCATGTTTAGCCATGCATAAAAGTTTTTAAGCTAAAACTTTTCATTTTCAACAATCATCTTATTTTTTAATTATTTCTTTACATTTTTTTATATAACTACTTTATTTTTCAATCACTTCTACACAATTACTCGTACAACTAATCTTTTATTTTAACTTTATTCTTTTTATTCATTGTCATTACTCTTATCACATCACATGTTTTCTTCCATTTTTTTAAAAAAATACATAAAAGCTTTTTATCTAAAAATTTTATTATTTTCTAAACACACCAAAGTCAAATGTTGTTTTTTAAACGAACTAATTTGGAATTGAAACTATAATTTACCACATTAGTCTCAAAAACAAAAAATTCACTCTAAATTTGTCTCCCAAGATTGATCATGAGTTGGCCATGAATATTCCATTTTGCATTATCTCCATTTGCGTTAAATGAAATAAAAAGATGATTCAGTTGTACGTTCATTTTGGAACTTAATACATCTCCTCAAATAAAAAGAACAAAAATAAGGAAAATCATTCTCATCATCCACATTTGCTCAGATTATAAGTATCATTGGTAATCACCTGTCGCCGCATTTGTGGGACAAATACACTTATATAACTGAGAAACTCAGTAAACAAGGACAATTAATACTAGCATCCCGTGAATTCAAATGCCATCTAAATGCAATATACTCCAAACACACTTCACTTTCCTCAATTCCTTAGAATGTAAGAATAATTGCGATCATCTGCAAAACTCAATACAGAGGAAACACCTTTTCTATCTTAAGTAGATCAAAATCTAGTAATACGCCACCTTTAATAAGGCAGCCCACCTAAATTGGGGCTATATAGGCCCAACTTATTCCCCACACTCACTTGCCTGCTGCTGGCACTAGGCTCAAATCTAGAAAGCAATAGGGGTGAGAGGAAAGATATTTGCAAATCTTTCAAAAGAGAAGCTATTTGCAAAATGGTCTGTCTGGGGGTTTTCTAATTGTTTTCCAAAAGTTCCGAATCCCAGTATCGTCCCTCCATGAGTTGGCATCTAATAACTTATAAAACATGATTATCTTATGGTTAATCTATAGAACTGAACCATCCACGAGGATATCTTTCTGACCACCATTTAGCGAACGAAGAAGAGTCCATCTGTCGTGGTAGATCTCACTCACCTCTTGCAGCTCATCGAGAGTTTTTGGGAGGAGCCACATGACTGAAAATAAAGGTTATTTATGCTTTTTTTCTTTCTCAACGGATCCTATCATAAGTTCAACAAAACTGAACTATGTACTCAAACTCCATCTGTGCAAAGCTCATCATGCCATTGCAACTTGATCACATCCAGTCCAAATGCCTCCTTAACATGCACTTTGGCAAACACATTTTGATGGTACAAAAACACTGATCCCAAGGTTACCCTCTACTCAAGAAACATTCCCTTCTTGGCGAAGCAAAAAATTAACATATAAGCACCAAATTTTTAAAGTGCTCACTTGAGTTTTATGACATGTTCACCCACTTTATTATCCAAAACAACAAAATAAAATCCCAAGCAAGAAATAATCCGTATCTATATTGTTACCGTTATTGTTGAGATTGGGACTCCATTTGGCATCTTTGCATGCTAAATAATATCAAACCAATTATTTTATTCTATCTGCTTTGATGATACTAATATTTTGAGAATAGGAGATTGAACAATATTGGTGGACTCGATCACTTAGTCAGTATGTCTTTTCTTTTGAAGATCCTACATACCCAATTACATAGGCGAAGATTAAATATTGTCTAATACATCCTGCATGACTTGAAACAAAGCATTCCTATGCATTATCTCGCTCTTACCACTGAGAGTGCCCTTCATCAAGGGTAACCTCGTCCTCAAGGATCAACCTCTTCTTGGCTATTCATAAACACTAATACAAAAACTTTTTCCACACTAACATTTTAAAATGGGAAAGTAACTTCACGAACAAGTCAAAGGAATAGATTATCAGTTATAGATAGATTATTAGCTATAAACGTACCTATGAGATTGCAACAATTATGACTTAAGCTTGCAATAATCAATCAAATTCCAATATAACATCATAATCTTTTTTTTAAAATGTCATTAAGTCCATTTTTCCTTTCCAATTATCCACAACTAAGCCCATATTCTTAGCCATGCTAGACACTAATTATGCCTCAAAGTTCACAACTTTAATCTTGCTTTCATCTTCACCAAGAACAACCCATAACGTGTGATACAAACAATTGAAATAAAGTTATTAGTGGAACTTGTGTCAATCATGACATGGACCTCATGTTTGTTGAGCCAACACATAAAGCAAACTCATGCTTCGGCAAACTTTCACAAGTCACTGCAGTTACTAATTGCGAAAGACCCATGCAAGACACCTCATCATCCTCCTTAATGATAATCGAAACCACTTATTTCTTTAAAAAAATCCTTGAAAAAGAGCAACTTTGGAAGAGACCTGCCGGCCCAAAAACCTATTTTTTTATTTTTTTCATGGGCAAGTAAATTTAGATGTATTAAATTTATAAACTAAGTTTTACCATTCTTGGATATTTTAAGTATTTTTTTGGATTTTTAAATACAGTGGCATTTTCGTGACCCAGCAGCTAGCTTTTACGAAAAATCTGAACACGGCCAGTTTCTTCTACCACAACTGTGTGACAGAAACATATAAAATACGATTTACATGTCCAAAGTAGACCTTTCAGAATAAAGATGGAGTCGATGCATTTACATTTTTCTTAATTTCGAAAATAAAAAGATGAATTTTTATACGCCGCGCATGAGAAATGCTCCAGCCATTTTATTTTTGAAGATCGTTTTCATTTTCAAAATTGGAAAAATATTTTCGTCAAAAAACAAAATTACAACAGTGAACAAATTAATCTTGGGTCCACATATCACGAAAGGTCCAAAATTCCGAAAAAAAAAAAAAAGAGACGTAGCGCATTAGTTTGGGACGAATCACGGGCTGCGAGAGCCAAGAGCTCTTTCGGCTTAGGCTGCCCGCCTGGGTAGTATCATTTGGGCTTGGCTGCTAGGTCTGATTGAGCAGACGAGCCCAGCCCTTGCGGTTTCTGGTCTGGCTTGCGATCGGCTTGTTTGATTGGATGTTTAAAGATGCCACCTTTACAACAATGTTTCAGCAAAGTCCCCAAACGCCAAAAGTATCACACTTACAAACCCTATATCGTCAATGATTGCTGGTTTCTGTTTTCCCATCACACATACATGATCAGTGCTTATATATATATAATTACAAACACCTACAACATAACTCTTATTGTTTTATATTTCATCAATAGGCAGAACATCTACAACCACTGTGATCCTTTTTGTGGTTTTTGAACTCACACCATCCACCCTGGAATGAAGCCACTCACCGGTTGTGATGATGTTGCCATGTTCATTTGATCTGTTGAAACTGGATGAAATCTGAAAACAAAGCAAATGGATAGCATGATGCATTAATATAAAGGCTACGTCAGTTCTATCCAAATTTATAATTTTTTTTAAAAAAAATAAAATCACGGTGATGATTGATTATTCCTCTCTCACCATGATCTTGAATATAGAGAAGAGAGGCTCACCCTATTTGTAGTGTGGGGTCACATTCTATGGGTTGAAAGAATCCTTCAGACTGTGCAGCCTGTCGACTATAAGGGATGTTTTGTGCTCCCGTCTCCCAAGATAGCTGCAGGGTATTTTCTGCATTATTTTGTTCCAGCTACCAAACAGAAAATCAAACTCTTACTGTTCAAACTAGGGGAAGATTAAGAAGAGAAATCCTCAGAATGCATGCAATTGGAACTGATTAAAAATGCATGCAATTGTAACTACTGAAAATGCGAGTAGCGGCACTTAAGAAGCCGCAGAGAAAAAAATGAAGTAGAAACCCAAAAAGATTTATGAAAAGTTCATTGTAAGAGAAATATAGTATCGGTATCCCAATTACAGCTGCCGCGATGAATTACGAGAGAAATATGGAAGCATTACCCAATTACAACTGCCATCATGAAGTTTAATATTTCTGAAACAGGTTTCTTTTTTCCAACTTCTTAATTGGCCTTGATGGTGATTGAAATGTAATCAATCTTATGAAGCAAAATTTTCAGTCAGTCATGTCATAAAATTGTTGCTTGAAGAATACAATCATAAAAAATGGATGAAGCTTCAGGGATTAATAACACAGAGATGCAGTTCCCTTCTGTAAATTTGAATTTGGCTTCCAAATTGAAAAGAGGCAGAACAACTACTTAAAATCAATGAGATGATCATGGCCTTTACATAAGAAGCAGGGGTGTACATGAAATCAAAATGAAAATTATAGGAAACAATACCTTTCTTCGTAGAGCTCGGTTAGCCTCTACCATCATTTGTTCCTGCATAGAGGTTGTTGCATAACGTAAATCACGTTTAGCCTACTGCAACAGAAATTGCTACAGATCATGTGCAAATCTTTTCCGAATACCAGGGTCAAGCCGCTTCAGGAAAGATCCAGAAAAGGAATGCTCGGGGCAACTTGCGTTTCATGTCATTGCCCATTGGAGTGTACAATGGCCCAAATTTTGGTGGCAGCATATCGAAACAGGGTAGCACACTGGTATAAGGAAATGTTCTAGCACATATTTTTGTCATTGGCACAGTGATTTGTGCACATCATGAGATAAGAAAAAATTGAAGTCGGAAAGACAAATGACTAGTATCTATGAAATTTACACTACCTTTCTTTTAAGATCAGAAAGTTGATCCAGCATTAACTGAGTCTGCGAAACATGTCGAGAAACAACAATCAGAAACTTGACAGGATTCCTTCTGCAAATGTTAATGATAATTGCCCTTCCTAAATGTGTTTCCGATTTCTTCATTTAACTTCTTGGAGCTCTTAGTCAAATTTCATGAGCAATGGTGCATGTAGTAGAAAAATAAGCTTTTTTAAAAACTTGCAATTAAAAATTGGGTTAGTATCTAATTTCAACCTTAAAAAGTATTTTTAATCTACACTATTTGTTTTTTTATTAATAGTTGTTTTTTATGATGTCAAAATCATTTTAAATAGGGACTTGCTTTTAAAATTTTGACGTTCGAGTACATTTATACCTAGTAAAATTTGAAAAAAAGAAAATATAACATCAAAAATTTCAATATATTCGACTTTTGTGATCATAAATAAATTCATGAATGTAATAGATGGTTCAGATTTAAGGGGGAAAAAAAGCTTTTTAATTAAAAAAACCCAAGAGTGCATGGACATTGAGGGTTGCATTACATCACTACTTTAAAAGTTTACAATAACCATAGATTGCCTCCCTGATTCCCTAGCCAAGTTCCCGACCATATATCGTAATCTAGTCATCTACCGAAGTGTGGGTTGGATGGCACTAACTAGCAAGTTGAGTTACTGACGGTGATGATAGAAATTTCCAACCTACAGGCTACAGCCTGACTTTAATAGGCGAAATCTGGGGAAGCTCTAATCTAAGATGCGTCCATGGCGAAGGTCAGGAAACTCATGTCGATCATCTCTAGCTGGACACCGTGGATGAAACATTAGAATTCCATTCTGAGAGCTCGTTATTAATCCTAGATCTCGTAGCATGAGAAGTTTAATGAATAATTTGGATCATTGAACCAACGAACAGTAGACGAACAAGGACAAAAAGGAAGTGGGGAGCAGAAATAACCGATTAAATGGGTTGTTTGATCAATTACTACGTACCTTTGTTGATCTGATTTGCTTCAAGGATGTTTCCAGTTGATTCTCGAGATGCTCGAGCTCTTTGGTATTGAGTGGTCCCAAATCTTCGCCGAGCAGGTTTCTAGTCAAGTAATGAGAACATATAAAACAATCATTTTTGATATTGTAAAACATAGTAATTAACAACTTGATACTGGACAACTTTAGAAACTAAAAATTCCCAAACAATGAAACGACCTTCATTTGCATTTGTGGATCCAAAGTGGAAGCGAAATAGATTACCTCTGGGAACGTTGAAGAACCTCGACTCTGGCTTTCAATCTTTGATATTCATGGTAACTATTCTGCTTGCAAATGTAAAAAGGGATTATCAGAGATTTTATTTTGGGCATCACTTGCCTTGACTTTGAAATCCTCTAGCAGGAAATATCATGATTATGCCTGCGGATCGCATGCGCTATTGCAGGGAATTAAGTTGAAAAGATTTGATTATGATATTATACAATGGATTGTTACTTCATGTATTTTATATTTTTAGTTTTTTTAACTTTTTTTTTTATAAAAGAATTACTCTATCCCGACACCCTATCCCGTTGGAAAGGGTTCGGAGGAGAGTAATCCACGTCATGCATTGCCAAAAAATTGTCTTTATAAAGTTTCCCTACGACTGCTTGAGGGGGATTTCCCCACCAAAAAAGATGATTAACATCAGAAAAAGAAGCCACCTCAGCTGAGGAGTGGGTAACCTCGTTACCCTGCCTAAGAACATGATGAATAGAAAGGTGGTCATTTGCAACGAGGATAGATCTGATGTGAGAGATAACATGCCCCACTGGAGAGGATATCGTGTCGTCACTGGATAGGTACTTGCAAAGAAGGAGAGAATCGGATTCAATCAAGACTCGGCACAGCCTTAGTTGGAGCGCCCACTTGGTCCCCAATAAAAACTCATGAGCTTCAATGAGGAGCGGTTCCAACATGCCCGTCCATCTCCACCCCCTAGCAGCAACAAAACAGCCCCTGGAATCCCTGATAATGGCCGCGAGACTAATAACACCCCTGACATCCACGGCACGCGCATCAACATTCAGCTTAAAAGCCCCCTCAGGCGGTTTAGTCCATCTGGCCACCAAAGGAAGATCCAGAATACATGCCTGACTAAGGAGTTTGGCCTTCCGAAATTGTTCGTAATACTCACGGCACCAAGGAAGTATCATATCAAAAGTTAAAAGTTTTTTTAACTTTTATGTGAACTCAAATATATTTAATTTACTGGGCCAGTGGCCTAGTGGTGTTCAAACGGGTTCCAACCCACAGTGCCCAAAAAGTCTATATTTATTGTGAGATTTATTACAAATACCCTTTATGTGGGGATATTTATTAAAAATTACTCTCCAATGTGGAGGTATTCATTGAAAAGTCCCTCCATCGTGTGAGGGTTGAATGCGCTTGATATAATATCAAATGTCTCAGTAAATGTATATCAATAAAAAAAATATTAATTTATCTATCAAAATTTATCAATTTTAGATTTTTTTCAAATTTTTTTACAAATAAAAAATCTTCACTCATCTCACACTCTCTAGCATATGTAAAATGGTAAATTTTTTTATTTCTAAAATTTGTAAAACAAATATAAACAAGAACCTAAAAAGGTAAAATTTGATATTGTAACTAAATATACTTATATAAACATAAAGAAAAAACCAGACAAATATATTAAAAACATAGAATAAAAGAGGTTCTTATTTAGCTAAGTAACAGTCCAGTATATCATCAAAATCTGGAAAGATCATGTTTCTTTATAGACGTCTTATTCTGAAAGTTCTCATAATTTAGAAACTTCCGCACCATGTAAATTTGTTTAGAATAGCAGCTTAGGCATACGCATTGACCATTCAGAAACATCCAAAGAATCTAAGACCCTTAAACGGAATGCCTAGTCTTTTTATCCCTATCTCCAATCCTAAGACAATTTTTCCAATTTTTAATATAATTTTTTATATTTTAAAACAACAATTTAAATTTTAAATATAATTTTTTCATTTTCAATATACAGCATTACATTTTCATCCAACATTGCTAGTAAGAGTGTCTATCCTATTGCCGGCCTCAAGTCGGGAAAAAAAGCTAGGGTTGGCATGTCAGGCTTGCAGCTGGTACTATAAAAATCACTGCTGCATCTTTATAAATTCTGAAAATATGCTAAAAGTCGTTAATGCTAAGGCATCCCCTGCAAGCGATGCGCTGCAACGGAGCCCGACTATAGTGAGAAATGAACAAGGGTTGTTACGGCGTTTCCCTAGATGCAACACACTATATCAGAGATTAGATGTAGTAAGAAATGGGCAAAGGTTACTAAGGCGTCTTCCCATAAGCAACGCCTTACAACAACATTTGGTTGTGATGAGAAGTCGGCAAAGGTTCTTATACCTTTATTGACGTGGTTTACAGAAGAAAGTGGTACCAAAATAGAATGTCCATTTTGCCTTATGGAATGTTGACCCTTTCAGGAAAAAGTACGAAAGTAGTAGATGTTATGAAAAAGAGAAATATTAATAGAACGTGTCTTTAAGAGACTAGGTGGAAAGGAGAAAAGCCTAAAAAGATGAATGAATTCAAATTATGGTATATAGGAAAAAATGGTAATAGAAATGGCATATGGATAATAGTTAAAAATAAATTTATAAATAAAGTTATAGATATCAATAGAATAAATGATAGAATTATTTAAATAAAACTTGTATTAGGTGTAGAGATAATAAATGTGATTAGTACTTATGCACCACAAGTAGGATTAAATGACAGAATCAAAAAATAATTTTGGGATGACTTAATGTAATGCATAAGATACCCAACTAGGAAATGGTTGTGATAGGTGAAGATTTAAATAGACATGTAGAAAAGAAAAATGTAGGGTATGATAGAAGTCATGTAGGTTTCAGCTTTGAAATACAGAATGAAATGAGGAATGTCATTTTAGGCTTTGCTATAACAAATGATTTAATTATAGTAAATACCTTATTTTAAAAACGAGATGAACACTTGATAACTTTTAATAGTGGGACCATTTCTAGCCAAATAGATTTCTTCCTTACAAGAAAATTGAATATATCCCTTTGTATTAATTATAAAGATATTCCAATTGAGAGTTTAGCTATGCAACATAGATTATTGGTGATATATACACAAAAAAAGTCAACAAAAACTACATGCATTATAATTCCAAAATTAAATAATGGAATTTAAAATGAAACAACATGAAACTTTTTAGTAAAATAATGAAAGAAGAAGGAAAATAGAACATAAAAGAAAATGAAGTAGAATTAATGTGGAATAAAATGACAACTAACATAAAAGAAATAGGAAGAAATATTATAAAAATATATAAAAAATCCTAGATCCTCACATAGGGAAACATGGTGGTGAAACGAGAATATTCAAAAAACTATAAATGTTAAACAAAAAAGTTTAAAACATGACAAAGAAATAAAAATGATATAAACTTACAACAATATAAACTATTAAAAAAAGCTACTAAAAAGATTATTAAAGATGCTAAACACAAAGCTTGTGATAATTTATATGACAGATTAGGAACTATACAAGGTGAAAAAAATATTTTTAAGTTGGTTAAATGAAAAAAATAAAGGCAAAGATTTAATGCATTTTAGATATATTAAAAGTGAAGACCAAAGAGTTCTAGTAAAAAATGATGATATTAAAAAATATGAAAAACTTATTTTTATAGTTTACTAAATAATACCTCACACGAACGTTTAATATTAGATGTTAGTTTAAATAATAAAGAAAATAAAAATATCAGTTATTTTTCAAAAATTTGAATATTTAAAATAAAGGAAGCTCTAAAGAAAATGAAAATAGAAAAGCTTTAGGCTTAGATAATGTACCAATTAAGGCATGAAAATGCACGGGAGATGTAGGTGCAACATGTTTAACAAATTTTTTAAATAAAATTATAAAAATAAAGTTAATGTTAAGTGAATAGAGGAAAAACATTATAGTCCCAATCTATAAAAATAAGGAAGAAACTTAAAATTGTGCAAATTATCGTTAAATAAAACTAATGAGTCATACTATAAAATTATAAGAAAAAGTAATTTAACATAGATTAAGACAGGAAACTAATGTATCAGAAAATCAATTTAGTTTTATGCTAGAAAGATTAACTACTAAAACTATGTTCTTATTTAGACAACTATTTGAAAAGTATAGATAGAAGAAAAAGAACTTACATATGATTTTTATTGATTTAGAAAAAGCATATGATCGAGTACTAAAAAAGTTAATATGACAAGTGATAAAAAGAAATGAATTACTAACAAATACATTGATATTATTAAAGATATGTACGGGGGGCCATAACGAATGTGATGACCATTAGTGAAAATACTAATGTATTCGCAATTAAAATAAGTCTATATCAAGAATCAACCTTAAGTCATTACATTTTTACCTTAGTAATAAATGAAATTATTACACATCTCCAAGAAAAAATAGTTTAGTGTATGATATTTGCAGATGACATTGTTATAATAGATGAAACTAAAGAATGACTAAATTTAAAATTGAATAAGTGGGTAGATGCTTTAGAATCTAATGGTTTTAGAATTAGTCGTACAAAAACTGAATATATGAAATGCAATTTTAATAATAGTGAGAACCTGAATGAGGAACCAATTAAGATTTTAGATCAAGTAATAACAAAAACTAATCGCTTTTAGTACTTAGGATCAATATTTCAAGAAAAAAGAAAAATCGAGAAAGATATAATACATAGAATTCAAACAGGATCGAAAAAATGACGAAGTGCATCAGAAATTTTATGTGACCGTTGAGTTCCAATCAAATTAAAAATAAAATTTTATAAAATTATGATTAGGCCTGCAATGCTTTATGAGCAGAATGTTTGGCAGTTAAAAAACAACGTATACAAAAAATAAACGTAGTGAAAATGAGAATGTTATGGTAGATGAGTGATAAAACAAGAAAAGATAAAATTAGGAATGAAATAATTTAAGAAAACCTAAAAGTGAGACCGATTTCTGATAAAATGAGAGAAAATAGATTAAGATGATTTGGTCATATTAAAAGGAAGCCTAAAACACCAGTTAGGAGGATAGAGTCTATCTAAATAGAAGTTAGTAGGAGAATGAGAAGAAGACCTAAAAAACATAGAAGCAATTAAACACGATTTAAAAATATTATAAATTACAGAAATTTTAGTATTAAAATGCCAAGAACGATGCAACATAATCCATGCAGTCAACCCTACCTAAGTGTGAAATGACTTATGATGATGATGATGATTATGATCATTATATTTTCATCCCATTTTCCATCCCCTTCTTACTTCTTAAATCCATTGGAACAAGCAATAATTCTAAAGTTACTACTTACAGTCATTGACAAATCAAGCCTTAAAATGACCTTGCTGATTACATGCCCGTCTATGTATGATACCAAATTTGGCTATTTATGTATGACAAATTCTACCTCAAAAAAATGACAAATTGCATTTTAGGACATTTGTTTGGAATTTCGTAATATTTTGAAACTTTTGGGAAATGAATCTCAGAATTGACATTTTTGAAGTAGTTTAGTGAATATAAAAAGCTGCGAATTTTTCTAAAATGCTGAAAGTACCTTAGCGATAAATTATAAGGATCTTTTTCTTCCTCATAGTTGAAAATCATGGACAATTATTTTGCAAAAATTTGAAACATATAAAATTTATTTCACAAAATACTCAAGAACAATGTTAAAATGCAATTTAAACACTATTAGGGCATCAACGAACATCCCATACTTTTGTTAAGCACGATTAACAAAATAGGCTCAAATGACAACTGAACCACAAACAGTATACAATTCTTCAAATGATGAATTTTTAAGATGCTAGAGTTTTTAAGTCGATATCTCAAGATAACATTAACGTCATAGTACTTGGGACAATCACTTGAATTGATATTTTAAGCCTTTAAAATGTAATAACAGAAAACTTTCAACTTCTTAAATAAAGTCAAATGAAGGCAAACACCTTATCAATCTCTTATAGCATGCATATTAACCTAAACGACCTTGTTGAGAACTAAGACAATCTCCTAAAACTAAACCTAATTAAATTAGGTGGTTAGATCTTTCCAGTTATCAATGAAGGAAATATCCTTCTTTTTTGTCTTGTTGATGTTGTAAAAGTATTTAGAAATTGAATAACAAAAAGCCCCCAACTCTTAAATAAAGTTAAATGAAGGCAGGCACCATATATATCGATCTTTTGTAGCATTCATAGATATTAACTCAAACGACCTTGCTTAAAACCAAAAAATACCTGAAACTAAACCAAATTAGATCATGTGATTAGATCTTTCCAATTATAGATAAAGGAAATTTTTATTTTAAGAAAAGGATAAAAAAGAAAACCTCAGTATCCCTTTGGGGAGCACTAGCTTCGATTGCATTGTAACTGCATCTTTGGTACCTCTCCAATGTCTTGAGCATGCTGTTGTGAATGAACAAAAATAGTATCTCATTTAGCATTGAAAATTAGAAAATAAAACAAAATAATACGTGTTCTTGTAAAATCGGTGTAAGCCGCACCCATTTAGGCTTGTCATTTTTTGATATTTTTAAGGTCCAACTTATGCATCATATTTCTTGGACATAAATATTTTTATAGTACAAAAAATCATTTTATTTATATGCACCTATAATCAACAACAAACGCAAATGCATAAGATACTTTAATATTATACTTTTTAATGTTATAGAGTAAAAGATTTCAATCAAGTTATTTTTTATATTTAGGTAAATGAATAATTTTAACCTTACCAATAAGATTTCTTTCTTACTGTTAATCCAAAGCTCGAAAAAAAATAAGGGTTGACATGTCAGGTTGGAAGCTGGTACTATTAAAAATTACCGTCTCATCTCTTATGAATTTTGAAAATATATTAAAAGTTGTTAACGCTAGGGCTCCCCTATAAGCGATGCATTGTAGCGGAGCCCAGCTGTAGTGAGAAATGAGCAAGAGTTTCTAAGGCGTTTCTAGATAAGTGACGCACTACATCAGAGCTCGGATGTAGTGAGAAATAGGCAAAGGTTGCTTTGGCGTCTCCCCAAAAGCGATGTGCCACAACAACGTCCGGTTGTGGCAAAAAGTAGGCAAAAGTTCTCATGATTTAATGGATGTGGTTTAGGGAAGAATGTGGTACCAAAACACAAGGTTCGTTTTGCCTTATGGAATGTTAGGACTCTTTCAGGAAAAAATATTGAAGTAGTAGATGTTATGAGAAGAATAAAAATTAATATAACATGTCTTCAATAGACTAAGTGGAAAGAAGAGAAGCCTAAAGAGATTAATGGATTCAAATTAAGGTATATAGGAAAGTATAGTAATAGAAATTGTGTAGGGATAATAGTAGATAACAAATTCATAAATAAAGTTGTAGATGTTAATAGAGTAAATGATAGAATTATTCAAATAAAATTTGTATTAGGTATAGAGGTCTTAAATGTGATTAGTGCTTATGCACCACAAGTAGGATTAGATGATAGAATCAAAAAATAATTTTGGGATAACGTAAATAGTGTCATGCAAAGGATATCTAACTAAGAAAAAGTTGTGATAGGTGAAGATTTAAAAAAACATATAGGAAAAAAAATATAAGATATGAAAGAAGTCATGGATGTTTCGGCTTTTGAATAAGGAATAAAATGAAAAATGTCATTTTTGACTTTGCTATAGCATATGATTTGGTTATAACAAATACTTTATTTCAAAAACGAGATAAACACTTGATAACTTTCAAGAGTGGGACCATAGTCCAAGAGATTTCTTCCTTATAAAAAAATTAGATAGATCTCTTTATATTAATTGTAAGATTATCCATGGTGAGAGCTTAGTTATACAGCATAGATTACTAGTAATGGATATATATACATAAAAAGAGTTAACAAAAACTAAAGAGAATATAATTCTAAAAAATAAATTTTGGAATTTAAAGGAAAACAGCATAAAACGTTTTAGTAAAAGAATGATAGAAGAAGAAAAATGGGACACCAGAAGATGAAGCAGAATCAATGTAGGATAAAATAACAACTAACATAAAAGAAGTAGGACAAAGTATTGTAGGCATATATAAAAATCGTAGACCCTCACATAAAGAAACTTGGTGGTGGAATGACGATGTTCAAAAAGCAATAAATGCTAAACAAGAAAAGTTTAAAATATAGCAGAGAAATAAAAATGATACAAATTTACAATAATGCAAACTATCAAAAGAAGCTACTAAAAAGATTATTAGTGATGCTAAACACAAAACTTATGAGAACTTATATGACCGATTAAGAACTAGACAAAGTGAAAATGATATTTTTAAGTTGGCGAAATTAAGATAAAATAAGGGCAAAAATTTAACACATACTAGACATATTAAAAGCGATGACCAAAGAGTTCTAGTCAAAGATGACGATATTAAAGAAAGATGAAAAACTTATATTTATAGTTTACTAAATTATAACCCACACGAACATTTAACATTAGATATTAGTTTAAATAATGAAAAAAATAGGAATATCAATTATTTTTCAAAAATTCGAATATTTGAAGTAAAAGAAGCTCTAAGAAAAATGAAAATAGGAGAAGCCTTAGGCCCAGATAATATACCAATTGAGGCATGGAAGTGCATGGAATATGTAGGTGCAACATGGTTAACAATTTTTTTAATAAGATTATAAAAATAGAATTATTGCCAAGTGAATTGAGGAAAAATATTATAATTCTAATTTATAAAAATAAGAGAGATATTCAAAATTGCACAAATTATCATGGAATAAAATTAATGAGTCATACTGTGAAATTATGAGAAAGAGTAATTGAACATAGACTAAGACAGAAAACTAATATATCTGAAAATCAATTTGGTTTTATATCAGGAAGATCAACCACTTAAGTTATTTTCTTACTTAGATAACTATTTGAAAAGTTTAGGAAGAAGAAAAAGAACTTATACATGATTTTTATTAATTTAGGGTGTGTTTAGGAAGTTGTAAAACTTTTGATGAAAAGGTTTTTATGTAAAACTTGTCAAATTAGTAGAAAATGATGTGATGTTGTAGGGGTAATGATGAGGAATAAAGAGAATAA
>JAXCLR010000063.1:32461651-32510150 GCA_035584095.1 Annona squamosa | reverse complement strand
ATATATTTATCTATTTTTTTGAAATTTTTAAACATCTATGTGTATATATGTATTTAAACATCTATGTGTATTTATGTATTAAATACACTTACGTAAACAAGTGTATAAAAAAAAAAAAAGCAAAAAAAAAAAATTGAATAGAATTTTTGAGGTGGGCTAAGTGAGGCATTTACTTAGTCTAGCCTAACAGGATCACTTCTCATATTTAAAATACTTCAAAAATGGTAAAAATTGACACACATGTTTAATATACTTGGATTAACATTTGTTTAAAAAAATTTTAAAAAAATTTAAAAAGTGGTTTGATGCACCCGGATGTACTGAAGCTAAGTGCACTTCAGTTCATGTGGGTGCGGGGATCGTGTTCCCATGTATAGCTCCTAAATACGAGGATGAGGCACCTCCCATCATGGGATTCAAAGCATAAAAACACGGCATAGATTTTGTCAGATAATCCACTGGCGAAAGTAGAGAATTTTCAAAAAAAGCCAGTGCCCTCAAAGCATGCATTGTCCTGTCTATTTTGGAAGCTTTAGACGCTAAATAGCATCACAACGAGATGCAATTTCACCATCAGGGCATCATCTCAGTCGGTGAAGATGCAAGCACAGTAAGGCAATGTTTGAATCTCCGCCCGCCTGAGTGAATTTGAACTTGGCGTGTTGGGAGCAGAGTGTCTCCCCAGATGGAGCAATATGCCTCCACAGAAAATATATGGGAGTAGTGGATCTCCACTAGTAGTGGATCTCCACTGAAATATTTGTAATAATGTCTTAGTACTCGAATGTGATGGAAATTAAGATGATTGTAAATATATATTCATAAAAAAACAAGATGCAGTTTCCAAGATTATCAGTTAGGGCTTCTATGATCAATGTTTCTGACAATGAATTTAAATATCATCGATCGATATTACTGACATATTGATAAACTAATAAAATATCTTTTTCTAACAATGCATTATAGTAATGGCTGTTTGAAACATGTTATTCTGGATACTATCAAGTAGTTGATGTGTGTGTATAAGAATGTGTGGGATAAGAAGTTTAGGATTTGAAGTTTGACAGAGGCATTTCTCATTTATCTTTTCCAATAAGGCAGGGGTGTTTTCTGTTTGTAATGTGAAGCTCGAATTGAAAGACATTTTCTATCACAGTTCAACATGCAAACTGAGCTTTTGTACATGCGTTTCTACAAAACTCATCCACTCTGCTACAGTTGATATATTCTTTGATTATTCAATTGCAACAACCATCCAAGAATATTGCTTGGCAAGACATGTCAAGATTTTTTCAACAGCTCTTTGATTGACGATTAGATCTATATCAAACAGCAGGTTGTCTCAAGCGGTTTAAAACTTGGAACCGGTTCTACTATATTTAAACCCATCTAAATCTTCAAAAAAAAAAAAAAAAAAATCCACCTAGTATATTTGTCACCTTTAACATTTATTTAGCTAAGACTTAAAGAAACACTTCCATCAGAGTCTCGAGTGACATACAAAATCCATATCATTTAAAAAGGTAAATGCACCAATTCGGCTTCTCTACCTATTAGGTCGTGGTTTGCTTAAATTAAGAGAAGTTTTGAGTTTAATCGAAATTAGTAATTCTGAGCAAAACGAATTTATTCGAACCATACGAGACCTATGGTTTTTTATAATTGTATATAAATAAGTGTAAATTTCCAATTTAGTTAAGTTGAGCGCATGTAAGTGTATATATAGTGACAATAGGGTTCAAAGTTACGTAGACACCCTTGTCTTGTTCTCCTCTCTCCTAGAGTTATCCTTCATCAATTATTTGTTCATCCAAAGGGGTGACACATAAAAAAAATAATGTATGATTTTGACCACTCAGTGCGAAAGTTTGTTAGACCGTTAATTTCCAAATGAGAATATTATTAAATATACTTGGGTGCACTTAGCTTTAATGTATCCAGGTGTATTTAATTTATTTTTAAAAAAAATTCATAAAATAGTTGATCGAAATATATTTAATATGTATATCAATTTCTACCATTTGTGTAGATTTTTAAATTTTTTTGAGTTTTAAAAATCAGTTATTTTTTTAATAATTTAAACATGTTAAATATACTTAAACTAATAATTGTGTAAAAAAAATATCAAAAAAAAAATAAAAAATAAATGGATATTTGCACTGCACCTGATTCGGTTCCTTTGCAAATACCCTTTGTAAGACCTATACTTTTTCGTTCCCCAGCATTTAAACACAGAGCGTTGAAGTGAGAAGGAATTTCGCTTCGGCCTTGGAGAACTATAGTATACTTCCAATATATAGCTGCCATAATCCATATGATGTAACCATAGAAAGAATCCCTGGGGTTTACATTTTGGCCATTGATTCGGTTGATCATTTAACTGAACCCTGTGACATGAATAAAATATTACTGCAAGGTACTTTCTAGGCATTTAATCTGGCACCATTTAACATGATTGTATTTACGTAGCGTTTTATATGCCCTTTCGCATCCAAATTCAAGCCTCCTATTTGATCCACACAAAAAAAAAAAAAAAGTTCAAGCCTCCCGAATTAATAGTTAGAATCTTTGAATCCATTCTAACTTGGATTATTTTCTACTTGGGTTTGTTGGTAGTAGGTTTTAAAAAAAAGTTGGAAAAATATTTGTGGAAATTTTTTTGAAAAATGTGATATTATCGGGTAACAATGTAACAACTAGATTTTTTAAAGGAAAAAAAAAAAAGCATTTGGGGTCATTAATATAATAGCTACTGTCAAGACCTGATTAAAATATTGGAATTCATTAGGTGAGATGGCAGATGACAATTATAGCTAACTGTTTTTCAGTGCTATTAGTATAAGGAGGAAGGGGAGAGTTGGGTTTTCCGACATGAAAAACTGGAGAACAATAGACGGAGGAGGAGGGCATTTTGAAGGTACGCCCGCACAAAATCTGTTCCTAGTTAACCTTGTTGATTTTATAATATATGCAACTTATATCTTTAGATTTAATTCATTCATGATATTTCTAACATGATTAACAAGTAGCAGAAGTGTTATTAAATTATTTGGTATTGTAATTTTATTTATTTCAGAGAAGGGGAATCAAATAACAATAGAAAATATAATATTATGAAATAAACCTATTTCTATAAATAATCAGAGAGTTATGACTGTAAAATAGTAAGATAATTAATTACTTAAATTTCGACTTCATTCAAACGTAATAATTTTTTAAGAAAACTTGGAGTGGTGATTTTGTATTTTAAGAAGGAAGCACAAAATGATTTTTATAGGAAAATGCAAATGTCAAAATGCTAATCTAAATCTATTAGAAACATTTTTGGGAGATTTTACAATGCGTATGATGAAGGAATCTGGTTAAACATTAATTTAAATGGCTATTTGAATAGATATTTAATTGTAGCCCTTTATTAAGCATATTATGTTAAATCTGATGACATGAGCATTATTTTGATAAACAAATCGTCCAAATTAGAGAAAATAATTTTAGAAACCTACTCCTAAGATTTCAGATCAAGTGGATATTTCTATTTAGAGATTCAAACTATTTTTGTTAAGGAATGTCGATTGTTCCAAGAAATAATAATAATAAAAAGAAAATTAACAAGATTCTCAAATCCAATCCAGCAAATCTTTCCGTGGGTATGCCAATTAGGTAAGTAGAGATTTTCATGCTTTGTTGTTGAAGATTTAATAAAAATGTTAGGTTTTTATAATTCATCCACTTTTCCTAAACTTCATAAATTTGCAAAAAAGAAAAGTATTACGCGAATCTACATTAAATAGCAGAAAAATTTAAGAAAAATTGCGAAAACCCTCTTAAGAATGAAATATTTTACAAAAATACCTTATATTGGCTAGAAATTCATAGAACAGTTTTTAAAAAATCTTTCATATAAAATATTGCTATCTAAGTACTGAAAAATGCCCGTACTAGCCCATTCTGGCAATATATGATGGCCCGTGAACCATCAAAATTGTTTTTGAAGCAAATTTTGATATCGATGCCTGATTTTAATGATCCAACTGCCAATTTCTATATTTTTGGGCTTTTGAATTCATTAGATAAGTCAAATTATCTATAAAAAGTTACTACTAGAAGTTATGAGTAAATTTTTAAAGGTGTAGATTTCACTTGATTATGACATATAAAGATAATAATAGAGGATGTCAAAAAAAGATGATAATAGAGACTTCTAAGCATTAAGCTTAGCATTTAATACTTATTTCAATTAAGATAAACTTTCAAAGTTGATGTAAGTGGAATAAATGATTAATTTTAGAGAATTATTATTGTCTCTATAGGCGACCGAAGCAAAGATTTATCAAATCTTAAGTTGGCGGATTAGCATAAAGTATGAGATAAAGTAGGATTTGTTCTTATTTATAAGTTGGAGGTTTTGAATTGAGTTTTAAGATGTTTTATACTTTTCTGTGTATATGATGTGCCGTGCTAATATATTTTAATGTGAATTTGATGAATTTTTTATATGATTTTATGGTATTTATTTTCAAAGTAGTTTTAGTTTATAATTTTGAATTATATTTGATAAAGCATAACTTAGCACGTCATGAGTATAATGTTTGAATGCAACATGAAAAAGATGACTTAAAGTTAAAGCTACAATTAAGAGCTTAATGGCTGCATGAATTTCGTGAGCCACTAAGCTAAAAGATGAAGTAAGACTTGACGGATGCTTGAGTTCCATGAGCCACTAAACTGAAAGAGGAATTAAAGTTAAAATGTTAAATGCATAAGCATAAACAGTTGCGTTGAAGTATGAATATGAGCGTTGGCAATTTAAAAGTTCAGTTTTTCGACAGAATATTTCTGAGTCGATTTTCAATATTTAGCAGTTTCTATTAACTATCCTACGTAATGAGTTTGCCTAAACTTACCCTATCTTATTATATTTTTAAATAACAGACATGCAGGTGGAGACAAACATGGAGTTGGTGCACCAAACAAGGCTAGGAGTTAATGAATCCCAATTTGAAAGAATTTACTTTGAGATGGATGTAAGGAGGGCATAATCTATCTATCTATCTATATATATATATATATAGATATAGATATAGATATATGCATTTGATACTTGACTTAGATTTGATTAGATATTAAGTTTATAGTGACCTACGATGATATTTGATATTACGTCATAATTTATACTATTACACATGTGCATTTTCCCATCGATCCTATAGTAGTGTAGTAGCGGCCGTTGACGGGATCATCAGGGGCGTTACAAAAAATAAGGAATAAAAAGAATTAAAATTATAGAAAGATATGAAAAAATATTGAAATGCATAGATAAGAAAGGAAAAGATAAGATAATTAGATTCATAAATTTAAAATTGCATTAAATAGTGTATCCAAAGGAGTTGAAAATTTTCTTTTTTACTTCATGCCAAATAGACTCTCAAATTAAAGTTTATGTATCACGTGAATAATCTATAAGTATTATCGTCATTATTTTGTTAGATTATTTTTATGCCTGCATATTTTGAAAAAAATTACACTTATAACTACACATTTTAAAATAGTATGGATATAGTTGCCAACTTTAACACTATTATACATTATAATCTGTTGTGCTGGAGCATTTTACGTATAGACACACACCTGCAAACTACTAAAGTCTATTTGAGAAGACGTAATATATATATATGTGTGTGTGTGAAAAATTTTGTGAAAATTTTTGCAAATTAGGAGAGCCATGTGATATAGTATGTGATGATCAATAAAGATAAACAGATAGTGTCGTTATGCGGAAAAATATTAAAAATAAATAAAGATAAGGATAATATTTTTTTTAAAAAAAAAGATATGCTAGTTAAGTAGTTATAAGGTAGAATCCTATTAAAATATACGAAGGAGTAAAGAAAGTATTGAACAAGTTACCAAATATACGATAATTTCATGTACACCTAAAATTATTTTAGAATTCTAAAATTGTCTCTAGTTAAGCTTACAATATAAAAAACTAATTATACTTGTGCCTACAGTACTTGACAAAATTATTTTATAAAATATATTTGGCAATATTTCATTTAGACCACCAATATTTCAAATTTTCAAAAATCTTAAGGATCATTTGCAACAGTCCTTTATAAATTTTTTTAAAAAAATTGCATGAATTTTTACTTTTCAATTTTGCAAATTTCACTAGTGTTTAGGAAGTGATAAATTTTTTGTAAGAAAATTTTTTAACATAAAATCTTTAAAATAAAAAAAATGTAATATCATAGAGGTAATAATGAAGAATAAAAAAATAAATTTAAAATAAATAGATTAGTTATAAGGTAGTTAAGTAGAAATAATTAAAAAATAGAATAATAATATAAGAAAATACGAAATAAATAAACGACAGTATAGTTATGGAATGTAAAAAGTTCTAAATTGAAAAATTTTAATTTTAGAAATTTTTGGAGTAACCAAACACGCTCTTAATTTTTTTTATTTTTAAATCTATCACTATATATTGTTTTGAAGAATTTCTCAAAGTGAAAATGATCTATCAAAGAATTGCCTGATGAATTTTGATTAAAGATGTATTTACCAACTTCTAAAAAATGTCAAATTAAAACTTTTCAATTTAAAACTTTTTATTTTTTATAACTACTTTATTTTTTGATTATTCGTTCACATTTTCCTATACAACTATTATATTTTTTAATCTTTTGTGCACGACTGTCACACAACTAGCCTATCTCTTCATCATTACCCATATTATATTACATCATTTTACAACTTTTACTCTTCTAAAATTTTTCATTAAAAGTTTTATCTATTTCTAAACACATCCTAAATTATATGACCCGTTCGAACATACTCATTTGTTATTAAACAAAATGGTCTTGTTATGGTACTGGTACAACATAAGTTACTTGAACTTAATCACTAGTAAGTTGGATAATAAGTGGATTTGAACCTTTTTACATTAACTAAGAAATATTTTGTATCAAATTTTTATTTTTAAAATTTACATTTATAAATAACCCGTTGGCAATTGAAAACAAATAGGGTACAACTTAAAGTATTATTATATAGTATTGATTACGATTATAAGAGTGATAAAATATCATCAAGGATAATTATTAGATGGTGGAAGGTAGAGTTAAGGTTGTTTCCATAAAATCAAGAGTTTGCAAAAAATTACAAATGTAAATGTAAAAATCCGTAACTAAATAGATATTAAAAAGATTTATTGCAAAAGCCTTATAAGTTTTAACATTTTTCAAAGTGGGGTGCGGGCATGAAAGATATTTTTAAATTATTTTTTCGCTTCTTACTATACAATTGCTATACTTTTACATCATTTCTACGCAACTACCTATACATCTAACTTATCTATTTGAACTTTATTTTTTTTACTCATCATTATTACTCTTATCATATCATATCGTTTTTACACATTTCAAAAACTTTTACATAAAAAAAATTTTCATTAGAAGTTTTATTATTTCCCAAACTCACCCCATTATGGGAGCACTTCCGTCGTCCATTATACCCAGAATGGTTCGATACATTGGTCACTTTTGGGCCCCATTGCATTGTTTATATAAAATCCAATTCATAAATTATATTTAGTACCAGCCATTTAATTAAGAGGCCAAAAGTCATTTTAATAGGAATCTTATGTGGGTCACACCTTTAAAATATATAAAGAAAGTTAATTTTCCAATTCAATTGAATCCATAAAGAATATAGTACAAATGTCATAAACTATATACAATTATTGTTTTAGTTAAAATGAACATTTTAGAAGGTTTGCATGTTTAATCTATAATTTGTGGAGTGATTTTACTAACTAATTTTAACAAACTTAGATTCACTATCAAATCATTCTTATTTCACTCACATGAAAATAATAATAAATATAAAATTTTAAATAACTTTAGAATATTTTAAAATTAGTTTGTTGACTGCTATTTTGACTTGTTTTGATGGATATTAATGGTGTCAACATAAATGGAAAAAATTTAAGAAGTCAATCATATAAATGCAACGAATTTTAAAAAGTTGGCATAAACATAAATATTTTATTTTTTTAAGTTGGATTAGATACAAAAAAGTTAACTCGAAAACAAGGAAGTCATTGAATAAGGATACAAAGATAAATAAAAGGCTTTTCAGAACATTCTTAAAATTTTTATTATTTATTCAATTTGTGATATGTGAGTGTATCACTTTTTTAACAAATATATTTTCCATCATTAGTTATAGGGGGCCTAATCATTTCAAACTGGAGGCTATTTTAGAGCAATTCAAAATTCATATTTTTTATTTTTTAAAAATTTTTATAAAATTGTTAGTCTAGATATATTTAATCAAATAAGTGTTTATATTTATTTGTTCTCGCATCTATGAAATTACTTTTCTATATAACCTTTCATATTTAAAATTTTAATGGTTAATGAAAAATCTACCCCATTTATTGTATTTAATATCATTTACGTTTCATTGAAACCCTAACCTTTTTCATATTTAAAATCTTGATGATTAATGAAAAAACTACTTCATTTATTGTATTCAATATCATTTACGTTTCATTGAAACCCTCTTACTTATCTAGTATCATTATATATGTGTCTCATCTACGAATGTATAAAATCAATATAATAAAATGATTCAGTACTAAAATATCGATTTTAAAGTAGTATTTTCAACATCTAAACTGTTTAAAAGATCAATTCTATATAAATAAGTGATTTTATAAAGTATTATTATATTCTAGTACATGTGAAAATGAATATAAATATTTTTTTATAATTTAATCATGAATATGCATTTTTAAGAAAATCTGGCTCATACACATACTTGCTTTGGATAAAATTTAGTCTTTTAGCTAAACAAATAATATTAAATACAATGAATAGGTTGTATTTTCTATTAAAGATAAAAAATTTAAAATTTAAATGAGTTACGAGTCTCCATTTTACATAAAAGTGAAGCCCATATTTATTTTGAATTTTTAATTAAAGATGCATTTTATTTTTTCCTCATCCTCAAAAATTATTTCTCACAAGTATGTTTGTTTAATAAAAAAACTTTTCAAACTAAGCTTTTCAATCAAATTTTCATTCTTTACAACTACCTTATTTTTAAAATTTCTTTTTTACATTTTCGTATATAACTATCGTACATTTCAATCATTTCTACACAACTACTTATGTAACTAACACATTTATTTTAACTTTATCGTCTTTACTCTTTATTATTACCCTTATATGACATCATTTTCTCCCAATTTAAAAACTTTTGTATTTAGATTTTTCATCCAAATGTTTTATCATTCTTCAAACACACTACGCATAAACTTATGTGGGGTTAGCTTCATGGACCATCCTCTTTTATTTTTAAAATTATAATGTCATTTACTAATTTCTTCCTCTAATTACTTTTCATCCATGAGTTTTTCCTTCCTTAAGTTCTTTCCTCTTTGAATAAACAATAAAAATTATTGTATCGTTGTTCTAAAAATATTTGTTAAAAAATAGCTACACCATTTGATAAATATTTCAAATGGGTACACTTGATATTTGACTAAAAGTTTTCACTTCTTGCACACTTTTTGATATAATTCAACATCTTAATTCCTTAAATACTTCACTTTTTATTATGACCTCTTTTATATAACTATCCTATTTATTTTATTTCTATCTTGTTACTTTTAATCATTATCCTTCCATATCATATTACTTACTCTCTTTTTTTGAAATTTTTTCTCTTGTTATCAAAGACATCCTTAATTTGTTATAGGAAAAGGACATATATCCTATTAGTCTATCCAATCCATCTGTTCGAGATATTTGAATTTCAATTGCATATATTTTGATTAAATATTAACTATTTGAAGTTACCACTTGCAGCTAGCACTAGTGTACAACACAACATCTCTATTAGGATTAGTCATGGGTTCAAATTCCAATTGGGAGGTTGGGAAGCATTCTTTCTCTACTGATATTTGGGAGTTGTAGTCTCCACTGGTATTTAGGTTTGAATTGGGTGCACCCAAGTCTATGTAGCTCATTTCTTTTAATTTTTTAATTTATTTATATAACTGGTAATCTAAGTGTATTTAATATGTGTATCAAGTTTACCATTTTTGGAGATATATATATATTCAAAATTTTAAAATTGGTGGCATTTTCATATTGTATAAAAAAATTCAAAAAATTTTAAAAAAATAGGTTTTTGCATTGAGATGCATTGAAACGAGGTGCACTCTAGTGCACTAAATCACAACCCATTGATATTTGGAAGGTTATAGTTTTTTTCTAGAAATTTGTAAGAATTACCTTAAAGTTTAAATAAAATATCAATTAAGATATGATGTAAAAGTACACAAATAAAAAGTGTTTAAACTTTTTTTTTAAAAGTAAAAAATATTTAAACTTGATTACAATACCAGTTTTTTTTTACTAAAGATTATAATACCAATTAAGATCGACGGTACTCGGAGTCTTCTGGACAAGTCGTTAATGTTGACAAGACTGTTGTTTTCTTCAGCTCCAATACCGACATGGCTTCTAGACAGCATATAAATACGGTATTGGGATCTATGGGCCAGGAAATTCAAAACTATTTGGGACTACCAGCCTAGTTAGGGAGGTCTAAGCATATGATGTTTAAGGGCTTGAGGGAGAGGGTATGGAGGAAAGTCCAAGGATGGAAAGAAAGATTACTCTCATGGGGAGGCAAAGAGATCCCCATCAAGGCGGTGGCACAAGCAATCCCAACATACACAATGAGAATCTTTCTGCTACCGAAATCTTTCTCTTCTGATCTTAACGGAATGCTAAGCAAGTTCTGGTGGGGCGAACATGGAGGTAAGCGTAAGATGAGCTGGGTTGTATGGAAGGATATGTGCAAGACAAAGTTCTTAGGTGGGCTAGGCTTCAGGGACCTAAACACATTCAATTATGCTCTCCTTGCTAAGCAGGTATGGCGGCTCAATTCTCCTTCCAACTCATTGTGTTATAAGGTTCTAAAAGAGAAATACTTTCTGAATGAGGATATTTGGGATTGCCACGAAAAACCATCAAATTCTTTCACATGGAGGAGCATCCTCAAGGCCAAAGATGTGATTCGGTTCGGATGTACGTGGCAGATTGGCAACGGGGAGCGAGTCCAATTTTTTAACGACCCTTGGCTAGACACCATGGTTACCAAGGCAGGGCCTCTCCGATTATCAATCCCGGACAATGTCAAGATGAGTTACTTCATCAATGAGGTCTCTCGGTCATGGAGCAAAGAGCGTATTGTGGTGGCTGCAGGGGACAACGGGTGGCGGGCGATATGTCAAATTCCCCTCCCCTCCTCTACACAAGATGACCTAAGATATTGGAAGTTTGAGCCTCATGGTGGGTACACTGTCAAATCCGCCTATAGGGTGCTTCGCTTGGGATATGTTTCCTCCCCCCAACCCTCCGTTTACAAGGCAATTTGGCAAACAAAGCTCCCATTTTCGGCTGGAGATTTTTCCTGGATAGCCTCTCGACACTCCTCAACCTGTGGAACAGGGGCATTGATGTCGATCCTGTGTGCCTTTTGTGCAGAGTGGGCATCGAAGATACCAGCCATCTATTCTTTGAATGTGCTCTAACTAGGGAGATTTGTTTGAGGGCTGCTAGACACATGTCCTCGCCTGCCACTATCAAGGAACTCATCACTTCCCTAACGGTGCACCATAGGTCAAGTGACCTCGCTCTCTTCATACTATGCTGTTGGAAGATCTGGTATATGCAAAATTCTCTAAGGGGCTGACGGCACCCAACCAGACCTTTCCAAAATTTTTTATTGGTGCAAAGAATATATGGAGCAACATCGCAGGGCTGCCCCCCTCACCCTTGGGGGTGTGATTGACCATTTTCTGATTCCTAGATGGACCAAACCTCCGGAAGGATCACTCAAAATGAATGTTGATGCCCGAATTATTGGCCGGACCTCGTCAATGGGTTTTGCCGCGGTCATCAGGGATTCTGGAGGCTCCTTTATTGGGGCTAAAGGTTGGAAACAACGTGGCTCGATGGAACCTTTACTCATGGAAGCATATGCCTGTCTCTGCGGAGTAAGATGGGGTCTCCAGCTCAACCTGATGAAATTCCAGATTGAATCTAACTCCCTTCTCCTTGTCCACTTCCTTTCTTCGGAGGGTTCCATCTCTTCCCCGGCTAGTTTAGTGATTGATGAAATAAAGGCTATTCTTCAATCTTCCAATTTCATTTCAGTGCATCATGTTCTCATGCAAGGGAATTCTGTCGCCCATGCATTAGCTGATTTGTGTCTGTTTTTATTATGGATCAACAGGTGTGGTGGGACAATCCCCCTCATGTAATACACGAGAAAATCTGTACAGATAATTTTTTGGTAATGAATTACTCAGATCACCTTATCCAATCTCCCGTCCAAATTGATGGGGAGAGCGAATAAGATTTTCCTTTTAATCAAAAAAAAATGAGATGTAAAACTACACCAATAAAAAAACTGTTCGAACTTATGCGGTGATAGACCTTGAAGAACTCACCCTTCAAAAGTCTACTGTTGGGAGAGGGAACCCGTAGCCTATAACCAACAGCTCACACCTCCGCGTTCCCCAATGTGAGCATCGTGCCAGTTTCCTACGTCACTCCTCATACAAGTAGTATAAAACTATGGACCCTAACATTTGCACCCGGCTTGGCGACCCAGTGCTCATGCTAGCTGGCTTTACATTAGGTGGCTTTGCGCTGGGCGTAATCTCACGTGCACCTACGCTTACCATTTTAGCCTTACACTAGCGACTAGCCTTGCATTGCTGCAATACAAACATGCCACCTAGTCCGCGTTTGAAGGACATTTGGGAGACTCTTAAAAAAACTACTTGCATTGAAGCCTAAAAATGGATTTAAAGGTTGTTAGTTTGACTCTCAAAGACCTAAAAGCTCGATTGAAATTGACGGTAAATCAGTGTAGCTAACTTAATTAAGGTGGCGGGGCCAACCTAAAAGTTTTATGAAAATTACTATTAGATGAGCAGGGACATTGCAAGGAAAGAGTTATTATCAAACCAACAAGTAGGGCACCATCAAAGAACAGTGCAGCTATTAAACCAATATCGCTAGAGCAGGTCTCTCGGAAATCGGGCCCCAAAAGAAGTATGTGTTAATATGACTCAAGGCTAAAGAGAATACATTAAAAGAACTTTCTTCCAATGTGCTAAGCTCTAGCTTTCCATATCGTGTACATTGTTATTTATTTTTATTATACTTTAACTTTTAGACTTTTTTACATCGTTTTCACGTAAGATTGACAAAATAATAATAATAATAATAATAATAATAATAAAGCAACTATCAATATGATGACTCGTATTTTCCCTTTGTGAGTATATATAGAAATATAACTTAATTTCAGGTTTGAGATGCAACAAGATTTCATTTAAAAGATCTTTTCTGATTCTCATATTTATGTTCTCCTAATGCTAGACTATTTACATCTATTCTTTATCATCTGACTATTTACAGCTTTGATTAACAAAAATATTAATTTATAATGGAAAATTTATTAAATGAGCAGAATTTATGGAATATCTTGCGATCGAAGATTGTTGATTACCCAATCAACCTATGAAATATGTTACAATTGTACTGCGTTGGAACAAAAAATTAATGTCAATTGCATATGGGATGATATTAGCCATAGATTGAATAAGATTAAAGAGAGTAATAATTGAAGCTGTAGGTAATGATTAAGAATAGGATAATAATGAAAACTACATCTTAAATGAATACTTAGAACTCGAATTTTTTTCATCGAAAAAAAAAAAAGAAGAACCCGAATTCTTTAAGGTGTGGAAAAATGAGTGTAATACTCTTTACATATAAAATGCAACTCAATAAAAAAAAAAAAACCTTATAAAGACAAGGATAGCGAGAACAAGAGTCCGAAACTTCATTTTAAAGGGATGACGCTTTACAGGACTTAGTTACTAGGGGAACTTGATATATAGTTACCCTGAAGTTAAGAACCATATGCTGTCTTAAATTATCTGACCAATTTTTATCACCTACAGCACAGATTTGAAGTGAAAATTTCGTTGAGCTGAACCGTGTCTGTCCAAACGCGAAAAATGAAGTGAAATTTTCATCTTATCAGCATAAATAGGGTTGTTAATAGCCATTGAAATCCGAATAACTTTGTTTAATTTGAAGTATAGGCTTTACACTGCTCCTTGTAATCACCTCTAGTATTCTAAATCTTTAATTAGCTTTTTTTTTATCACATGAAGTTTTATTTCCTGTTAGAATTATGATTTTTAAATACATTTCGTGTCAACATTTTTCTCTCCATTTTCTAGTTGTATTGTCTAACTAATGGTTGTTCATGATTTACGATATATCAGAGTTTTATAATAGTTTGTATTGCCCAAACTTTTTTTGAGACCGTATATTGCCTAAACGTAAAGACATTTCATAACAGCCACCAATGGTGTAGCCCAATTGGATGGAATCCTCAGTTTTTTATAAGTTGACCCAGGTTCAAAGTACGAAGGAGAACATTTGTTTCCCATTATTGGGGAGAGATAGTGTCTCTAATTTGTATCAGTAGAGTGGTCTTCTTCTATTTTGTGTAAAAATTCGTTGAACAATATAGAAGAAATCTACTTTCTAAGAATTATGAATATAACAATAAAAGAAATTTCTTGTGACATTTCATGTATCAGAAGTAATTTGGTTGAAACATTTTCCACTTCTCTCGGATAAGAAAATGCTTGATTTGAGCCTAGCAAATGGATTTTGAGAAACTCAAACAATTCGTCTTGCTTGAAATGATATTTTATCATGAAATGATATTTTTTCAACATAAACAATGATATTTTATATGTCGCAATTAAAAACTATACAAAAATATATGCATATATGCATCAAAATTAATATCAAAGTCTTACGAAGTTTATATACATTAAATTGGGAAGTAATTTGGTTGAAACATTTCCCACTTCCCTTAGATAAGAAAATGCTTGATTTGAGCCGAGCAAATGGAATTTGTGAAACTCAAACAATTTGTCTGGCTAGAAATGATATTTATCACCATAAACACTGATATTTTATATGTCATAATTAAAATTATACAAAAATATATGCATACATGCATCAAAATTGATGTCAAAGTCTTAACAAGTTTATATACATTATATTGGGAAGTAATTTGGTTGAAACATTTTCCACTTCTCTCAGATTAAAAAATTCTTGATTTGAGCTCAGCAGATAGATTTTGTGAAACTCAAACAATTTGTCTTGCTTGAAATAATACTTTATCACCGTAAACACTGATATTTTATATGCCATAATTAAAATTATACAAAAATATATGCATACATGCATCAAAATTGACGCCAAAGTCTTAAAAAGTTTATATACATTATGTACATTAAAAATTATATAAAAACATATGCATATACACATCAAAATTGATGTCAAAGTCTTAACAAGTTTATATACATTATAATGTGATTGTTTTATTTTTATTTTTTAATTAAGTATAATTAATCAAACATGTTGGGTAGTTTAGATTTCAAAAAATCAACTTGGTAAAGCACAAATCAAGCATTTCTACATTTGAGGAAAGTGGGAACCATTTGCACTAAGTCATTCCTCTTCATATATGTATACATATATTTCATAGCTCTAGCAGCTTTTCTAACACTAATTTAGGTCTTTAATAATTGATAAGAAACCACACATATGGATCCAACTAGATCCTCACTAGATGAGTCTCACACTAGAAAAATTTAGGTTTAATGTTTACTTTCAAATTTTGAATTTTTAAAGTTATTGTTTTTTTTTTTTATGATCAACTTATTGTTAATCTATTGGTTGGGGCTTTTGTTGGCAATCACCCGATTTTGACATCAAGTCCCTGTGTAAGAGCTCTATCTCCCATGTGCAGGAGCTATAGTCTTCCATTTGAGGAGCTTGAGTCTCCTCTTTAATAATATAAACGAAAATTAGTAAAGGAATCATAGGCTTGATTTGTAAAATTAGATGAAAAATGTGATAGTGTAAAGTAAAGATTTCATATGAAACAATAAAAAAGAAAATTTGTAAATAGTGTTGGATTATGGTTGAGCGAAAGTTCACCCAAAATAAGCAATACCAAATTAGCTTACACTATATATGGATTTTCTAAACCTTATCCAAATTGTTAAGACTACCAAAACCTTTACAATATTGTTAGGGCCACTTAGTGTCTTATATTTCATTTATATGTTTTTCATCTTAGTTGCATCTCGTATATTGATTTTGTGTAAGAAAAGCTCATGAGACTGCATATATAATAAAGTTTCGATGAAGGATCCAATGGAAGCTTCAGCGTTTGGACAAATGATCCATTATGCAGTTTTTTGGATTTTCTAAATGATTTATTGAATATAATCAATTGTCTACTTATCTTAAAGGACTTTTAATTACATTACCGTCTTAATCAAACAAATATCATCTTTTCGTTCATCATTTATTTAATTTATTGGCATTTCGTATTTTTGAGCCTTATTATTTAGCATTTGGACGAATGATCCATTATGCAGTTTTTTGGATTTTCTAAATGATTTATTGAATAATCAATTGTCTACTTATCTTAAAAAGCTTTTAATTACATCACCGTCTTATTCAAACAAATATCATCTTTTGGTTCATCATTTATTTAATTTATTGGCATTTCGTATTTTTGAGCCTTATTAAAATAACTATTAATTATGAACATTTGAAATGAAAATGTTCCTAGCAACATAATTTCAATTTGAATAACTTTGATTTCAATCCCAATACTTACAGGTTAAGAGTTAGGATTATAGTTTAGATTTTAGAGTTAAGGTTAGTTAATATAACAGATAAAATTTTTACAATTGAGTTAAGGCTAGCTTTTATTCCACCCAAAATGACAAAACCCTAGCAGCATCATGAAGGAATAGACCCAAAAAGGAAAAAAAAATGCTAGGAGGTAAAAGAATGAACGAGAAAAAGGAGCTTAATGTGAGGACATCACTAGGGAAAAAAAATTTTTAAACGATTATTTGCACTTTTATCCTTAGCTTTTTGCTAAAATTATATGTTTATCAATATTTTGAAAATAATTTGTAATATGCTAACCTTTTACAAAACTTAGTTATTGTATATCAATGTGGTTAGATTCTGAATAAATTGCATGAATATGTGGGCTGATAATCGACCACCCATATTACACAAATTTATTATTCCTGTGTTATTTTATTATAACTAATTCTATGTAATGTGTGTTTGGAAATGTATAAAACTTTTGATGAAAAGTTTTTAAAAGTAAAAGTTGTCAAATGATGTGATATGATAAGGGTAATGACGAGAAATAAAAAAATAAAGTTAAAATAAATAGGTTAGTTGTGTGGGTAGTTATGTAGAAATGATTAAATAGTATGGTAGTTGTATAGTAAAATGTGAAAAAATAATTAAAAATATGATAATTATGAAGAGTGAAAAGTTTTAGATTGAAAAGTCTTAAATGGCATTTTCTGCACATTGCCAAACACACCTGTAACATATCTCATCAAAAAAATTATATTAATATGACCGATGAATTATAAAATGTTGTGTGCTACAAATTAACTTCAAAACATTACTAAAAATGCAATTTCATGCTAAAGTTAGTAATAAAAGTGCAAGTAATCCTCAAAAAATTAGTTGAACAAGCACAAGAAAAGTCGTTCTAAACAAAGATTAAATGATGGAGTTATTCCAAATAAGGATGGAATGTAAGTGAGATTGACAATCAAAAGTGAGGGTGATTGAAGTCGTCCAAATTCTCGTTATCCAAAAGGCAAAACCATGCATGCATGCAAGGTGAACGTGTGAACTTGTTAGAAACATGTTCCCTTAAAGTGTACGTGTGCTGGCGATATCTTTGTTTTGCCGCACCGCATGCTGACTAGTTGCAGCAGATTCTTTCAAGGAGAAACTTTTAAGCATCACAGTTCCAAGGATTTACATTTTTTCTAATGCCGGGGATCAACAAGGTCGCTAAGATTCAGACACGACATCTCGTATGCACTTTGAATATAGTGAGAATGATATCGGGCGAAAACTACAGGAAAATACTTATGGAATGCTTGAAAAAAGTACCCCAAGGAATATATAAGGAAAGCTATAAATTGATTCATTGTTGTTTGTCCTGGGCCTCAAAACCAATCAATCAATAACAATAAAATGCACTGAATATCATCTTCCCAGCCTTCAAAATCCACGCAATCATTGACAATGCATTTAAAATATTGCAATAAGTAACAGCAGAATCATCAATCATATTCCATAACGCAGCTATAAAAGTTAAACTAATAGTTTCAGTCGAGAACGTCACTGACAAATTAATTAGGCATCTTTTATCAAAATGAGATGCAACAAGATCACAGGATAAGATAAAGTTAAAAAAAAATTACCATCAAGTACTGTGAACAAAGTTCCTATATGTCAGCACTTCACTGTAACAGCTACAGAAAACCCTAATCGCTGTACGTTCATGTACTTTCGTTGGAAGAATAAAAAGAATTTAATAATAATAATAATCTACTCTCAGTAATTGGCTACTCGAATAAAATCTTGATAGTTTTTCGAAAGAACCACACAAAATCTATATCCGTCCATTGAAGCTAATAGTCAGCATAAACCGTTCTTGTTCAACTGCTGATAGTAATTCTTTAGCTCCATTGAAATGATTAATTATGATGTTAGAAAAAGAAAGAAAATTTTTCCTGCTGTTTATTATTGACGGAGATACGAACTGTGGCTCATCGAAAACCTAAAAGGAAAAGGAAATAGTAGATTCTAATAAATCTGCGAATAATCCACAGCTGGAGCTCAAAATAGAGGGAGAACCACCTTCGAAAGCTCAAAAAAAAAAAAAAAAGGATAACCGAAAAAGTATCTGTTACCTAAACCAGAAACAAAACAAGGGGGCGAAAAAAAGGATAAGCCATTCGATCTGAAGTGTCGGTCGACACCTTCTAGGAGTTCTTCGAAACAAAAGCCATCCCTCACGAGATGAAAAGGGAGACGGAGAGAAATTTTTTTAAAACTGGGGGAAAAATCCACTTTGCTCAGTTTTCCGTGTAATAAGGAAATGAAACCGGAGATGTAGAAGAGATCTGCACAAAGGTCCACTCAAAGCGGCGGTAAATGAGCTGATAAACCGAGAACGAGAAAGAAAAGAGGAGAAGCGAAAGCAAATGTCTATTTTAAACTGAAAACGAAGCTCAGAACTCTCCAGCTTTGCCAATCCAAAAGCAAAATGGCATACGCATGCAGCTCGGTGAATAGACGAAGAGGGATGACGAGCTGAGAAATCCCTTATGACAGAAAAGAAACAGAAGGGATGCAGAAAGAGAGACGATCGAGAAGGAGATCGTACTCGATCGAGAAGAAGACGACAGAGAGAGACAGAGAGAGAGGGTTTGCGAAGAGAACCTGGAGGTGCTGCAGAACTCGTAGAGCTTCCCTCTGTTGGAGAAGACGATGAGAGCGACCTCAGCATCGCAGAGAACGGAGAGCTCATAGGCTTTCTTCAGCAATCCGTTCCTCCTCTTGGCGAACGTCACCTGCCGATTTATCTTGTTCTCGATCCTCTTCAGCTCTACTCTCCCTCTTCCCATATCCCTATTTTTTCTCTCTCTGTCTCTCTCTCTTCTTATTATATCAGCTGCTGCTGATCAGCAGATCCGATTTATATATATTTCGTTTAGAAAAGAAAGTGCCTTTTACATGTCGTTCGCTTGTAACGGAATTAAGAATCCGTTGGCCAGATGAAGAGTTGAAAATAAAAGAAGAAAGTGGAAATGGAGAGGAAGAGAAGCGAGCAGAAATGAGGTTTTCTTTTGGCAGGCAGTACAAGAAAGAAGACGTCCCAAAATCCCACCATAAAAAATAATAATAATAATAATAAATTTTTTTTGAAAATGTATAAAAGCACAAAAAAGCATTGTACTTGAGAGCAGACAACGTGTCGACCCCACAGAGGCCCGTGCAATAACTGTATGATAGCCACGTTGTCTCTATGCTTATTGCAGCCTTAGTCAATTAGTTAGCAATTCATTAATCAATCGACTGTTATTTATTTACTTTCTGTGCAAGCTCTAGTCATGAATGTCATGCAAGAGATCCAAGCCATTCGTAGATTTTTCTTCAATGATAAACTCGTGTACATATAAATTAGAGGAGTGGAAAACCATACATAGATATTTGTTTTGGAGAATGATTAAAATCAAACGCTTGTACAAATTCGTATTTTGTTCATTTTTAAAGCTATTTTACATTTAGATCATCTAAATATATATTTATGATAAAAAAAAGTCTTTAGTTGGATATGTTATAAATATTTAATGTTAAAATTTGAAATAAAACATATTGTGCCTAAAAATTTTTGAAAATATTTTATTTTTAGCATTTTAAACTAAATATATAAAGAGCCCTGATCTTTTATGACATGGCGTTGAGAACTCCTGTTTTCAACCGCATGTGATGACCGTTTGATTGGACGAGATTGACAACAACTGTTGAATGCCATTTTTTGGAACAAAAATTAGGGTTCTCCATCAATCCCAGATCGCTACAAGTTCTTGATAAATTTGGGATGGTAGAGTCACACTAAAGGAATTCAATTTCTATATTAAGGGTATGTTTGGCAATTAATAAAAAATATCAAATTAAAACTTTTCAATCTAAAACTTTCACTTTTCACAACTATCATACTTTTTAATCATTTTTTCACATTTTCCTATACAACTATCCTACTTTTCAATCATTTTTACACAACTATACACATAACTAACCTATCTATTTTAACTTTATCTTTTTTACTAATCATCATTACCTCTATCATATCACATCATTTGATAATTTTTACCCTTCATAATTTTTCGTCAAAAGTTTTATTCATTATCAAACGCACCCTAAGTCTTTTTGTACAAAGTCAGATATACAAAAAGGTAGGCAATCAGCCCAAGTCATAGCAAAACAACACATAGAGGATGCAAATTCGGCAATTTTGTGAGTAACACAAATAGCCGATGTATACACATGGGCAACCTTACAAAATTCAAATCCCACTTTTTGTTTCTTCGAATCATCAATCAGGATTCCCACCTGTGACCGAATGTCTGCATCATCATTGAGGAGTTTCACTACAGGTAGGGAGTCACTTTCAACTTAGATCCTACAATATCTCATTTCCTTTGTCCATATTAAACTTTTTAGCACCATTGTCGCTTCCATATTTAAGGGATCCAACAGGCCTGTTAGTTTCTATGCTTTTGCTGCCAACGCTCAAGCATGACCATCTCTAGCTATGGCTCCCATTCCCATACAATTTGCATTCAAGCATAAACCCGCGTCAATATTTATTTTGATCACACCATTCTCTGGGGAATGCCATGATGATCAGCTTTCAGGGATTTTGAAGTTGTACAAGTATAAAATTCTTGATATGTTAAGACAGTGGATATATCTAGCTACCAATTAGGGGTTTTCGTCTAATATGTATTCTATCCTCAAAGAGAGCCTTATTCCTATTCTACCACATTCGCTAACAAGAGCATAAAAAGAAGATCAATGGGTACTTGTTCTTCTTACTACACAAATAATGAAGTGTGTCTCCAATATCCCCATTCAAATGAGCTGCAAGAAGATTGATTAGTCGGGAATCAAAACACATCTGGTCGCAATACAGACCCTGAATAAGTGACCTTTTGTCTCCTTTGCCATATTGCAGAAATGGCATCTAGCGTCAGCTACCATGCCCCTCCTTACCAAGTTCCTTCTTGTAGGTAAGGAATGGTAATTAGCCTCCAATTGAAGATAATTATTTTCTTTGGAATTTTTAGCTTCTAAATAACTTTGAAGAAAGACACATCTCTCAACCTAGAATCCCATACTTCACCCTGCTCATACACTTGATTTTTCAACTTATGGACTAATTTAACTCTGAGACATCCGTCGTGTTCAACTGCCCAACATTTGTTATCGTCCTTCGAACCATCTAGAATAGGTGTGTTAGACACCACCTTCCCACCCTCCAAGCCCACAACCCTAATTGTAGCACACTCCTTTCACTTCTTGTTCAACCAATCAACAAATTCTCAGACCTTACCATCATCATAATTTTCAATTGGTAAAGGATCTAATTTCCTTAACATTGAAGAGGTCCAAGAATCACTAAAGAAGTTGTTCTTTCTGCTATTCGATTTAATAGCTGAATAGACATATAAATACTTCTCCGAGTATAAGATGAATCCGCCTTGAGACTGCAATTCCAAATATCTTCATTTGAGAAATATTTAGCTTTAGCATCTTGTACACCAAAGATTCCTGATTTTTATACAATCTCCAAGCTTGTTTGGCTAACATATCCAAATTAATCATCTCCAGCTTCCTGAATCCCAACCTCCCTTCTCCACAGGATCACACATCTTTCCCCAAGCTACTCGAGAGGTTTTCATTTTCTCTCCATTCTCTGTCCACCAGAATATGCTAATATGGGATTCAATCTCCTTGCATTTTGAAAATGAGGCACTAAAAAGGCATTTAATGTTGTTGAAAATTTTGTAAATGGCCCCCTATTAAGCCAACCCTGTTGGATTTTTTGGACACATATATAACAATTATAAATACGCTATCATATACAGCGGCCTAAAATTATAAAGTGATCTTTTAAGATTTATAGGCTTAAATCACATTATAGAGTATGGATTTTCTATATGTAGAAATCCTATTATCTAATTTCTAATTATTAATTTCTATTTTTATGATGAGCTAAATTAGAAATAAAAAAATAAGCTCTCTATATAAATGGTTGTGGTCCCTAGTTTATGCATTTTCAGAATTTCTTTTCTAACATCAAGAAGAGTCACCTTCTTCAAAAAACTGTAGAGCATTAACTTGGAAGACTAAAAACTTTCAGATTCAACAATCTCTACTCATATGGATTCATGTACGCTTCTGCTTATGGTTTATTTTCTTTGTAATTTAACATAGAAAATCCTAGAATGATTATACTTTTAATCAATAAGGTTTCCCAACAACCCCTGCTTCCCATCTTCTTCAGATGACTTCATGTTTTTTTATCCTCTCTTCTCACTTGCCCTTCCTTTCTCCCTCTCATGATCCACTATTGCCCATCGTCATTCCTAATGCTCCATCCACTTCTGTCGCGGAGTAGGAGAAGGCGGGAATGGAGTTTCTAAACGACACTAGTGGATTTGGTCTTAGGTCGAGATGGCGACTCTGAGGCTCTAGCTTTGGAAACGAATGCTGGGATCGGGGATCTCGATGTTGATGTGATTATCCCTAGGCTGTCAATTGGGCTAGCAGGGATTCCTGAAATATTAGGAGATAGAGTATGGAATGGAGATGATGGGAATTTGTCAAAGAAGGACGACGGTGCTGACATCGGCCGAGAGGAAGACGGGGAGAGTAATGACAGCGAGGATGATTTTCAGATTATGCTGAACGAGAATTCGGGCTTTATCAGCATGGAGTGGGACAAATATGAGGATGAGGACATAGTGTATTTGATTATTGTTGGTAATGGGGACCAAATTCAACAAAAAATGGACCAAGACAAAGGCGAAATGGCAAGGCAAGCGGTAGTTGACGAAGAGATGAAGGAGGCAGATGATGTGGTGAAAGCAAATGGACATGTGATGTTGTCGGGTGGGGTCGAGGCAATGATGGGCCATTTTGCAAACCCAAATAGCTGGAGGAGAGGGAGAAAGCCTCGCGGGTGATCAAGAAAAGTGGGAAGGTGATGGATATTGTGCACATGTACCTGCCAAGCAGCAAGATAGGGCTGGGCATGGTAGTCCATATTTGCATTGCATCCTTCAATCACACCTAGGCTTGATGCATGTCTGTCATCCCCACGTGCTCTTACACTTCAGATCTTGTATCCCTGATAACCCATCATGGAATTCTATCATCTAGATTATGGCCACTAAAATCAACAAAACTTGTCATTGTAAAATCCGACTGCACCTTTCAGCAAATTGCCTAACTAAAAAATTACGGTGCTGACAAATCTATTTTTCTTCTTTAGTTGAAACAAAAACTATCACCGACTACTCCTATTGTCGCCCACTGCCGACACAAAATACTTATCGTCGAAGAACTGGTCATGAGAAAGACAGTCATTTGTTGCTTTGGCATCACCAAATCTTTATTGACTTGCCAATTCAAGATACAACTAGCTATTGAAATTTTAATTCAAGTAAAAGACCCATCGTGCAACCTCGATTTCAATTATTTTGATGGCCAACTTCAAACATCCATCGCAAGCAACACTCACATCAGCTATCTTACTCGTGTCTTCTTTGAAGCCAACAAAACTACTATGGATGGGCCAAAACTCAATCAAGCTATCTCTATCAGAGGTCATTGACTGTTATGGAATATGGGTGCCTCCATGATTTATGGTCAAAGCTTACAAATGTTGGTCTCTCGGAAGATAGTAGGAAAAAACCATTAAAATTGGTAACTCGCTATCTTCAACATAAGGAAGTCATCTGCTCCAGCAAATTCGAGTAGTGGTTCTTCGTAGAATAACAAAGCCGCAGCCAGCTCTCACTCAATGGCCGAGGCAAGCTGGCCTTTCTCGCCTCAGTGGTCTTCAGCCACTTCAACTGTCTCATGCAGGAGGGATTCAATGACGAGGAGTTTTTTGCAAGGAGAAAAGAAAGGGATAGAGATTAGAGAGTGGACGACTCGGCAACGACAATATCTCGCTTGTGAGGAGAGATTTTTGCATATATGGAGTTTTTACAATTTCTCTCTTGTCATTAATTGCAAACAGTAGGGTAGATATGAAAATGGATCTGACGGCTAAACTAAAGCTCGCAAGATCGAACAAGGCAGAGGGTGATCAAAAATAGCAGCAATTTTCCACATTACTTAAAAGATTAGGGCTCATATATAATTGAATAATATAAACAGTTTTAGATGTTAAATATATTATAAGATGGTTAAATGTTCGCTTTCGCTATTATAATAATGTTGATTTTTAACAATGGTTAAAAAAATTTTTTACTATGGGACATTGATTTTTTAATCATTCCTTAGTTTTTTAATCACCATTAAAAAAAATTATTATCAAGGAAGCTAGTTTTTTTAACTTCAGCAAGATTTTTTTTATTTTATTGCTAAAAAGTTAATTTTATGTTCACTTCGCCAAAAAATTCTCTACATAATCTTTTAACGAACTCATAGCAATAAAACTTTATTTATGAGTTTATCGCTAAAGCCCCATTGTTAAATATATTTCAAGAAATTAAAATTTTTATAACTAAAAGTGGGTATTGGAAGCGTATAAAGGTTTGAATGAAATGTGAATAGAATGATGAGATTGAGGAAGTTTTTGGAATTTAGTAAATGCTAGGAATGGAATTGAATGAATTTTAAGATGTGATAATAGTAAAGTGCAAATAATTAACATAGTTATATGCAAATTATGAGCATAAATGAAAACAAGTAAAGTATTTAGGTGTAGGATGTATTTAGTGTACATTGAACTTATCATTTTGTTGTATAACATTTCATTTTCATCTATCCATACATTGGCTAAATGGTAAGAGGTTGTTATGTACTAGAATTGAAAAAAAGGAGAAATGATTATGTTAGCCTTAGCTAAGTAAATATTTTACTTAGTCCATTTTAACACATAAGTCAAATTTTACTATTTTCTGATATGTGTTTATATTTTTTTGAACTATTTAAATATATGGGTGCTTTAGCTCGATACCAAAAAATACAAACAACGGAAATATTCATATGGGTACATTATTAAAACTATTAACTTTGTGCTTCATTTATTTTCCTAGCGATTGGATTGTGATTTTGTCCGAACCGAGCTAATTGCAGCATCGAAATAACAGTGGCACCTCCTACATCTTGCAGCCTTCGAGGCATTAAATGTCACCTTAGCCTCGATCTATTCATTCTGACCCCGTCATTTTGATTTGCAAGAATGATCATCCACCAGGTGCAGGTCACTTGTAAAATGGCACAATTAACAAATATATATATAGGTCCATATCCACGGAAATTAATTATTATTTTGGTTCATGCATGCAAGCACCATGCTCGAAAATTTAATGATTAAATAAAGTGCATGCTTCCAAATATAAATTCCCTTGGTTACAAGTAAACTGCTTTAGAAAGCGACGTCCAAGCTCTTCCTCATGAGCCTCATTCTTCATCTCTTGAGAGAAACCCCAGCCACATTTCATCATGATCCATTACTCCTCACACAAGAACCTATTATGTGTTTTGAATATTGGTAAAAAGGAAGAAAATTATAATTTATAACAATGTTTACACCGTCCTCTTAAGGCAATTCATGACTACTATGCTTCTAGAATACATCTATTAGTTATAACCAAAATACGTCTAATGCCTTCAAATACATTTTTATAATTTGTAACAATGTGTACACTGTCCTCTTGAGGTTACATTTGTATTTTTGATATCTCTAAATTTTAGAATACTCAGACACTTTTTTTAAAAAAAATGTTAAAACAGCTAGACTTTCCCACTCCCTCCTCAGCCTAATTTGTAAAGGAGGTAGGGAGAAAAGTTTTGCTCTTAAGTTAAAGAAGAATAATCTTGTTAGTCTAGGCTAAACAAATGTCTTGCTTGGCTCACCACAAAAAACTATTTAAAAATATTTTTTATATTTTTTTCATACACCTGTTTACTTAAGTATATTTAACATATAAGCTAAGTTTTACCATTTTTGGATATGTGTATATATATTTTTAAAAAATTTTAAACGTAGAGATATTTTAAACACATATATATAGATATTTAAAATTTTAAAAAATATATATACATATATCCAAAAATGATAAAACTTAGTTTATATGTTAAATATACTTATATAAACAAGTGTGTGGATAAAAAAGCAAAAAAATATTTTTTAAATAGTTTTTTAAAATAAGCTAAGCGAGACATTTGCTTAGTTCAGACCAACAAGATTATTCCTCTAATTTAAAATCAGAAATATCTTTACCCATTGCTTGATATGCAAACCGGAGGCATAACCAACCAAAAACCTATAGATATGCCCTGACGCAATGCATAATCGGCCAATGTGTGAGCTACATTATTATCTTCTCTCAATGCGTGGAAACCTCTTTAAACTTTTACCATGATTCTTTATCTCATTTAGCACATGTCTGAATGAAGAACGGACCATAAGAGACTTATGGTCAGAAAATGGCGTGATAGTAATGATTTACTGTAGCACCTGCCGCGAGCGCTACGATGGGCTCGGAATGGTTTTCCTCGCCTTGGAAGTTTGGGTCGTGTTGGATAGCAACGTGGGCGTAGATTTCCTGCATTCACATGGGGTAAAACGCATTAGGATTCATAATTTTAGATAAATCTGGCGTATGGGTGTTTTCTCGTGATTTCGACAACATAACGGCTAAGACGGGACTTTCCGTACATGGGTCAAGTCACAAATTCGACAGCATAATGGCAGCGTATTATGCTGGGATCCGTGGACCCACATGTGCCCGCCTTGCCGGGACGTTGACTCAAAAACGTGCATACAAAAAAAAAGAAAAAACGGAGTCGCCACTAATCTTTAAAGGGAGATCAGCCCCTGTTTAATGAAATAATGCACTAATTGTACAGAGCTCGAGTTCCGGCCTTCGGGTTGAAGCAAATATGGAGAAATCTGCCAACCCGAGGCGGTTTACAATGCGTAAAAGGAGGAAATAAAAAGATTTGAGAGAACAGGAGAGATGGAAATGGGGCGTGGGAGAGAGAGCGCGGAGCTCGTAAAGCAGGAAGAGCCGGGATGCCGGGGCGTTGCTACAGACTCCCGTCCTTCCATCTAGGATGCCTCTCCTCAAGTGTATTCAAATGATGGGAGGTGCTCTTCCTTTTATAGATATAAGAGTGGGCTTTTGGGCCACTTGGAGTCATGGACTTGGTTTATGGGCTTGGACTTAAGTTGGGATCATGGGCCTTGGGCCCCTTGAGAGTTTGGACTTGGTCTATATACTTGAGCTTGGTGGGCTTGAGCTTGGCTAAGCCCATTCCTTTTTGGATGGGCTGTTATGGATACCCAAAGTTGTAGAGAAGCTTGCTTCTGAAGCTTAATGGGCTAGAGCTTGGCTAAGCCCGTTTGTCGCGTCTGGCAGGCTGCTTTGTGGAGCCCGTTGAGGTGGCCTGTAGGAGCTTCGCTCTTTGTGGGCCGGACCTATTTTGTTGAAAAAGCCTACTTCGAGACTTGGCGGAGCTTCGCTCTTGTGGGCTGAGTGTGGGATAGCCCGCTTAGTTGGCTTAAATTTTCTTTTGCTTTGAATTTGGTTGGGCTTGAATCTTCTGTCCAATTATCTGTCTTTGAGCCCCGAGGGTGGGGTGTCAACAGTTGCCCCCATTTGCCAGAGGCGTCTTGACGGTGAATGGCAAAGCAACAGACACCCTGCCGACCTAAGTAGTTTTTCAGGTCATTGGGTCTTTTTCGCAATTTCTGCAAACTTGCGACGTTTTTTTGTAAATACGGCTTGAAGGTGTCTTTTGTGAAAAGACTTCTGTGGGTCATTCTTGCAAAACCTGGGAGTTGGTTGATATTTTCCACATTTTTCCTTGAGACGGGGGGTTTTCGCAATTTCCAAAAGGTCGCAGGGGGCTTTTGCAAATTGTCTGGTTCTTAGGGTTAGCCGAGGGCCCCCTTTCCCTTCGATTTCTCTTCTCTTTCCTCCCTTGCCGCTGCCGCTGCCTGCTGTCGCTGTTCAGGGTACGTCGCCGACGTCCTTCGTCTTCCCCTGCGACGGCCGGCAAGGTGTTGCCGTCGTTCATTGTTGTTGCTGCCGCTGACGGGGAATACCTCTCCCTTGCTTCTGGTTGTTTCTGCTCATTCTCGACAATTGTCGTCGATGATCATTGCTCGTGGTTAGCTCGGCTGCCGCTGTGGCTTTTCTTCTTCCAATCATTCGTCAATCTTCGCTGGTGCCGATCATGGCCCCTTTTTCTTCGTCACTGCTGCTGTTTGCTCGTGTTGGGATTTTAGGTGTTGCCGTTTTTTCCAATCGCCACTGTAGTAGGCGTTGCTGCGCTATTCAATTGTCGGTCACTCTTCGCTTCATTTCCGGCAAGCACTGCTTGCTCGTCCTTTTCGCTTCCGGGTGCCTCCGTCGCTGCCGAAGCCGTTCGTCTGCTCCGGCAACAGTTAGAGTCGCTGTTGTCGCTACCGAGGCCGATCATTGCTGCGGTCATGTCGCCGCTGTCGTTGAAGGCTTCTTCCAAGCTTCTGGTCACTTTCTTTCCTGTTTGTCGGCCGCCCTTCGCTTTGTCTCCGGTGACAAGTGGGTCACGGCTTATTGCAACTGCCTCCCGAGTTTCTCCTTCGTCGCCGATGCCTGTTGGCCTCTTCCGTCAAACACTGCCTGCTTAGCAAGCGCGACCACTGTTGAGCTCCGGTAAGTGTTTTTTTTTTGTAGCCTACCTTAGACAGGTATTTCCTCCTTTGGATTTGCTTTGTTAATTGCTTTTTCTCCTTTCTGTGTTCTTTTTGCATTATTGTTTGTGAAACAAAAATGCCTCAGGATTATCCTGAAACTAAGGGAGATAGCTAGGAGACCATTCCCCTTAGTTGAGTCATTACTTGGAAGTGGTGGTCCCCACCTACCCTTTATTGAATCTTGACTTGAGCTCCATTTTCTCTTAGTTGCAACGGACTCAATGCTTGGACAAGAGAAAGAGGGTAACACCTTATATGTTCTGTCTTTTGTCATGTTGTGCGGATATCATCTTTGTATTACCGCTTGCCCTTTTGTCTTTTGAGTTGTAATGCTTCGTAGACTTGTTTCTTGATGTTGTTTCCATGATGCTTTCTCTTTTATGCGTATTGACCTTCCATTGCTTCATGTCACTTGAGTTTGCCCGAGGCAACTACCTCTTTTGGTTTATAACCTCCCAATATTGCTTGAGTAGCTTCGACTTTTGTCGTGACCTCCTTTTTTTATTTTTTTTATTTTTTTTGTTTTCTTCTTTTGCTTTCTTTTCTTCCTTTTTTGTTTTCTCTTTTTTTTGTTTTTTTGGCTTTTACAAGCTTGAAATGGTGGTGTAAACTGGCCTTATATGATTTTGCTCAATGATGTTTGTCATGTTGTTTGTTGCCTTGTGTTAACCCATCGCCTTTTTTGTTGCAGTTGCCAAAATATCTTCTAGAAAGGAGTATAGCCTACGTCCTCGTGATAGAGCAGTACGACTCAAATATAATGAGCCGGGTGGATCGGTGAACATGCCCATCAATATTCCCAATGGTGCAACACGAGAAGGCAAGAAGACTTCATCTTCAACGGCTAGAGTTTTAGTCGCGGGAACCCCCTCGGCCAGTTGCCACTAGGCTTCGGGTGGCGATGTTCTTACTCGGGCTAGGGCCGCCGGCGGAATGTCTCGAAGACATTTCTTCATCCATTTTGGCCAAATCGTATCTTTGTAAACTTAAATGCTTAGATGCCCATTTTTTTGGGTTGTAAAGCCGTGTGAATACCGGCTCATTTTTTTTGGAGAATGTGTCTGTATGATTTGTTGTTTTTGCAAGGCATGGATCTTGTAAAATTCTTCTTCTTGACATCCCTTGTAATGTTTTGATCAATTGTATGTCATTGGCCATTGAAAATTCTGCATAAGGGTGTTGTAAAATTTTTTATATATATAGACCTAAAAATTTTTTAGGTCAATCGACGTCCTTCTTTATTTTCATGATCCACAAGCTGAAATACCCATTTCGCGAGCTTGTCCGTATTTCTCTCATTTTTGCGCAATTTTCTCTTCCATGCAAGTCGAAATTTCCTTCTCGTGCTCCTCCCGCACATGCTTTGGATCGTTGCAATGCATTTTCCGTGATTTCCCTTCTCTTTGCTCATCATTTTCTTTCTGAAATGTAGTACCATGGAAAGTCAACTTGCTTGGGTACAGATGCACTTTCTTCATCCGGATTTGTTGCTGCTGGAAATCTTCATGCCTTTGTTCTTCGAGTGGGTTGCTGTCAGCGCATTATCCGTTATTTAGCATTTTTGCTTATTTGTCTTATTCCCGAATTGTCTTCTTTCTCATTGGACAGCTCCATGTCATCGGTTTCGGGTATGCAAGCAGCCTTCAACTCCGGATCTGTTGCTACAAGGGTTAGAGGTATGTGTTTTTCGTTAATGGCTTCCGTCCTTCTCATTGCCTCACATCCGATTCCCTTGTCATTTTCTTCAGGTTTCCATTGCTACCCATTTCGTGGAGAGGGCTGCAAACATCCTCCTTTGCTTCGATTTCAGTAGGTTGGTGAGTGTTTTGCCACCTATTCAAGCTCCTTTAATAGCATTTTTGTGGCTGTATTTACTGATTTGCTTTCGTGTATTGCTTGCTCTGAATTTGTCATGGATTTTCATGTTCGTGGAGCTCCCATTTCTACTTTTAATGCTCTTACTGCATGGCTGATTTCATGAATCATGGGGGTGATTTTCCATCTGTTAATGGGGATGCGATGCTGCCAAACGGCGATCTGTTCATGGAAGACCTCTTACCTCCCAATAACTCTGTTTCTCCTCTCGTTTCCCTTCTTCAAGGCTCCTATGCAGGAGAGATTTTATTGGAACGGATAGCTGATCTTTGTGATGAAGAGAGATTGGGGTTGATGGAGCTACACTTATTGGATGTATTGGATTTGGATAAAGTCCCGTTGAACGTTGATTTCTTGACCATGGCTGTAGAGCACTGGGTACTCAACTTATGTGTTTTCCGATTCGGGAGTGTAGAGTTTTCTTTTTCTTTGGAGGAAGTTGCTGCACTGACGGGACTCCCATTATCTAGTGTTATGTATGCGCCTTGCTCCATTAGCCATGTGGGGGAGATCTTACTTGACTTATTCGGCTTATGGGCTTCCAACATTGTCTTGAGTTATAATAACTTTGACATTCACATGTCATTGGACATCTTTTATTCCTTCTTTTTGTATAACCGCCAGACTAACGGATTGAGACGGGTCAATTATAGGAATGTTTTGATCTTTGCTATTCTCACAGAAGTGCTAATTCTTTGTCCGGACATCGGCTTTAAGCCCGAATTGCTTCCCGTAGTATCCATGGTCATTCGGCATGAATCTCTTGTTTCTTTGGTGTTGGCACATATCTATGAAGGATTAGCCTTAAGGCACTTAGAGAAAACTCCCTTCCAAGGTTGTTTATCCATATTGTCGGTATAACACGGATCTCTCTTTCCTTTACCTTGTCCATTCATGGATGACCCTCTTGATGTTCTTTCTTTTGTAGGTATGACTTTTGGAGCATTTGAGAGCTTTCACAGGTGTGCCTCGGGCTGTGGTGGAGGGTTTCAGCAGATTTATCATGAAATGAGAGCCCTTCATTCTCAGTTGGATGTTTTAACTTCCTTTTGATTGCATCAATTCGATACCTTAGCCGCCATTGGAGGAATGCTAGATCATCATAAAGCCACCTTCAACCAACTTCCAAATGCTAAGCTTTAGCGCCTTTACTATCTTTTTGGTTCTTTTGTGGATGTTGGAGGAGTGGGTTAGTGGATTGTATAGCCATCACATGTATTGTTTTTTTCTTTTTTTTGGATTCTTTTGGGAAAGCCATGTACTTTGAGGGATCCTTCTCATTTGGCTTGTAATTGCATCTTTGGGAATGAATGAAGTGGAATGCTTTTTGGCCATGTCTTGATGTTTCTTCTCCTTGCTTTGAATCCGAGTTTTATGAGCTTTGAGAAATCCGTCGTCATTTGTGAACAGCACTGCTGCACTTCCCGGCGAATTCGGATCTTAGATGTTGAGTCGTTGAGTTGCATTCCTCTTTGTAGGATTCGTGAATCTTTCACTAAAACTTACATTTTTGCTTTGAATGGATTAAGAATCGGTTTGGGGTGAGTTGCAGCTCGTCTCTAGCCTGTTTGCCCCCCCTGTTTTTGAGTTCCCGACACTTTTAGTCGCATTGGGGGTGCCTGCCGGGTTGCTGGAGGCTTGCTTTGCAAGCAACGCTGTGAGACCTAAAAACTTTTTAGGTCTAAGAGCTTGTTTCCAGCAGCAGCAGTTCTGCACTTGTGATTTGCCTTTGATTTTACGAGGGATGTAGAGAGACGGTTTCTGAATGTCCCTCACGCTTTGCAGTCGCATTAGTATTTCAATGGTGAACCCTTTTATGGATAGAACCTCTTGACATGGTCTAAACTTATGATTTCGGCCTTCCCATTGTCTTCGAGTTTTGAAATGGCTAATGCTCTGTTTGATAAAACTTTGGCTATTATCCACGGGCCCTCCCAATTAGGCCTAAACTTGCCTCTCTTATCCGAAGGGTGAACAAGTAGGATTCTTTTCATGACGAGGACGCCTTCTTGGAAGTTCTTAGCTCTTACCGTTTTGTTATAAGGTCGTGCCATTCGCCGTTGATATGCTTGGGTGTGGTGAAGAGTTTGAATTCTCTTTTCATTAAGCAAATCCAGTTGGGATTGGCGCGTTTGCATCCATTCTTCCATTTCTAACTCGCTTTCCTTCACTATCCTCCAAGTTGGAATCTCTACTTCTATAGGTAAGACCGCTTCCATACTGTAAGTCAAGGTATAGGGTGAGAATCCCGTAGTTCTCTGGATAGAGGTTTGGTATGCCCATAAGGCGTATGGCAACTTTTCCACCCAATCTCGGTTGTTCTCTACCATTTTGCCAAGGATATTGATCAAAGTTTTGTTTGCGGTCTCTACAGCTCCGTTGGCTTGAGGACGATAGGGACTTGACTTATGGTGTTGTCTTTTGTATTGGGCTAAGAAGTCTCGAATTTTCTTACTGACGAAGACCATTCCGTTGTCACTAATGATGGCTTGCGGGAGTCCGAATCTTGATAGGATGTTCCCTTTGATGAAGTATATGACTTGTGCCGCATTAATAGTAGGGAAGGAGGTTGCTTCAACCCATTTGGTGAAATCTTCTATTGCCATCAATATGTATTCATGTCTGCCAACGGATTTAGGAGCTATCTTGCCGAATATGTCTATTCCCCAAGTTGAGAAGGGCCATGGGGTAGATAGGTAGTGCAAGTCCGTCGCGAGTGAGTGCATCAAGTTCCCGTGCTCTTGGCATTTGAAGTACCTCCGCACATACTCCGAACAATCTTTTTCCATTGAGATCCAATACTATCCTTGGCACATTATCTTTTTTTCCATCATGATCCTGTTCATATGATCTCCGCAGTCTCCCTCATGAATTTGGGTCATGACTTCTTTTGCTTCTTGCCGGTCAACACAACGTAGTAGCATTTATTTATACAATGTCGCCCCCATTTTCATAGAGAGTGCAGAAAGGCGGATGTCGTCCCTTTCCTCATGTATCTTTGCCTCCCGAGTCTCAAACTTTGTTTGGGGCAAGATGGAATATAATGTAAAAGTAATATGTGTTCTTTTTCTTCAAAACCGTCTGCCCCCATGCTTCGGGATGATGTAGATGTATTTTACTCCACCTTTTCCTCTTCAGCCTTTGTTTATAATTTTTCCTTCGTATCTTGAACTTAATGCTTCTCTGGCATGCGACTTTGGTAGATTGCCCCCATGCTTCTCTGGCATGCACCCATTCTTTTATTTTTTGTGCGCTTTTTGCCCCTTGTGAAATATTGTCTTCACTGGTTATTGGCATTTTTCCTGCCAAGCTTGATGGAAAGACTGTCTGGTAGCAATTTGAAATATCCCTTGTGGACGTGTTGATGAAGATGTAATTATGGTGATGGGTTGATAGATGATGGTTGTGTGCCCTGTGCATTCTACAGCTTCCGAGGCTAACCTTGTTGGTTGTTCAACTTCGTAGACATTGCCTGTGTTGATGATGGTTGGTTGAGGCCTTTTAAATGCCTCTGCTTGATTGTCTGTGTGAGGGATAACTTCATTTGTGACTTGTAGATGACCTCTTCCATTTAGCTTTCCTTGTGCAGAAATTTCTTGAACTTTGTGCTCTTTGGCTAGCGTTTCCTCTCATGAGGTGTTTGTCTACTTTGTTGATAAGATTAATATTTCACCTTCCGTGTCAGGGCATGGTTGTGTAGAAGATGATGACAATGACTGCTTTGGAGGAATGCTAGGAGTAGAGGTGTAAGGAGCTTTGAGGTTCTCTTCTGCATTTTTAGATTGCAGGCATGTTGGTTGGTTAACTGGAATGAAGACATTTTCTGGGGACAAGTGAGGCAAAGTTAGTTGACTTGCTATCATGAGTGGAGTTCCCGGATTTGTAGGAAAAATATTGGAGGGTGTTCTTTGAACAATAGGGGATTTATGTAAAATAGGATCTCCTTGCATAAGCTTGGCAGGTTTTCCCAATAAGATGACAGGCTTAACCCATTTTCTTTGAAGGGTGATCGGGTTGGCATTTATGCCTTATAAAACGACAGGAGCATCATGGGGTTTGACTCTTATTATGAGAATAGAATGGTCAAAGGTTTTGTCATTGCCCTTCACAAAATTAACTTCCATATCGATGTCCGCTATTTGAGATGTCCGACTTGCTTGTTTAGGATAAATAGCATTCCCCTGTTGTGGCCATGGAAAGATGGTGTCATATCTGATTCCCGCCTCCACTTGGTCCTCGGCTTGGAGGAGTTGAGTGAAGTTGACATATAGGTGAGAGATGAGATAGTTCGAGATGCTCGGGTGTGTTAAATTGATGATGATGGAGATTTGCTCATCCAATGGTAACGGGCTTTTCATCTTCGCCGCCAAGGCACGCCATCTAGTCACATACTCTGAGAACGTTTCATCCTTTTCTTACTTGAGTGCTTCGAGATCGGCCCTTTTGGTAGCCATATTTAGCATATATGAAAAGCGGTTCATGAAGGCTAAGGAGAGTTATTCCCATGTTTTAATCAACCGGCAATCAAGTGATGTGTACCATTCCAAGGCATCTTTCCTTAAGCTATGTTGGAATAGCCTTATCAAAATTTCTTTGCTTTTTACTAAGGGGTATAGGATACCGCAAAAGGCCTTGAGATGAGCTCTTGGGCATGAGTCTCCCTCATATGCAGGTAAAGCTGGGATTTTGAACTTCTTAGGTAACTCGATGTCAGGGAACGGGCATAGGTCTTCTATTTTGGCCGAGGGTAGGCCCTCCCCTTGATGTTGTCGAATTCGCTCCTCTATTTCTTTTAGTTGATTCTGGAGTTGGTCTTTGAGGTTTTGGTTTTCATTGCGGCCTTGTTCTAAGACCACCTCCTCTTCTTTATAATGATCGTTCCTTGACTTGTGGGAAGATTGTTGAGGTCCTCCGTCTTGCTCCATGTTCGGGTTTTGTGAATAGAATATTGGTGTAGCCATATTCTGGCCACCAATTAGAGGTTGCCTTATGTTTGACAAGGCTTCTTCCAACTTTTGCATCCTTTTGTCCATGGCCGCCATATAAGCTTCAATGCATTGTTCGAGCTGGTAATCGCGTTCTTTATGTAGTGAGGATTGCTCGGACTCCATCCTAGCTGCTCTTGATTTAGTAACCACAGGACTTCGATCCACAGTCCTTCGAACTATGATGAAAAACCTGAGCAATCACTAAAAATGATTAGTGCTTGTAAGCAAATAATAAGGAGATCAACCCTTGGAGGGATGCTTGGAGGTCCAGGTCCTTTTATGTGTTCTTTTTTTGCAAATTTTATTTATTTTAAGTTCCACGCGTGAGGATGTTCGAGGTCCACGGGTTCAGGTTTGCCTGAGGGTCTCTAGAAAAGTGACCAGTTCGCTTAAAGCGTGTCTGGAGAAGGACTAATTCTCTTGAAGCGTGTCTAAAAGAATAACTAGTTCTCTTAAAGAGTCTCTGGAAGGAAGATCAGTTCGCTTAAAGCGTTCCTGGGAGTGTGACCAAAAAACACTCAGGTTATGAAAAAGAAGTGATTTTTATGACGGATTTTTACTTAGCATTAACCGGTCTCATTCATGCTGGAAGGTGTTCCTTTTGGCTCATTTTAGGTGCCTTGACAATCACAAGGCGGTATTCGATAATTCTTCACGAGTTCTTTGCTGTTTTGGAGCTGAATGCCTCTAGACCTAGAAACTTTTCAGGTTTCTGCGCGATTTGGGCAGAAACTTCAGAAACTCGCTTCCAAAAGACGAAAAACCTTCCAGAACTCGCTGTTCAACCAGGAAGAAGCTCCGATTTTCCAATTTTTGACCCCCTTGCGCCGATGTAGACCTACAATGCCGTCCCCAGTGGAGTCGCCAAGCTGTAGCACCCACCGCGAGCGCTACAATGGGCTCGAAATAGTTTTTCTCGCCTTGAAAGTTTGGGTCGTGTTGGATAGCAACGTGGGCTTAGATTTCCTACATTTATATGAGGTAAAATGCATTAAGATTCACAATTTTAGATAAATCTGGCGTATGGGCGTTTTCTTGTGATTTTGGCAGTGTAACGGCTAAGACGGGACTTTCCGTACACGGGTCAAGTCACAAATCCCGCAGCATAATGGTAGCGTATTATGCTGGGATCCGTGGACCCACGTGCGCCCACCTTGTCGGGACATTGACTCAAAAACGCACATACAACAATAAAAAAAATGGAGTTGTCACTGATCTTTAAAGGGATATCAGCCCCTGTTTAATGAAATAAGATACTAGTTGTACAGAGCTTAAGTTCCGGCCTTCGGGTTGAAGCAAATATGGAGAAATGTGCCAACCCGAGGCGGTTTACATGACGTAAAAGGGGGAAATAAAAAAATTTGAGAGAACGGGAGAGATAGAAAGGGGGCGTGGGAGAGAGAGCGCGGAGCTCGTAAAGCAGGAAGAGCCGGGACGCCGGGGCGTTGCTGTAAACTCCCGTCTTTCCCTCTGGGATGCCTCTCCTCAAGTGTATTCAAATGATGGGAAGTGCTCTTCCTTTTATAGAAGTAAGAGTGGGCTTTTGAGCCACTTAGAGTCATGAACTTGGTCCATGGGCTTGGACTTGAGTTGGGATCATGGGCCTTGGGCCCCTTGAGAGTTTGGACTTGGTCTATATACTTGAGCTTGGTGGGCTTGAGTTTGGCTAAGCCCATTGCTTTTTGGATGGGCCGTTGTGGATGCTCAAAGTTGTAGAGAAGCTTGCTTCTGAAGCTTAGTGGGCTAGAGCTTGGCTAAGCCCGTTTGTCGCGTCTGGTGGGCTGCTTTGTGGAGCCCGTTGAGGTGGCCTGTAGGAGTTTCTCTCTTTGTGAGTCGGACCTGTTTTGTTGAAAAAGCCTACTTCGAGGCTTGGCGGAGCTTCACTCCTGTGGGTTGAGTGTGGGATGGCCCACTTAGTTGGCTTGAATTTTCTTTTACTTTGAATTTGGTTAGGCTTAAATCTTGTGTCCAATTATCCGTCTTTAGGCCCCGAGGGTGGGGTGTCAACATTTACATTCAAACACGACATCAGAAAAAGACAGTTCCTTTGTCCATTTGATTGTCATTTGCTCATTTCCCACTTCCCACCCCCATCCCACCGTTCCACAGAAAACATCATACCCAACATCCCCACTGCTATATATTCAAGCACGAAAGCAAAGTCTTCTTGGGCCTACTCCTGTGCTATATGCTCCCTGCTACTGTGCTACATTGACTCCCTTGTGTGGTTGTAAGGCCTACTACTGTACTACATTGACTCCGCTGTGAGACTGTAACTTGGCTCAACCAACCTAGCCAAATTGCCCCACTTGACTAGCTCGCCAAGGTAGTGTCACCCTAATCGAAGGAGTTACTGGCATTTACCTATGATCTATATCTATAAATTATAATTCAATAACTATTTTCTGTTAAGAAAATGATCCAACAACAATTTTTTTTTTAACTATTACTCAAACGATAAATGTTTCTTTTTTCACATATTGATACTACTAATTAATGCAACAGAAGTTTATATATGCGAGGTCGCCCTTTTGCAGTAAAATTTAAATTTGAGTGCATTTAATATAATGTTGCAAAATACATTACTAAGTAAATGAATACACTAAATTTTAATTTCGAGGGGATATAATATTAAAGAAACTTATAGAATTTTTGAAACCTTAGTGAGGGCATTTGTCCTCATTGAAATTTATGTCGATCCATCCATTCTAGAAAATGCTTAAGCATCATGTACTTGGAGCGAAATAAATATACGTGTTGGTAATTTAAAAAAAACTGCTTTTAAAAACATTTGCACCACAACAAAATCTAGCATTTACGGCTATTCTTTTGCAGCCTAAATTTTTATTTGTTCATATCTGATTAAATGCAACTAAAGATTTAACTAAATTTGATCAAATATAATCAAATCCTTATTAATTTAATGGCTATATTTTAATAACTAACCATAAAATATTGCTTTTGTTGCATTCGATATAAAAATAGCTGCATCTAACTAAATGTCACAGCTTAAAAGCAACAAATTATTTATAATTAAATAATTAATCATAGCTAATGTATATTATATTATTATATGCCGTAAGAAAATTAGTTACATCAAGTGAAATTTGTTGCAATGAATTGCAATGCACAGGGAGACATGGAATGATCTTAGTCCTATCATGGGTTTGTTTAATATCTCTTTCTATATCTAAAACTTGAAAGGATAATACACTATTCTCGAGTACGAGCTCCGCTTCTATGTAATTAGATTATATAGAAGTAAAGTCATAAATCTTAATGAAAAATCTAATTCATTCATTATATTTAACATCATTTGTTTATCTAAGAGATCAAGTTTCATCTCAATTAAGTATGTTTATGGTGTCACATTTGTTAGAAAATATAAATATTCACGTTTAAATTATGAAAATACTAAAATATCAATTTTAAAGTAGTACATCTAAACCATCTAAAATATCATTTCTATATAAGCAAAATGATCCTCCAAAGTATTATTACATTTTAATATATGTATGAACGGATCTAAGTATTTTTATAATTTACACATAAATATATATATATTTTGAAGCAAATGTGACCTATAAACATACTTGATTGGGATAAAACTTGGTCTTGTAGATAACTAAATGATGTTAAATACAATGAATTGATTAAATTTTCTACCAAGAATCAAAATCTTAAATTTAAATTTTGAATGAGTTATATGGGTCCACTTCTATGTAACCAGATTACATAGAAGTGGAACCGCTCAAGTATTATTTAGTAATTAAGAGTGCGACTTGATCAGTAGGTACTCAGCAAACTGTCGAATCTTAAATAGGTCAATGCCACATATTTTACACGGATAGAGATATGATAGAATGCATTCTACATTCAATAAGAATAAAATAAAAAATGCAGTAGTAATTTAATTAATTAGCAATGAGACTAATATGCTTGAGTAACTGAAAATTCGACAAGTTTCTGTTTTACAGTGTTGTCATGTATCATAAATCCGTCAATTTAATTTAAAGATTACCAAATAAAATTGATGTCTACAATTTCTCTCCTTCGAAAACCTTTATTACTATTTCAAAATTTATTGCATAAATCTAAGGCTACAAACATCCTGTCACTGTTTGACCTCGTCAATGTTTACTAGTTTATAAAAATCATAAGTATACCAATATTTTGACACAAATTGCAACTATGTTGACACGTGTCCTCCTCCTTTTTTTAAATAAACTCAAGCTTCATCTAAATTAAATATTTGCATGAGCTTTAATAAAAATATTAAATCATATATATCTTTTTTAAATCTATTAATTTAACAGTTACACCTTGTAAAATATTCTTCTAATATGGATATATGATTTTATAGCATATGATGTTATAAGTTATTATAATATTCTAATCCACTTATGAATTTATCTGTATATATAAATAATTTAATTATTTTTATATTTTTAAACAGGTTTATACAACTGTTTAACCAAGTATGACCACCCAACAATTTGGACATAGAAGAAAATGACTTCGACTTTGATGGAATAGGATTTGAAGGCTAAAATAACTTTTAACTTTAATCTGTTTTGATAGAACTTTGAACCAAAATGACTAAACATTAAACAAGGAATAACTTTGAGAAAGAGAATTAGGATGAAATGGACTAAGGGTCCATTTTGTGCCAAGGAAAAAATGTCCCTGCTGACCTCTACGAGGAATATAATAATGACGTCTTATAGCGATTCTCATGAGAAATTCCTCGGGCATCAGGTGCGTGGCCAATGCAAATTTGTTGGAAAGGCGCAAGTCAATAAAAGGCGATTCTGCATATCAAAGTGCTGATTATCCACCGTCAGACCCTCCATCTATCAATCTCAATCAATAATGAACAAACCGACGCATTGTTCTGTCGAGTGCTTGGAGAAAGGGGCCCTTTATCACTTCCTTTCAATACCCGTCATTTCCCTCCTTACGTTTGAACAGTCTCATGCAGATTCGCGGTGGCAGCTCTGCAAGATTTTACGTTCAAAATTACAGCAATACCCCCATTATAATTCTAAATACGGTTGGGTGAAAGGATGCATGAGATTAATGGGGTGCAGAACAGTATTGACGTTGTCTACACGTAATAATAAATAGTATTGAGTCATGTTAATATGCTAAACGTGACTTATAAAAAATATATTATTTAACACATTAATCAGTATGATTTGTGACTCAATGAACATGATTATTGCATGCTAATAATATCTATTATGTTCTAATTCAAATTTAGATGAAAAAGTGCTTTGTCTTTGGAATGAAAAAAGTTAGATGAAAATCGAAAAAAATCCACCATAATATGAAAAGTGCTCATGAATGAAAAAAGTTCAATTTCGACGTAATATCATCTCATCCCATCTTATTCATCAACACAATTTCTGTGAAAGCTCTCTGTTTCAGTTGGTTTCACCCTCCAAATAATTTTTTAAAGAATTTAATCCATCGTTTGTAAAGTTATTAACCTTTTTATTGATACTTAAAAATTATTGTTGTCAAATATATTGGTGAGGCAAAATCGTAATTTGAAACAACCTTATGCGTTATTTTCAAATATGGCTCACCTATATATATTAATATTTCATAATGATGCTTTTTATATTTTAATTAAAAATTATTAATAAATGTATTATGTGAGGCGAATAAGGACTCCGCTTGGTTATCTAAGTGCCCATGTGCTGATCCTCATAGAATTTTTTTTTTTTTTTTTTTTTTAAATGTTCATATCTTGAGAATATTTAGGCCAGAGAATTTCGTTTTGACAACTGTCTCTGATTTGGCGGGGAGCTTTGATGCTTCGTACTCTGAGTCTCTGACGAGTCGCGGTCAATTCATCGACGTGAATGGATCGAACGATGTGCGTGCCTGAGTCCAATGGAATATCGACACGTAGCGAACCGTGAACGGGTCTAGCCTACCTTGACCTCCAGATAGATGCACGTCTGTTGAGATTTTGAAAAATGCACCTTCCAATTATTCCAAATTGTTTTTCACCGTGCATGGTTCTGAAAATTTTCAGCATTTGGCTGGACGGACCGGAAAGTAGGAAGTGAGAAAGGAAATCCTTTTAAAAAGTATAATAAGCCATAAATATGATAGTTGTGTAAGAAAAATAATTTAAATTGTTGGTTCCCTGTAATGACTAATTCAAAATAATCACAAAGATCAATCCAATAATCACAGAAAAAATCACAAGAGTATAGTGGTTCGGTCTACAACGGACCTACTTTACTCTCTAAGTACAAATACTTGGGTTCTACTAGTCCACTTCAACACAAGTTATAGTGGTATAGTCAATCAGACCATCTTTTGGAATGGTGTTGAGCGTCAGATGGGCTCGTGAAATACTCTCTTAGTTTGATTCTTGGTTTGATCACAATCAAACCCAAGATAATACAAATGTCAAAACAAAAAATCAAAACCAAACTAGTGTAGCACATCTAGAACAACATCATCATCAACATATTGAGGGCAATATACAACTTTAGACGATTACAACATTGCACTTAAGAAAGGACAACTTTTCTTCAAGATAGTTCTTCACAACAGTGCAATTCAATTTTGTCAATCTTGAGAACCTGTAGTTGACTTCTCTTTTTCTTCTAGCTCTCTCACATACTCATTTCAAAGGCTTTTGATCACTAGAAACATGGCCTAGAAGATAGCCCAAGAGGTCTCCATGAAAATCACAACTCCTCAAAATCTGAAATTTTAGTGCCCTGAGAAGGTTGACCTTTTCGGATAAAAAGGTTGACCTTTTGTTGTTCCTGTTGAGATAGAGTGATTTCTGCATGAAAAGGTCGACCTTTTGCACCCAAAAGGTCGACCTTTTCCCCTATTTTGCAGAATTTGAATTATGGGGAAAAAGTCGTGCTTCAAAGATGTTAATCCACTTAACATAAGTATAAATGAATAAATCGATCTTATTTTAAGATTAACCACAACTCTAAAAGTATATTTCATGATCATTCTAAGTGAAGTTTATCAATTGAGCATATTCCAAGATTATTCCATGTATATAAACTAGCATATTCCATTTTCAAGATATCTCTTTGTTTCCAGTTCAATCTCATCACAATTAGTATAAACTCAAAAATGATCATTCTAAAAACACACAACTCTTTTCAAAAGTCCAAAATACAATTTCACAATATCACAAGCAATAGCATAATCATATATTTTGTCATCATCAAAACCAATTAAAAAAGAGGTTTTCCTAAAACTTCACATAAGTGAGATTAAAAATAAAAAATAATGTAGTTCGATAGTTAAAAGTTAATTTTAAATATACTCACTATATTTAACGTTAATTTTAAATATACCTACTGAGTCCAAACACTTTCATTTACACTACTAACTTTTCCATAAATTTCAACTATACTTATATAATCCAGTCATCATGTTAAATAATTCTAAAGCTCAAAACTACCCCTCCCTCACACCACTCTTCATCTTCTTAGCATTCCATGGGTGGTGGAATTGGCAATTTAGGCTTTGGTAGTGGATGAGATTTATGGAATTTCATTACCGGAGAAAATAAGTGTGTTAGTTTTCATCAGTGATGGATACTACTAAGTTGATGAAGCTTACATGGTTGTCAACATCTTGTAGGGTAATGGATTTCTATTCTTGCTATTGTCAGCCATTTGGAAGATGACAAATAAGAAAAAATACCGGAGATGCAAAGTTCGGCCAGAATCAAGGGAAAGGGTTGGCATTATGAAGAGATTTAATCAGTGCAACTTCATGGCTTTCATGTGATAACTCTATGAACGTGGAGTTTCCACGTCTATTTTGAGACATAACGATGGGCATGTTTAAGAGATATTGTGTTGTTTTGGGTTCAATTCACTAAGATGTATTAGGAGTTAAATTTCATCATTTTGTATTTATGCTCTTTTATCATTTTGTGGCTTCTAAGGTTTTTTCGCGTTGAGTTTTATATAACAAAGGATGGGCAAAAAAAGAACATAATTTAACAAAGTTGCGAAGAATTAAATATGAGATCATGGCCTCAAACTAAGGTCATTATCCTAACTTTCAAAGTGTTACCAATGAGGTGTGAGCAATCTAAGGCCATAACCCCAAACTAAGATCGCGGGCCCAACTATTGAAAGTGCTACCAGTAATTTGAGGCCACGACACCAATTCGCAGGGTCCTATTAATAAGTGGCTTGCACAATAACTGTGGCACCCACAACCCGAGGCACCGGAGCCTTACTCCGGAATTATTTTCGCTTGGTAAATGTAAAATAAGATTGTTGCCCTATTCACACGACGGAATTTTTTTTATATATTTCATTTAGTGGAATAATAATATTTTTTCCTTTCTTCTCATTCCCTTCATCTCATTCAATCTTTTGCAAGCAACATACCCTGGTAATTCATCAATTATACATATCATTCACAAAATCCCATCTTGTTCCTTTACATCAATGGTTTTGTCAACCTGACCATGTCACATCATATAAAAGGCGTGTTTGGGAATGGATAAAACTTATGACGAAAAATTATAAAGAGTAGAAGTTGTCAAATTGTGTGATATGATAGGGGTAATGATGAAGAACAAATAGGATAAAGTTAAAATAAATAGGTTAGTTGTGTGGGTAGTTGTGTAGAAATGATTGAAAAGTAGAATAGTTATATAGAATAACGTGATGAAATGATCAAAAAATAAGATAATTACGGAGAATGAAAAGTTTTAGATTAAAAAGTTTTAACTTGACAATTTTTACTCATTAACAAACACACCCAAAATATGCTCATAGTTTGATATTCGCATATATATATATATATACTTGTAAACATACATTCAACCATCAATTGACTTGGAATTTAGAACTACCACTAAGTTTGTATACCTTAGCATTCCTTACAAATCAAAACCTACAATTCCACAAGGGGTAGCTAACTATTTCAGCATACACAAGAATGTCAATTCATACCTTTCCTCAAATACTTGGGTTCTTTACCTCTTGAACTTTCCTATACCTGTCTAGTGTTTGAAAAAATGAAACCTGAGTGGAAACTCAATAAGCAAGCATTTTTATCGTCAGGCAAGCATTTTCCTGTAATTATTTTTATAAGAATCTTTTTTATATAAACCTTTTTATATCCCAATGTCTGAGTTTTTGAAAGGCGATGCATATGCATATAAACCTTTTTAGGTAAACCCTTTTTTTCTCATATGGACATGTTTATGTCCCAAGACATTTTTCTTGTAAATCGTTTTTCATGACCTCATTTAAAAACAAAGCATATGCATGTAACCTTTTTCATGTATGTATTTGCATAAAAATCTTTTTATCTAAACCTTGGTATATACACCTTTCGTGTAAACACTTTTATGACCCCATTTAGGGTAAACTTTTTTGTATAAATCATTTCATATTCCAGTTTTTGGGTTTTTTTAAAAGCAAAGTACATGCAAATGCATTTCTTCCGATTCAGTGATGACACTTACCAAGTGATCGTCTACCTTTTGGAAAAGAAATCTATCATATAACAGCACGCTAGCTAGGCGATCCTTCATTGAACCTGCTGTTAGTCCCGAGTTAATGGCGATTACCCAAGAGGAGAAGGGTGAATTGGGTGTTTAAAAATTTTTAACTTAAACAGAAATTTTACCCCGGATCAATCTAGTCCCTTTTATGAAGAAACAAATGGAAAGCAGTATAGTGTTAGAGCATAAATAAAAATCAACAAGTAAGATTTTATAGCAGTTCGGGCAACCTCTCTACTCCACTCTTCCAAGCTCACACCTCTTGTGACTTTTGTTCCACCATTGTATTTTACAAATACAACTACAGTCACTGCTCTCTTCTAGATTCCAACTCTAGGGGGCATTAACAATTCACAGCACAAGTAGGTGACGAGTTTCATTCCAATCACACACTACTTTGCTTACACTTGATCTTAGTTACCCAAATTAAATCAAGTTTAATACAACAAGTAAATGTAAAAGAAAGTTTCTATACGTTACTGGTGTGTAGAGGTAGATTGGGCGCAGAGAAGAACTTGTACAACAATGTTGATGATTCAATAAGAAGCTCTAGGCAGTTTGAAATCGGAGTTCTTCTTCATTATGATGACTTGATCACTTAATGCTCTTGAAGATGGGAGTTATGCACACTTAATGAATTCTCAGCTACCCTGTATGTTCATATTGAATGTCTTTTATAATTATTGAGGGAATCCGAATGTTTGGAAGTAGGTGGCGCGCATTTAATACGTCAACGTTCAAAATTTTTCTAACCATTGCGACCCAAGTCGCAGGTGGAGTCGACTTTGGGTGCGACTTCACTCAAGTTGCAGATGAAGTCGACTTTGGGTGCGACTTCAGCTTTCCGCAACTTCTTCAAGTTCTAGTCTGGGTCGACTTAGTCCTCGACTTGACCCAAGTCGCAGGTGAAGTCAACTTCAGGTGCGACTTCACTTCTTCAGCTTGCTAGTTGAACTTGAAATCTTCAGAGATGACTGTGATCACTTGATTTTCTTCATATTGATGTTATTCCCTTGATTTATATCTCTTTGGAACACTGTATGATTTTACTTTGAAAACCTTGGATTCCTTTTCTTGAGTTCTTGAATACTTGAATCTTGGAATGCATGGAAAATATCCGAGTAAGTGTTCATGATCCAACATGATGGATTCATGCAGCCCTGCTTGCTTTGATCTTCATTTGATCCTTATTTGGTCCATGTTGAGTGTCTGAGTCAAATTGATCTTCATTTTTACTTAAAATTAGTATTAAGCCATCTTGATCTGCAAGTTCCCCACTGAAGTCGAAGCTGGAGTCGACTTGGTTTGCGACTTCACCCAAGTCGCATGCGAAGTCGACTTGGGATGCGATTTTGGCAGCTCTCGTTCTCGGTTTCAACTTTGGACATAAATGACGAGTCGAAGTTGATGCTGGAATCGACTTAATCTGCGACTTCACCCAAGTCGCATGCGGAGTCGACTTCGTTTGCGACTTTGGCAGCTCTGCTTCTCAATTTCAACTCTGGACGAAAATGACAGGTTAAAGTCACTGCTGGAGTCAACTTGGGGATTGACTTGGCCTAAGTCGATGCCTGAGTCGACTTGAAAATCGACTTAACCTATCATGCTTCATTTTCTTCATTTATAAATCCTTTAATCATTTTCTCAAATATGTTAGTAACCAAAACTTACTCAAATTGATTTATTAATCATCAAAACCTAGACTTGGCTTATTTTCTACATGTTTCCAACAATCTCCCCCTTTTTGATGATTGACAAAACCGATTTGAGTGTATACCTTTCAATGTCTTTAAACTTACCAATTGTGTATTTTGAAGTTTAACATGCATATTTCTCTTCTAATAAATCATGAGTTGAAAGCATAATATTTCACTCTTAATACATAACAAGTAAGTTAAAACCTACATACAACCGAGACTCAAATTCCGATTTCTTCTCCCCCTTTTTGTCAATTTATCAAAAATAAAAATGGAGCGGGTAAATCTTTTGAGAAGGGTGGGGTTACTCCCCCCAAACCTGTGCTCCCCTTTAGCTTATGCTTTTCTAGGTTAATTCAAACATTCCCATATCATTTTTAATTTTATAAAATGGTTCTTTTGCAAGAGGTTTGGTAAAAATATCTGCAATTTGATCTTTTGTTCTCACATATTTCAAACATATATCATAATTTTCTACATGTTCTCTAATAAAATGATGTCTAAGGTCTATATGCTTAGTCCGAGAATGCAAGACTGGATTTTTAGTTAAACATATTGCACTAGTATTATCACATTTAATAGGTATGTCTTTAAAATCCATATCATAATCCCTAAGTTGTTGTTTCATCCAAAGCAATTGGGCACAACAGCTCCTGGCGGCAACATATTTGACTTTCGTCGTAGATAGAGCAACACTAGTTTGTTTTCTTGAAAACCATGAAACCAACATGTTCCTAAGAAACTGACATGTTCCACTAGTGCTTTTTCTATCTACCTTGTAGCCGGCTGATGCGCACCAAGTGTTTGTCGTTAAGAGCACTGTGATCACCAGTTTAATTAAAATTAACCAAAACACATTAAAGCTACCACTATACGGGTGA
>JAXCLR010000063.1:32445397-32461551 GCA_035584095.1 Annona squamosa | reverse complement strand
CACTCCAATCACACACTACTTTGCTTACACTTGATCTTAGTTACCCAAACTAAATTAAGTTCAATACAACAAGTAAATGTAAAATAAAATTTCTACACATTACTGGTGTGTAAAGGCAGATTTGGCGTAGAGAAGAACTTGTACACCAGTGTTGATGATTCAATAAGAAGCTCTAGGCAGTTTGAAATCAAAGTTCTTCTTCTTTATGATGACTTGATCACTTAATGCTCTTGAAGATGGGAGTTATGCACACTTAATGAATTCTTAGCTATCCTGTATGTTCATATTGAATGTCTTTTATAATTATTGAGAGAATCCGAATATTTGGAGGTAGGTGGTGCGCATTTAATGCGCCAATGTTCAAAATTTTTCTAACCGTTGCGACTCAAGTCGCAGGTAGAGTCGACTTTGGGTGCGACTTCACCCAAGTCGCAGATGGAGTCGTCTTTGGGTACGACTTTGGCTTTCCGCAACTTCTTCAAGTTCTAGTCTGGGTCGACTTGGTCCTCAACTTGACACAAGTCGCAGGTGAAGTCAACTTCGGGTGCGACTTCACTTCTTCAGCTTGCTAGTTGAACTTGAAATCTTCAGAGATGACTGTGATCACTTGAATTTCTTCATATTGATGTTATTCCCTTGATTTATATCTCTTTGGAACATTGTATGATTTTACTTTGAAAACCTTGGATTCCTTTTCTTGAATTCTTGAATACTTGAATCTTGGAATGCATGGAAAATGTCCGAGTAAGTGTCATGATCCAACATGATGGATTCATGCAGCCCTGCTTGCTTTGATCTTCATTTGATCCTTATTTGGTCCATGTTGAGTGTCTGAGTCGAATTGATCTTCATTTTTACTTGAAACTAGTATTAAGCCATCTTGATCTGCAAGTTCCCCACTGAAGTCGAAGCTAGAGTCGACTTGGTTTGCGACTTCACCCAAGCCGCATGCGAAGTCGACTTGGGATGCGATTTTGGCAGCTCTCGTTCTCGGTTTCAACTTTAGACATAAATGACGAGTCGAAGTTGATGCTAGAGTCGACTTAATCTGCGACTTCACCCAAGTCGCATGCGGAGTCGACTTCGTTTGCGACTTTGGCAGCTCTGCTTCTCGATTTCAACTCTGGACGAAAATGACAGGTTGAAGTCACTGCTGGAGTCGACTTGGGGATTGACTTGGCCTAAGTCGAGGCCTAAGTCAATGCCTGAGTCGACTTGAAAATCGACTTAACCTGTCATGCTTCATTTTCTTCATTTATAAATCCTTTAAGCATTTTCACAAACATGTTAGTAACCAAAAGTTACTCAAATTGATTTGTTAATCATCAAAACATAGACTTGACTTATTTTCCACATGTTTCCAACACCTACTCCCATCTCAGGGAGGGTGCCGCTGGCCTCCGGCCTTCTCTTAGTAACTCGATCATATGTAGAGAGGGGCCTCTGTCCACCTGCGACCGTCCCTATAACTGACCTATTTATTATTCTGGTGTACCATACATCAATCATATATGTTTGCATGCTAGTATGATTTTAGGAAACACCACAGACCTCAGTCCGTGCCCCTTTTTTTAACTTGAAAAGAGGGCACAACCCACTTTAAACACATTTTTCATAATCATTATTTGAATTCTAGTTTTAGGATGACCATCCTTAAATAATTTTAGAAGTATTTAAGTAAAATATTTTAATAAACAATTATAGTATTTGAGAAAATAATATTTCTAAGCATTGCTTGTAATAAAATTTAAAATCATCATGATAAAGGGATTTGAAATATTTCAATATTCAAGAAGAGAAAACTTTTCTCACTAACATTTTTATTTCCATTTCTGGGCTTTTCATAAGCAAAGGATATGCAAATGCATTAGTTACCTTTATCTACCCTGGTATAATATATTTTGTTCACATGTCATTTTTGTCATTTTTATGTAAAGAAGATCTTGCACAACTCTTTGAATACTATTTTAGGAATTAAAAATCAAAACATTTTGTACAACTAACTTATTGGGTTGGTCACCATTAAATACTCTTTAGAATCATCTGTATAAAATAGTTTCAAAGCATTTTCAAGGTATTTTCATATTTAAATAAATTCAAAATTTTTCTTTCTAATAAACCATTTCTAAAACATCATTTGTTTTCAAGTATTGTGTCAAGAAGAAATCAACCTTCTTTTATAAATCAAACTTTCTTTTCATAAACCCAACTTGCTTTTTACAAAGTCCTGTGGAAGTAAAATTTTGAAAAACTTGTTTGCAAATATTATTTTGTGAAAGAATCAAAACCCCTCGCTTTTTTTCATGGAATCCTATAAAAATCATGTCTTAAAGAACTTGTTTATATGCAAGAAATTCTTAAAATCATCAATGTAAAGCACTTTCGATCATTTCAACACTTGAGATAAAATAAATATTTTTCAAAAGTATTGTTTGCTTACCTGCGGTGATCAACTTGCGCCTTCAACATTTTCCTTATTTTTTTCTAGACAAGTAAAAACAATCATATTATACACATGTATAGCATCATATGCCTACATACCTTACTTTTTATTAACTTATTCCTAACCTTTTTATGATTTTATTTAATTATTCCTTTGAAATGAACACTTACATCTCCTTAAGTCACATATATCCTTTTTTTTTCCCAATAGTCAATAATTTTCTTAGTTCAATTCCCTAATTTAGGGCATTTAATCTCTTTAATCACTTCAGATACTTGAAATTATAACAAGCAAAGTTCAAGTAAGATTTTCAAAATTCACATCTACCCTTCTTAGTCAACTACATATATACATACTCTTATGTAACCTTAATGATTGGTTACTTGTTTCATTCAATACTTAAGTTTAGCGTATTAACCCTTTATAATTATTTATTTCATTCAACACTTGCATTTTAATGATATATATGTGTTATGAATCATCAACTCTTGAATTCAAGAGCTTTATTTACATGAACTTAGTGTTTCTCATTCCACCCTTTGAATTTATAAATTCTACTTATCCCTTAGTTTTCTAGCTTGTTGTAACATATTCAACATAATTGAGGTAAATTCAAAACTAATACCTCCACTTGGTTAATACCTTAAAATCTCGACCATGTGAGGGCTAGCTCAATTGGTTCAAGGGACTTCCTTAAAGTCTATTGCAACAGAATTCACATCAAAAATTTTAAATTAACTACCTTTTTCGAAACAACCATATATATCCTCGTTTCCACCACATTTCACTTTTTTTAATTCCACTTTAACCATATGCACATGTAGGATTATTAACTAACAACTCTTGTGCTTATTTCAAGGGCTTGTATACCATCTTTAACACATTAAATCTACATTGATATTTTCGAAATAGTCATCCATTTCCAAAACAGCTCCATACATTCATGTATTCATCACATATCATTTATTCATCCAGTATCATTTCCATAATTTGCACTTATATATATATAGATATATATATATATATATATGTGGCCACCAATCAACAACTCTTGATTCCAAGAGCTTTACCATTCATTTCTTCTTCTTCTTTTTTTCCTGATTACATACAATGAATTACTTTATACATGTTGATTCATCATATTAATTTAGATCATTATTCTTCATATTTCGAACTTTTTTTATTATTCCTCAATTTGTCCACATTTGCTGAAATCAGATACTAATATCTCTAAATTTTGATTTATAATTAAATCAAGAAGTTTAAATCTAAAATTTTTATCATGCATTAATAACACATGAATTAACCAAAATAAATAATTTCAGCACAAAATATTAAGTATTTTTATTTCTTTATGTATTTTTACTCTGCTGAACATAAGTATCAATTTTGGGATGGGTCAAATCATGTTAATTATTAGTCATAGTTATATCCTCCAAAATTAATTTTTATTTTCATTGAGTGATATTTAGGATGTCTTATATACCATATAAAATTTTTAGATTAAGGTTCCTTGTATAAAACTTATTAAGAATCAATTACTGCAGTTGATCCTAACAACCATTCTTCCCTATTTAAGCTGATTTTTACAGATTTTTAATTTGTGACCTGGTCAATATTTCAAGCTTAAAATTGGGTCGTTCCTTAATGACCATACTATAAATTACAAACAAATTTTCATGTTAAAACTCATTCATTTACTATTTCTTTTTATTTTGATTTTCTATTTCATTTATTCTAAGTTTTGCTCCCATATTTGCATCTTAACTCAACACACATGCAATTTCATCAATTAAGCATTACACTTGCTATCATTAACCCTTAATTGCATCCTTTCTAACATATATATCATGTACAATTAAGGGCCAATTCAAATAGAAAATTTTTTTTCTTCATATATTACCTCATTTGGACGTCTCCTTGAATTATGAAATGGAGTAAATAAAATCATGAAATCACACACGTACCTGCTACTGTTGTGGATGTCCAAATTGCTCCACTTTTCTTAGCTAAAAATCTTCATTCTCTTTCCAATAGTGCTACTATTGAAACTGTCCCTTATGCTACTGCCCTCTTTCATCATTTTTTTAAGTTCTTGTTAAAAAATGTTGGGAACGTCCAAGGGCTACTGCTGAAAAATGTCTCATACTAACCCCTTTTCCCCTTTTATAAAGAGCTGAAATCAACCTTATCATGCCACTCTTAATCCCTGATTTTAACAATTTTTATTTACTCAAATTGTTGTCCAATTTCAATCTAACCAGCTGTCCACCTTGCTGCCTTCTTATCATCTTTTCCATTTAAATTTTCTAAATATATCAAAACTGTCCACGTGCACTGTTGGTTCTATCTTCAATCTCCATCATCCATGTGTTTTTAGGGCTGCCAAAGAACCTGATATTGTTGCCCCTTATTAGCTACATTATCTTACCATTCATAACATTTTTTATTTTAACAAAATCTGCACAAATTTTCCCACCAAACACTTCCCTTCTTAGAGCTAAATTATCATGCATTTTTAGAATTTTTTTGTTTAAAGAAAGTCTACCAAAGAAATCTCCATAAGCCACCTCATATTTAGGCATTAATTACCTTCATTTTTCATTAATTACATGCTACTTTTCAAAAACAAGAATCAATGGTTTTTAACCTTAAGCGGTTTAAAACTTTTCAAAGAGATTTAACTTAATCAAACTTATCTATATTATAAAACACCTTATTTTAGCTGTTCATAAAACTTTTCACCTCAATACGATCATTCTAGTGCATGATATAAGCATATGAAAAAATTTCTTGAAATTTCATAAAATTTAATTGTTGTCACCATAATTTAATCATAATTATTATAATCCACACCGTTCATTAAGTAGAGCACGTCAGCAGATGTTTACCCTTCAAATTTCACATCAATCCACCTTATACACTTCAAGTTAGGAATTTATCAAATAATAACCTAACTTATACCTTAATGATAAATAAAATAACATGAATATTTGAGTTTAGTAAACATGCCAATTCATCACTTTGCTTATTTGATTACCCTAATCCCATTCATTTAAATCAAAGAACGTATAATTTTAATCACTTCCCATTAATTTTCCACTCCCCGTGTGGGTGACACCAATACCCTTCATTTTATGAAAATTTCAAATCTTATTCTTATATAAGCTCTAAACTACCTTCATTAAGCTTATAGTCAGGGTTTCACAATAAATCACTTCATATAAATAGTACAAGTTAGAGCTTTGTGAGGTGGACTATTTAGGGCACAAAACAAGGAGGCTAAAGAGATGAGCTTTTGAAGGAAAAGAAGAGGAGTAGCATTAAGCAAGAGAAATCTACTTGGATTTTTCTTTCTTTCTTCTTTCTTCCTTTGGTCTCCTTGCTTTTGATGGTATGTGTTCAGGGGATTTTTCTTGAGTTTTATCATGTTAATCATAGGTTAAATTTTGTTTAGGGTTGTGATGGAACTTAATATGTACCTGTGATTTTATATTTTCTTCCTATTTAATTTTCTATGCTTAGATTATCCATTTTAACTCGAGTTTAGTACTTCTATGAGTTTAGTCATCTAGTGGAATAATGTGTGTGCCCTTATAATGTTTGAAAAAGCTATCTTGATGTGAGACCTAAGTTGAATGAAAAAAGTTCATCTCACCATGTTAGGATTTTTACATCTTAGTCATCGAATAAGTTAACTTATTAGCTCGGATATGAATATACTAGCTAATCTCATGTAATCATGTGTAAGGTGTGTTCAAAATGCATGAATCTATCTTTAATCTCTTAAGAATTTAGAGTTTGAAAGTTGGTTGCTAGAATTAAAGATATTGAAAAACATGTATAATTAATGTGATGAATTAGATTAATAATCCATTTTAAAAAACTAATAGAGAAAATTAGATGTTTATGTGATATGTGTTGAGAAAAATCATAATCCTTAGTCTCCTAATAGTTAAGTCACCTCCTTTATTGTCATTTACTACTCTCACTCTTTTAGAACTTATTTGTTTCTTTTCTTATCCACGCAATCTCATGTTATTTAAAGCAATCCTTAATTGCCATTTTTAATATTAGATTGTAATTTACTTAGTTTGACTACTCGTGAAAATGATGTCTTACTCACAACTTTATTACTTGAGCGGCATGTGCACTTGCGTTGCAAGTTATAACACTAGTTGTATTGGAAAGCCATCAACGTATAGATCGTGTAACGATTACAACAATAGATGTTAGGTTTCGCTTCTAGCTGATTGAATTTGGAGAAGATAATTTGTGTTGCAAGCGTTCAACAATAGATGATTTTTGCTTGCAATCTACATACAAGCATGGTTAGTCTCCGAACTAGCTGAATATGTAATGGGATGATGCCAATGCACGTCATGCTTGAATAAACAATTATGGCTACCACTTTAGAGAGGATTGTATTGGCAGGGTGGATTTCTTCTGTCAATCTTAGATTTGAGCTCCAAATGTTTCATCCTCCAACATCTCCTAACCCAATGACATCATAGATCCTATCTACATGCTACTTTTTTGATACATGTAGAAGCCATAATATTTCCAAATCCAAAATCTATTTATCAAAAAAAAAAATATATATATATATATATATATATATTTCCAAATCTAAATAGATGATGAGGACAATAGTGTGACCAAGCCGAAGGAAGATGAATGGTAGTAGAGGCATGGTTGTGGGGGGAGAGAAGGCAACCGCAACAGACTTCATGGTTGCTATATGGTTACTCATTTGGAGTTTCATTTCATTTTCTGTTTTGTATATCAATCAATTTTAATTTTATTTTCAGAATGAATCAATAAAATTGAGAGAATTGATCAATTCATTTGGATTGATTCCAAACAATTATGCTCTTCCTATGGATCAATTTTGATCTTGTACTTGGGCAAAGGAAGCGAGTTATTTAGATCGAACAATCAGAGATTAGGACTGCAACCGTTTGCAAATAAGTTATAAAGGTATTTTAGACATTTCATATTAGTGTATATAGCTACTATTTACTAAAAAATAATGGGCATATTTGAAATTAAGGTAAAATGTTATGAGTACATTTGAAATTTACCCAAATTAAAATTTTATATGGCATTTTTCAACATTTGTGTTAGGAGAGATGTGTTTCCTTCTCATGCAACTTATCAAAAGATGTTAATGCTTTGGTGGCATCTCCCATTTTGGCCTACTTTTTTTGTTAAATAAACATCTAATCCAGCTATTACATTTAAAATTATTTGTTTCGTTAGTTGTTAGACTTTAAGTAAGTCAAATATGTAAATGTTAAAATTATATTTATGATATGTGTAATATATAAAAGTTTTCAATACATATTTTGGATCTTAATAAGTGCTTATGAATAAATATAGTTGATTAAGGTTTGCAAAAAAAATTTAAAATAAAAAATAAAGTAGTACAGGGAGACTCTCCACTGCTGGATTTTATTGAATCGCTGTAATAGATATTGAAGTAGTTATGAACACCCAAAACTTTGATTGAAATTACTTTTAGTAGTATTATGATACAATAAATCATGTTAAACAAAATGAGAGGATTGAATGTTGATTTAACCATAAAATTAGGTCCATAGAAAAAACTATCAAATTGGACCAGAATGTATAAGAGAAACAAAATATTTGAGTACGTTTGGCTAGCCATGATTATACGCGATGGCATCACACGTAGCTCATATACGATGTATTTTTTATTTTTTCATTTTTGATAGGCCTATTTTTTACGCTTACTTAACTCATATACCAAGTTTTGTCATTTTATAAATTTATTTTTATTTTTAAAAATCATCAATTTGACCAGCAGCTAAGTCTTTTTCATCCCTTAAAAAAATTTATTTTTAGAAATTAAAAATAAATATATAAAAGTATTTTAAAATAATAAAACTTGGTACGTGTGTTAAATGCACCTAGAAAAATATGTTTATAAAAAAATTAAAAAGAGCATCACATGCGGGCTTACTTGCCATGGTTTTCATGATTGTTCTGAAACAATTAAAAATAAATATATAAAAGCATTTTAAAATAATAAAACTTGGTACGTGCGTTAAATGCACCTAGAAACATATATTTATAAAAAAATTAAAAAAAGCATCACACGCGGGCTTATTTGCCATGGCTTTCATGATTGGTCTGAAACAATTAAAAATAAATATATAAAAGTATTTTAAAATAATAAAACTTGGTACGTGCGTTAAATGCACCTAGAAAAATATATTTATAAAAAAATTATTAAGAACATCACATGCGGGCTTACTTGCCATGGTTTTCATGATTGTTCAAGTTTCAGATGGGATAAAAAAAGAACGAAATCTCAAAATCCTAATATCATTTTTTATATTTTCAAAAATTAATAATCTACTTTTCCAGTTTTAATACAATTTTTTCAATTCCAACACACATTTTCGTATTTCCATTTTCCAATCCATAATAACACGCTAAATTTCACGCTCATGTGGTTTAACACGCCTTAGTTGATCGTTTTTAGTGGGGCTTTGCTCCTATGTACCAGTTTTGGTTCTACATTTTTCTAAAAAAAGATTTATTTATATCTAAGCCATGAATCATATTATTCTTCATAAATATATGTAGGATATGAGAAATTATTTTGATAAGACCTAAATTCAATCGATTCATTTTCTTTAACAACATCATAGTACAAGAAATTATTTCAATGAAAATCTATGGTGGGCCATACATACTTAAAATCTTTATGATAATGTATAGGTTACGAAAATGCGTAATTCATTTGGGCATGCATTAAATTATTATAATACTTTATGTAATCATTCATTGATATAAGAATAATATTTTTTGATGCTATAAGAATAATATTTTAAATGGCTTGAATGTTGAATTAACAACTTTAAAGTTGATATATAAATCAAATATTAATTTAACATCTTTATTCGATGAGGATTATGCACATATTTTGATTTGCATGAAACTTTTCTATGGGTGTTTGTTTATACTAAAATTTTTCAATTTAAAACTTTTCATTATCTATACTTGGTCAACTATGCTATTTTTTAATTGTTTCTTTATATATTCTCATATAACTATCTAACTTTTCAATTATTTCTACACAACTATATATACAATTAACCTATCTATTTTAATTTTATGCTCTTTATTACTCATCATTAATTACTAATATTATATATTACATCATTCTCTTCTATATCAAAATTTTTCATCTAAAAGTTCTATCACTTCTCAAATGCATCTTAAGTCTAAAACTCAATATATTTGCATTGAACTTAATTTCTTAGTTAATGAAGCAAATAAAGTTAAAAGAAATGAATGGATGAAGCCTTCCCTTCGTTCTCTAGGTTCGAATTTCCGAGGATGAGGAGGTTTTGAGGCTTTTCACCCGAAAAAAATAAAAGGGGTGATAAATCTTCAATTGTAACGATAGTATTATGGCTATAATTATGTTGATTTTACACTTCAATCAAGTAATGGATGTAAATATTTGATTTGAATGACACTTGTTTTCTAGATCAACCATAATTTAAAGTGAAATGAAAAACCGGAAATTGGATTTTCATTTAATCGTCAAGGTAACCCCAAATGCAGACACAACATTAAAATTTCAATGGTGTTGGACCATTGAAGTATTTCCCCTTATTTAAATAAAAAAAATGCTACATATAGAAACGAAATGGAATTCTACTCATTAAATATGGGGCTTTACCCCGATGAAACTGGATGTAGAATGTACCCCCTGGGTTTCCACTTATTTAATTTGTGTTGAAAATCAAAACCATGCATGATATTCTTCTCCGTGAATATTTATTTACTATGAAATTATTTTAATTATATTTGTTTATAATTCACACAAAGTGAAAATTTAAGGTTTTTATAATCATATATTCAATAGTATAGATTATAGAAGATTTTAGTCAAATTGATTTTTTATATTCATAATAAACAAATAGTTTTAAATATAGTTCATGACTTAACTTTGATCTTTATAAAAATGAAAAAAGTGAGAAGCTAAGGATTACAGAGAATTAATTTAACTTATTGCTGAATTTAATTTGACTTTCATAAAAATTCATAAAGTAGAATCAAAAGGTGTTTATATATCATCGGAAGATGTATGTAGGTATCTAAGTATTATTAATTAATAATTCAGCCGTAGAAAATTAGTTAAGAGGTTGTTGATGAGTGATGAGTTGTTAAATAATAATATATTTTGTGGATATTTTGCACTAGTTCAATGGATAATTATTTGATACTTATGCGAAAAATCACTTAAAATGTACTTACATCATTTGGGCATTAAATATTAATTTCAAATAAATAGAACAATTTGAGATAGTCGGGTTTGCAAATTAAACTATTTATTTGTTGCAAAAGAAATAAGTGGGCATGAAATTTTTTTTAGAATAGTTGTATAAATTTAATTACAATGTGCTAAAAACCAATAACATTCGATTCATCATCATCTTCTCTTGTTTAAAATTAGTATACCTTTTCCATTATTTTAAATCTTTATTTATTTTTCATACTTAAGATTATTTGGATGATATTAAACGTGCTAATTTTGGTATTCACTATTTCTAAAGTCTTCGCAGCAAACGAAAGTTGTTCACTATTTTGTTACTGGAACAACGTATTCATTTACGTCGCAAAAAATCCTTATCAAAACCCCATACAATAATACTGTTAATTCACCTTAGTGGTGCATGCACAACAAAAATATTGTTCTTTGTTCAAAGACAGATAAAATATATGGGGTTACCATTTCCTACCTTTTTTCTTTTTCTTTTTATTTTTTTCCAAAATTGTAGGCCTATCTTAGATCACACCCCGTACCGAATAAGCATGGGTATAAGTTGTCTATAACTCTATGGAATCGCAACCTGTATATATCTAAGATATAATAAGGTGCACCCGGGTAATTCCTAAATGCAACCAGGTGCACTTTCGCTTAGTGTACCTAGGTGCATTTAATTTATTTTTTATTTTTTAAAAGTTTTTTACATAATTGTTAATTTAAGTGTATTTAATATATATATCAATTTTTTATCATTTTTGGAGATCTTTATATTTTTTAGAATTTTTTAAAATTGGCATTTTTAGTAAAATATTTTCTAAAAAAATTTTAAAATAAGTATTTGCACCCGAATACATGAAATCACAACCTGGTGCAACTAGCAACATCTTAATTAGGTGTTATCAGTTAAAATGAACTTCATTTGGTTTTAAATTAAAATTAAACCCACCAATTGTAGTTAAAATCATTTATTTAAATATGACATAAAATTTAATCTAAATCAAATATTTAGCATAAAAATATTTATATGAGTCTCATATCAAAATGTGCAAAACCAATATAATAACATTGTTTGATCTAAATATTAATTTCAAAGCTATATTTATAACATTATACGGTTTAAAACATCTAAATCAAATATTTGACATAAAAAATATTTATATGAGTCTCATATCAAAATGTGCAAAACTAGTATAATAACATTGTGTGATTTAATTATTAATTTCAAAGCTATATTTTTAATTTTAGACGGTTTAAAACATCGCTTTTGTGTGAATAAATTTTCTTATAAATATTGTTATATTATAATGCATCTATTAATGTATATAATCACTTTCATAATCTATGCATGATTATATGATTCATTAAGTAGGTATGACCTATCCATTGTTTTAATTTGAAAATTTTTTAGATATATGATAAAACAAATGATTTTAAACAATGTAATCAGTTGAATTTGGATTTCATCATCTATACAAGCCCATTTTAAGTTAGCAACATCTAGGAGTATTAACATATCAAATTAGATGAGTTATAATATAATCTTAATCTTAACTCATTTAAAATATCTCAACTCTAATCCGTTTATTAACTCATTTAAAAAATTTCAACCCTAACCCGTTTACAACTCATTTAATAAATGGATTAACGGCTTGTTAACGGGTTGTACAATAGACGACTTAAAGACCTACATTTTAGTAAACGACGAACTTGCAGGGAAAGGCGAGAAAGTGTTTTCGATTAAGGAGAAATGAAAATAAAGCAGCAATAGAAAAAATAAAATTAAGACAGCAATAGAAAAATGAAAATTAAGTAACGGGAGGGATACTCAACAAAAGAAAATAACCAAAAGGTTTACATTTATATATATATATATATAACTTTAACAAGTTAAATAAGTTAAACGGGTCAAATAAGTTATAGGTTAAATGGATTACTAAACCGGTTGTCAGGTTATAAAATTTTAAACCTAACCTATTTATTTAATGAAATGGTTGAATGAATTAACATACCATAACTTGTTTATTCAAAACTCTTAACTCAAACTCATTTATAAACGAGTTAGACGAGCAGGTTGGCGAGTTAACTATAACTATTAACACCCCTAGTAACATCAAACTATAAATTCATCCCAATGAACTTAAGAAATTAGTTTTTGAAATTCTTGCAAATTCTTAATTAGCCCAATAAATTGAAGGATAATTCGCAAATATACCTGCTTAGTTTGATCAAAATTGTAAATATACCCGCATAATTTTAGATATTATAAATAACCCCCACACCGTTATAACACCACCATGGTGTGGGTATATTTGCAAAAATATGCAAACTATATAGTTGTATTTGCAATTTTAGAAATTAAGCGGTGTATTTAATTTTTGCAAATAACCCCACGTAATTTAACCACAATTGCAAATAACCCCCATATATCATCATAGCATGGAGTTATTTGCAATTATTGTTAAACTATATAGGGTTATTTGCAATTTTTAATACTATGTAGGTAAATTTGCAATTTTCATCAAACTAATTAGGTATATTTGCAAATTATCCTAAATTCTAAGCTAAATATCTTAATTCGTAAATAGAATTAGGAACAGGACTAAACTTTTTTTTGATGTTGCTCGTAATTTAAACCAAAATTTGTCAGCCTAAGCTTCAGCCCGAGCTCGTACATAAAGGTGTTTGATCAGCCTATGAAATTTTATTTTATTTTTTTGGGCGGGAGTCCTGGAGGCATTACTAGTACATGAATCTATGTTCCTTTTTTATTTTCAAAAATTAAAATAGATGGAGGCGTGGAGCTTGTACGTTGTATAAAAGGAAAAGATATAAATAAATGAATCGGTCCTTTTTATTTTCAAAAATTAAAGTAAAATACCAAATAAATTTAACAAATCACCGAATTTTACCGGGAGAACGATACAGGCGGAGCCTATATATGTATAAAAAGCAAAAAATATATCTTTGGGCTGAATTGCAGACCACGCTGCTTAGATCAATAAGTTTAGAGTTTAAATGCTATGAATAAGGTCAGAGCTATGGTTAGAGTTTAAATTGTATTAAATAGTAGTAAGTTTTAAGTAGGCCTGCTTTTATATAATCAGATTACATAGAAACAGTTCCGTGTAACCAGGTTATATAGAAGCAGTTCTATATAACTCTCTCAAATTTTAAGATTTTGATACTTAATGGAAAATTCAATCTATTCATTATATTTTATATTATTTTTTTAGTTAGGAGGCCAAGCTTTATCTAAGTCCAATATATGCATACACTACATTTGTTTGAAAATAAGTTCATTTATGTGTAAATTAAGGAAAATATTTAGATTCATTCACATATGTATTAGAATGTAGTAATATTTTATAGAATCGTTTATCCATGTAAAAATGATATTTTAGTTGGTTTAGACGTTGAAAATACTACTTCAAAATTGATATTTAGTATTAAATTATTTTATTATATTGATTTTACATGTTTGCAGATGAGGCCCATATACCGTGATATTAGATAAATAAAAAAGTTTTCATAATAATATAAATAATGCTAATACAGTAAATGGAGTAAATTTTTCATCAATCATCCGGATTTTGAAAATGAATATGGTTATATAGAAAGGGAGTTTCATAAAGCGTCCCCGAGTTCTAAGTGTTGTTGCTATTGCAACATTGCCAAAGTGCTGCCGAGTGGTGCGTGGCCCAATATGTTATTTACATGGTGCAATCAATTGCCCAATTCGGTAAAATTAAAAGTACGAATCTAGTAAGAGAATGAACCTCACGTAAAGTTGATAAAGCACCACCTAGAATAGATGTTGCTACATTTTAGTTTAGACCATGTGCAGGACGTTGGGGGAAGAAACAGAGCAGCACCAGAAACCTTGAGGTGTCCACAGTCTCCTTGGACACATGGTATCACTTGTGCCTTAGCACCACATCAGAGTGTAATAATATAAAGAGGCAAGTGTTGAATGAATGTTCCCCAGGAACATCACCATGCATGGCATCTCTACTTGGAGCAGAGAGGACAGCTCATGCATCCTTTGCCTTGACAATTGGTACACGGTGCAGAGCCGTCCGAGGAAGGCCAGGCTCCAAAAGAATACAGGAGGTCATCCACCATTCCAAAATTGAGAGGCCCACTTCTAATCAAGCCCAGGCCTTTGCATCTGGAGCATGCTATCATTCTCAGGTCACCGCATCTCTTGCACATACCCAGGGATCTGCAATGGATTGAATAAGCTTCAGTCATCAGTCCTAGAAAGTCTTAAAGGCATGATCATCCATGCGTGATACACAGAAACATCCCTGGGGATAAAATGCATTCATGGTTTTAGTTGTTCTGAGGCCTAACCTATGAATTGATCTATTATAAATGCTCTTAGTCCTTGGGTCTATGTGGATAAATACGCGTATGAAAGAGATAAGTGCAGATTAATTTGTTTTTGAACATTTGATGGGAAGTTCCTACTCTTTTGGATATCCCTAAGATCCCAAAGCCTTCACGCCGACATGTTGTTTTATACAAAGATTTGTATGCTACCAGATCTTTTTTGCACAAGATTTGCTCATGTACACCTGCACAGCTGCCACGATTTTCAGGCAACAATATCCATTTTGTCTATGTTTGGAGATTGTGATTAGTGTTTGGCAGAATGCATGGGCATTTATCTAATTACAGACTTACGGAACCAGAGACAAGGAACAAGAGCGCAAAAAACTGGCAAGAAACACAGATCTGCCAGCTAATCATAGCGAATAAAACGGCAAACATCATTTATTTTCCTGGACAAGGGGATGAATTTACACAAAACCCAATTTTTTTTTGAAGGAAATGAATAGTTGTAAGACATGGATTTTGTTGAAAAACGAAGAAAGCAGTGGGAATCGCACCTCCTCTGAGAAGCGGAGATGAAGGCGTCGACTTTTGGGGCGGCTAAGGTTGCGCATAGGAGCAGAGTCCCTACTCCAAATCCAGCCACTTCACTTGCCGTTATGTTTTCCATTCTCTCTCTATCATCGATCGATCGATCGAAATATGTTATCCGCAACGGATTTCATGTTGACGGTTTCCCATTTTCACTGTCCCTCTCTCTGTTGAAATATCTTATCTTATCCACAGCGGCTTTGCCGTTCAACGCAAGGCCCAGGACAAAGCATACTTCTTGACTTATCACACTTACGACGGTCTGTTCGGCCCCATTTCTTACAAGACGAAAGCGAGACCCTCTACTTTCCGTGGATCTTAGCAGGGTTCATTTGGTACATGTTCACAACTTGGCTATGAAGAGGGTGTGGGATACAAAAATATTGTTGTGGTTTGCGGGAACCAATTATATACACCTGGGTGCATTCAGACTCAATGCACCCAGGTGTACTACACCTATTTTTTTTTTATTTT
>JAXCLR010000063.1:32379693-32445296 GCA_035584095.1 Annona squamosa | reverse complement strand
TATGTTAAATAAACCTAGATTAACCATTGTGTAAAAAAATTTTCAAAAAAAAATAAAAAAAATAGGTGTAGTACACCTGGGTGCATTGAGTCTGAATGCACCCAGGTGTATATAATTGGTTCCCGTGGTTTGCATATGGAAAAAGTAATAAAAAATTAGAAAAATAGTACTTTCTTGCTGAGCTTGAACTTAAAGGCTATCTGCAAGGATCTATCATGTGTTGGGCTTAGATACTGGTTGGCATAAAAAAAAATCAACAACTTGCTTTTAATGAATTAAATAAAACATAAGTGGAACGTTTGTTCAACCACGTCATAATACTCTATTATTACAATGTCATCAGAAGAACGTAACAAAACCAAAAGTACACTGAATCTAGTCATGTGTTCATTATAACTCCAGATAATACCCTCAAGTACCACTTGCGGAAGTATCCGTGGGACAACAACAACATATAAATAGCATAAGTAAAACAGTCATAAGTAAAACCTAATAAGTCAAGAGAATAAGATATGAGGCAAACTTGTGCATTTCATGTTCTCTAAATGCAATATATTTAAATACCCCTCATTCTGGTCCAACATCTAACTTAGTGGACACCTTCTACTAAGCTTATCTACATAAAAATATGCATTATCGTCTTGAGCTAGTTATATATTGAAACTTGATCGCGACTAGCCACCCTATATTTGTAATCTAAGCCTCTAACGAGGAATCAGAATCTTCCATTGGATCTATAATGTCCAAAAACTATGAATTAATTTTTAAATCACTAAAATTAGAGTTTGGGATCATACTTTATGAAGAATCATACATGGATGGCTCTGGACGTACCATGTGGCACATCAAAGCGGGCTACTATGATCGACACTGCCACACAAGCTTGGGTGCTAAGACATCGTTCGGGCCTTGATCCCAAGTCAGCCCCATTGGGCTATGGTTGTTGCTAACATTTCCAAGCTCCCCTCCATGGGCCTAAATTACTAGGCTAAGCATCGTTCGACTACCGCTGCCGCCGCCGCCGCCGTCGATCGCGGTCTACTAAGCCCTACCTAGCCCACTTAGTCTAATCTACTTGGCCACAAGCCAACACGATGTTGGGTTCACTGTACTGCCTGCTTGGCTTGGGTCCAAGCGTAAAGCCCATACACGATGTCTGCCAAGCTTAGGCACGAGCCTAGAGCCCAGACAAGAGAAGAAGGAAGTCCAGGGAGTTTTCTACAAAGGTTTTAGCACAATTGTTTTGCAAATTTGCAATTATCGAGGGGTTTTCAAAAAAATTTCCACAAAAACCTCGAATTGCCAAAAACTTCTGTAGCATCTTCCTCCTACAATGCAGTATGTTGTGACAGCCATGGCTGTTTTTTCTTTTTATAAAAATGTTAATTTAAATCTCCATGACCTCTTATTAATTTCCAAGAGCAAGAAGCAAAGAAATAGTTTTTCTATAAACCATTTCCTAACATGAAATCTCTACCATAACTACGATGGATTAATCTATGAGATATAAATTTTAACCTAAATAAAGACCCATCTCATCTATGGATTAAAAATGATAAAGCTAATATCTAAAACAAGTACTCATAAATTACTCGGAATGCAAGCAATTCTAGAATTAATATGTATAACAAAATCTCCTACTTACATTAGAAAACGCTTTACAAAGGATAACGTGATTTGTCTAAGGGGATGTTTGGTAATGTGTAAAATGGTGGGATTGTGGGAAATGGTGGGAAATAAAAAAGAGAATTTTTTGAGAAATGTGTGATTGATAGGAAATGATAGATGTATAGTTGGAATAAATAGGTTTGTTGTATGTAGTTAGTAGGGAAAATGATTGGAATGTAGGGGTAAAAGTGAAAAAATAGTGTGATTGATAGAATAATAATTGGCATTGGGAAACTACATACCATGGAAAAACTATAGTTTCCATGGGAACGCGTTACCAAACGTCCCCTAAGTGCCCTTCTTCCAATGTCACCTACTCATCAAGCAATAGCAACTAATCTCCTCCTTTTTTGGATTTTCTCTCCATGCCCATTCTCCTCTCATATCTTGATTAAAAAGCCACCATTCAGCGAGTATCTTCCCCATTCACGGAGCCAGGTATGGAAGAAAATTATTATGTTGTTGCCATGTTGCTTTGACAAGGCATTCCGGAACTAACTTTGACTTGACAAAAAAAATAAAAGGTTGGAAAAAATAAATAAAAATATTACTTTCGTGGACACTCAAACCTGCATTTGCTCTAGGCCAAATACTCTTCTTACTACATTGTTAATTGGCTTTTTAAGATAACATCCCAATTAATATTTTCTAAGCCCATCTTGTGATGGTCAAATTTTCAACTGTCAAAAGTCTAACTGTCACATAAATTTCCACATATTAAAAATGCACTTTTAAAAAATATATGTTATATGAGGTACCCATCTTAAAAAGTTGTCCGCAAAACTTCTTTAATTTAAGGGTTTATATAAAATGTAGTTGAGTTCAACTTTATCATCTCCTCTTTGAGTTCTCACATGGCTTCATTTTCATGATGGTGACTCTAATGAACCAACACTTGCATGATATACTTTTTTTTAAAGTTGTTTGTCTCGATAATCAAGCACTTTTATTAGTACCTTGGGATGGGGCATGTTTTTGTCTACCTGATATTAGTCTACTCGCAATATATATGACGAATGTGCCACATATTTTCTCAATTGCAATATATGTAAGATATTATGAACGTTGGACATTGATGTTGGCAATGTCAAATGATATACTATACCACCAATGACCTCTATTATTTCAATGGGCTCAATATATCTACGACTTAACTTTCCTTTTGTGCCAAAATAGACAACCCCCTCATTAAAGAGATCTTTAAGAATATCTGCTCACCAACTGTAAACCGCAAGTCTCTTCTTTCGTTGTCTGTATATTTCTTCTATCAATCTTCAGCTATTAATAATTACTTTCTAATTGTATTTATTACTTCAGTGGCTTGCTCAATTAATTCTAGAGTTTCAATTTTTTGAGTTCCTATCTCTTTCTAATAAATCAGAGTGACATCTCTTCTTGTATAATGATTCAAAAGGAGTCATCCATATACTTGTTTGGTAACTATTCTTATAAGCAAACCCAGCTATAGCCAGATAATTTTTCCAAGAATTTCTAGAATTTATCGCACATGAATGTAACAAATCTTCTAAAATTTGGATCGTTCTCTCGTACTGGTCATCTATCTGAGGATGATACGCCTTGCTTAAATGTAACTTTGTACCCATTGCAGCTTGCAACTTCCACCAAAATTCGAAAACAAATCTATGATTTCTATTCAACATAATGGAAACTAGCACCCCATGTAATGTATCTCTCTCAAGTACGATTCTGTTATTTAATCCATTCTATAAGTCATTTTATATGGTAGGAAACGAGCAGATTTTGTTAATCTATCTATGATTACTCAAACCACATCATATTTACTTAGTGTGCTGGGTAAAACTGTCACAAAATTGATTGTAATTGCTCTCATTTCCGTTATAGGATGTCTAAAAGTCACAACAAACCAACAACTCTCTGAAGTTAAGCCTTGACTTGTTGGCAAACTAGGATTGGGCTATAAACTTAGCCACTTCTATTCTCGTTCCCTTCCACTAAAAATTCTATCGAAGGTCTTTATATATCTTAGTACCACCTGGATTATAGAAAATCTCATTTGATGGGTTTTGGCTAATTGTTTCTATTGTAATTCTTTAACTCTTGGAACCACTATTTTTTTCCGCAACCATAATGTTCCTTCTGTATCCAAGGAAAATTAAGGTGCATCTCCCTTTTTAGTTTTTCTAACATTCGATGCACCGGCTTATCCTTATTTTGTGTTTGTTTTATTTGGTCAATCAATGCTAATTGAACTTGCAGGATGTGGAGGTGACTGGTTTGCAATGAGTCTAGTCTCAAATTCTCAAACTCTTTAATCAATCTTATATGTCGGGTGGTCAAGGTTGTACATAAATATTTCTTACCACTTAATGCATCTGCAATCATATTAGCCTTGCTTGAGTGATAATTAATTGAAATGTCATAGTTTTTATTAGCTCTAACCACCTTCTTTATTGAAGATTTAATTTTATCTAAGTAAATATATATTTTAAACTCTTATGATTAGTAAAGGTTTCTTTTTCTCTTCCTATTAGTAATATCGCTGAATTTTAAGAGCAAAAATGATGACAGCTAATTCTAGATCATGGGTTGAATAATTCCGTTTATACGACTCTAATGTCTGGAAGCATATACTATGACTCCGTCTTGTTGCATAAGAACATGACCTAGACCTTGTAAAATGCATTACTAGACTAATGTAGGTGTAGTGACAAGGCGATCTTTAATTCTTGAAAACTTCTCTCACACTCATCCGTCCAAATAAATTTGGTCTTTTTCTGTTGAAGTTTCGTTAAAGGTGCCGCATTGGAAGAGAAGTTTTCTACAAATCGTCTGTAATATGTAGTCATGCTTAGGAAACTGACACTTCAGTTACAGCGGTTGATCTTTCTTATCTAACAACCACTTCCACCTTTTGTAGGTCAACTGAGATTCCTTTTTCACTTATTACATTTCCTAGAAAAGTTATATGATCAAGTCAAAGCTCATTTTTTTAGCTTGGCATATAACTTACTATCCCTTAGGATCTGTAATACATTTCAAAGTTACCATTTATGTTCTTCATCATTTTAAAAATACATCAAAATGTCATTGATGAAAACTACCACGCACTTTTATAGGTATTGACAAAATACCTTATTCATTAAATTCATAAAGTTGTGGGTGCATTCGTCAACCCGAAGGTCATCACAAAAAATTCATAATGGTCATATCAAGTTTGAAAAATTGTCTTCTGTGGCACCCCAAACTTGAGGCGCCTAAACCTTACTCTAGAATCGTTTAGTTGGTAAATTGTGAGCAAGATTGTAGCCCTACTTACGCAACAGGATCTTCAATTCAATCTCATTTCAATTTACAAGTAATCATTCACTTGTAGTTAAAATCACATAATTTTTACAAATCATTAAAATACATTTACACTAACAATCTTTGTAATCTGGAAATTTTGTACCCTCATAACGGCTTCATTCATCCAAGTATATGAGAACATTATGACCTTAAGAAACTCTAAATTGAGACTTTTTTTAACTTTACTATAGCTATTTAAGGTTGGAAAAAACAAAACAAAAGTACTAAACTCATTAAGCAAGCATTTCATTTAAGTACATGTTTTCATTCCAAAATTTGGCATTTCATAAATAATGCATATTTTACATTCATGCCTTAAACCTTCATTATATGATATGATAGTCTGGTAACCATCAATTAATTTACTCCCTATTTTAGGGAGGGTTCTGCTCACCTTTGGGCCTATATCAACAACTTGGTCACATTAGAGGAAGACTTTGATCCACTTACACCTCTAAAAATGACCTGTACCTTTGTGCACCATATATCATACACATGCTAATATGTTTTCAAAAATTAATCACATTCATCATTCTGCTCCTTTTTTAAGATGAGAAATATGGCATAATCATTTATAAAATAGGTTAATACATACATTTTTCAAACCACATTATGGGAATGATCATCCTTAAATAATATTGAAAAACGCCAACACGAAATGAATTACAAGTCATTCAATCATTTTGAAAATAAGTAATTTCAAAGCTGCTTGCTTACCTTAGGTTACTGACTTGCTTCCTCAACCTTTTCTTTTTTTTTTACAAATAAGTGAAAAGGATTATCTTACATATTTGCACTGCACTTTTATATTTGCATGTCTATTCCTTCGTTAGACCATATATATATCATATGGTTTTTAACTTGTATCATATTCTTCATACAGGTAACAATGCGGGAAAATAAAAATTTTATTTTATATATATATAACAATTAAATATTTTTGTTTGTAATTCTCATAATTCCCACAATTATCCTTAATTCAGTCTAAATGTGGACCGTAACTCCTGTAATATTAAAGAACCATATGTATAGCTTGAAAAATTAGTCATTAATCAAAAATGCCAATAAATAATACCCAGCTCTACCTTGGATGTAAGTGGTAACGGTTCATATATTTGATGGGAATTTTTTAAAAGATTATTTACATGCATAGTGTTGATAGCAATAAGATATTAAAAATTTGCCCTTAATTTGGGCGTTAAATCTAACTTAGATCTATACATACTTGAAATATATGCTGACATTTTATGCTCCTACTTTTTTTTTATCCTTTGCTGTTGCTGGAAGTCCACTGTTTTCTCTTCCATTACTTTTTTTCAAATTTTTTTCTACTTCTATTTATATCTTCCTTAAGCGGCAATTTAAGCTGGAAATTTTTTTTTTCCTAATCTAGTTCACGTACATAAATCAGAGATTGACATTTATTCTTGCAATGCATCGTTCATTACTTTATTTAATGCTAATGATTCTCTTTTTTTAATCAATGCTAGCCACGTTATTTAATAGGTGGCAAACTTTTATTTCAGACTAGGTGGCACTTTGCTAAGAGACCGACTTTTCCTATCTTAAGATGACTACATACATTACATAGATAATTAAGATGTTGTTTAATAATTTTCTAGTAATGTTCTTTAAATCTAATCCATCTATGTTGTAAAGCACATTAAATTAGTTATACATAACAAGTTTCATGTCAAAATGATTAAATTTGGTTAAGATACAAGCATTTGAAATTAACTAATATAATTCATTCAAATTTTAATCTTTCCACCTTTTTAAATTATATTTTGTATGATTTAGTCCATTGACTAGGTAGGGTACATTAATTTAAGCTAACCCGTAAAATTTCACTTCAAATAAATTTGTATACATATAGTAATTCAATTAATAAAATGTGAAACATATAGCGAAAATTATGTGTATGCATATTCCAAGGGGTAGGGATGTACCTTGTTAAATTTATGTCATGCATATTTTTCAATGCAATAATGAATTATGTAAATACTTTATTAAATCATTTTTCATAATCCAATCTATCTATATTATAGAGCATATAAATTTAACCATTCATCTCATTTTTCATATCAAAATAATTTGTATGAGTTACGATATTGCTATTTAAAATTAATGTGTGAAATCTCATTCAATTTTTCTTCTAAGCATAATTTTCATGATCTATATCATTCATTATGTAGTATGTTAAAATAGGCTTGCTTCTAAAATTTAATGTCAACCAACCTTAGGGGACGTTTGGTAACATGCTACTATGAGAACCATGGTTTTTCCATGTTATTTGGTTTCCCAATACCAATTATTACTCTATCAATCACACTATTTTTTCCATTTTTACTTATACATTCTAATCATTTTTCTTACCAACTACATACAACAAACCTATTTATTCCAACTATACCCCTATCATTTTCTATCAATCACACATTTCTCAAAATATTCTCTTTTTTATTTCCCACAATTTCCTACAATCCCATAATTTTACACATTACCAAACGTCCCCTTAAATAGACCAAGATATTAATTTAATAAATGTGATAGAACGCATGACTTAATTTTTGAACATGCTTTCTAATGCACCTAAGTTAAACACTTTAGTCAATTATTTTTCGTAATCTAATCTATTTAGATTAAAAAGCACATAGATTACCACTTCTCATTAAATTCTCATGTCAATCTAAGTTATACATGCTTAGATCTAACAAAAATAGTGTTGATGAATATAAACCCTTAGTTAGGACTCCTACTTTGCCCAACTTTTTTCATTTATTTTTATTTTTTCAAAAAGTCCTTAAATTTAAACAGATTCAATTTGTATTATTCAGAATTTTGAAATTTCTTCCCAAAAATTTGTAAAAATTCATTTTTATATCTTATCTTTATGAAATCATAATTTATCATCTTTTTCTTACAATTCTCAAATGTAATCTTTTAAATTTCAATTAGGTCCCCTTTGTCTCTACCTTTTTAAAATTTATCATTCAATTTTTTTCTAGATTTGCAATTTAATCTCGCTTTTCTAAATTATAATTTAGTCTTTTGTATAAATATACACAATTTTTAATAACTTTACCCTATAACATGCACTCTATACAAGCTTTAAGTATACAAACTGCATTTACTAAGTTTCAAATAACATAGGTTTCACATCTTCCATATGTTTTCTTTTTGAATTTTTAGTTTGTGATACTCGGAGCTTAAATCGATTTTTGAAAAGATGGTCACTTCATGCAATTGATCAAACAAATCGTCTGTACAATGTAGTAGATATTTATTTTTAATAGTCATCTTATTCAATTTTCTATAGCCGATTCACAACCTCATGTTGTTATCTTTCTTTTTTAGAAAGAGAACAAGTGCTCCGCAAGATGACACAGTAAAGTGTATGAAATCTAAATCTAACAACTCTTGTTGTTGCACTTTTAACTTTTGTAACTCTGTCGTAGCTTTTCGATATGAAACTTTAAAAATAAGACTCATTCTGAGGACTAAGTCAATTATAAGATTTATTTCTCTGTCGGGTTATAAGCATGGTAATTCTCGAGGAAGGGCATTAGGAAATTCACACACAACTGGTATTTCTTCCTATGGTATCTTTTAATTCTACTAATATTTCATAGATCAAAATCCCGGTAACCCTTGCCGCAATATTCTAACTACCTTGAGTGTAATTACTAGATTAGATTTTTCTGTGATTGCCCTAGAATATTATCTTTTTCTAATAGGAGATTTTAATCGTAATATACTCATTTTGTGGGTTTATATTACTAACTCACCTCTTCAACAAATCTATGCCCAGAATAACATCTAGATTTTTTATAGACATTATAATTAAGTCTATAGGTAAAGCTACTCATGCTATTACTACAGAGCTAGATTAACAAAGTCTACTTACCACTATGTTTTAATCTGCATATGACATTATTTTTAGTTTATAATCAAAGGAATTATGAGGTAAGTTATCTTTACATACAAAATTAGATGATATGAAAGATCTAGTGGCACCCTTATTAAATAAGGTACTTGAATAACTATTGAAAACATAAGTGATACATTTAATCATCCATTGAGGAAGTTGGTCTTGGCCTGGATGGAGTACATGCACCTGCGCTTATGACCTCTAGTTTTGTTGCACACATCCTAATTATTGTACTGCTGTCTACCACATAGTCAGTTCTGAGGATGATTCTATTGTGGTTGACTCTACACTATACCCCACATGGAGACAATGCTTAACAATATGACTTGTTTTCCTGCACTTATAGCACACAATGGTGCTAGTACAATCTCGCGACAAATGTCCCATCTGCTTGCATTTGAAACAAGCACTTGGGACGAAGTGGTATTCCTCGAAGTTAAACCTACCATCTTCTTCACACTTCTTCTTTCTTTGAAGAGCAGATTTCTTAAATATTTTCAACCCCCTTTTCTAGTTAGGTATAAATTTAAAACCTACCAATTAACTTACATGCTTCTGTGAGTATTTTTTTTCTTTCTATCATGCTCTTATGTTTTTCAAAGAGTCAACATAACTCTTTGGCATCATCTTCCACCCATAGAGCTTGTTTGACTAATTCTCCGTAGATGGCGAGCTAAAAGGAATATAACCACTCCTTTAATGTCTTCAGCTAAGTTGATTTCAAATTTTCTCTTTTTTGTCACATCATCTACAATAGTAGCGGGCAACGCAAAGAAAGAAAGAAAACTTAGTCTTGTATTCTAAGATTGTCATGTTACTTTGGCGTAATTTAGCAAACTCTTTGGCTTTTGCTAGACGAATTAGTGGGGAAAAGAATTTCTCAAAGAAAGCTTTTTGGAATTTATGCTAAGTGATCTCTTCATTCTTATTTTCCAAGGTGTGCTTTTTACTCTTCCGCCACCTATATGCGTTCCCTTCTAATTTGAAGATAGCAAATTGTATTTTTTTGTTAATCTTTACAAACAAGGTAGTCTAGTATCTTACTAATACTCTTCATCTAGTTTTCGATCATGATATTGTCTCCCATTTCAAACAAGTGAGGATTCACTTGATGAAAAGACATTGTGTTCCTTTATCTTTTCTAGATGGACGGGTTGTATCAATTCTTTTGCCATTAGGGGAATGATACTCCAAAATTTATTCTCCTTCTTCGGTCAGTCTTAACATGCGAGTTTGCTCATTAGGGTACGTTCTCTCCTTCTATGTAGTTTCTCAAAGAGACTCTCGATGATCTTGCCTCAAAGGGCCGTTATTTTTCTATTGTTCTACCTCCTCTATACGTTAAGTTAGTAGCTCTAGCCATTTTAGAATTTCTAGTTTGACTCGGTCTCATTATTTACTTTTGCATTTAGCACAAATAACTCAACTCCTGTATGGTTGGTGCCTTCTTCAACATGCGATCTATTCTTGTTAGTTGTCATCTTAATTATCTCTATCATAAAACATAGCATATACATTTACTAACATCTTAATTTATAAAAGAAATAGTAATAATAATTCAATACAGTTAACATTTATTGATACTAGTAGTAAATATGTCTAACTACAAATGCTAATCTTTTATTACATCGAATATCTTTTTATATTTATTTGTTAGGGTATCGAAACTTTATATGACCTTCTCCTCCACATTTATGACAAATGAGTGCTTTTTCTAAGCATTTTAGCAACAGATGATCCTTTGACATGAAATTAAAGTAGGAGTGACAGAATTTACAAGGTGGGGTATGTTGCCTCTCATAGAAGGCACATTTTCTAAAAAGTGCTCCTTATGAAAAGATATCCTTATTCTCTTTCTCCATACTTTATCTTTTTCTTGACTTCTCCTCTGATGGTTCCTACTAATATTTTTGGTCCTTCATTCCCATTGAATGATGTTTGTAGTCCTTACCACCAATGGAAGAGTTTGTTGAAGAGTAGGATCATCTACCCTTTCATTTTGAGTGTGCCTCTTGCCAGCCCTAACCAAACGATTTAGTGACGGTAAAGAACTTAGATAACGGGGACTTGTAACTTAGGATTATTCGTAGAGGGACCTGCTTAGTTGAAGGTGTCTATTCGTAGAGGGATCTGCTTAGTTGAAGGTTTTCATGTTGCCTTGTTATGAGTCTCTATGGGTGAAGGGGGTGTGCCTCATAGTTGATTTATTGAGGTTCTCCCTCTAAATTAATGTCCCACATTACCCGCCCTGGTGGAGCGAGTTTTTGCCATCGCAGCTCATATTGCATTGCTCTTATTACTCCTTAATGCAAATTTTATGTGATGCATCGCATATTCGTTAACTTACAATTTTTGCATCCTCTCCGTCAATTTTCAAAAGATGAGCTGAGTCATTGGACGTGAATTTGAGGTTACTTAGAAAAGAGCTACAAGGTTCGTACTAATGGTGACACTTACATTAAATGGCTAACCTACCGTTGCTTCTCAAAGAAAAAGGCGTTGAAGGAGACAACTATTACCACAACAGCTACTTGGAAGGAGAGAATGAGGAAATGCAGACGATGATAACATGGTGGCTGAGGAGGATGGGGGATGAGGATGGAGGTCGTCGAAAGTTGGAAGGATAGTCTTCTTAGGGCTACACGATCAAAAGGGAGAAAGCGCAGGGAGGAGTGGGTTAATTGAGATGCTACTCGTGATGAATATTGATTATATGTTGTTTGTAACAATCAAAAGGGGAAAAGTGGTTCTACGGATTGGGAGTGGGACGATTAAGATGCTACTCACCAGGATTATTGATGATGTATTATTGGTAACAACCAAAAGGGGAAGGCGGTGCAGGCGGATTGGGAGGAATAGTGTATTTAGCTGTTTTTTCTGTCTCTTTATTTTTAAATACTCTCCTTCAACGTATTTGGACCACCATAAATTGTAATGTCATGTGGCGCCCCCAACCGAGGCATCACACAAAGCCTTACTCTAAGATCTTTATCGATTGGTAAATGTAAATTAGAATTATTGCTCTGATCATGCGGCGGGTTCTTAAATTGGATCACGTCCAAAAAAAATTTCTCGTTTCATTCATTTTCCTTTCATCATTTCATTTATTTACATTTCATTCTATTCATCTTATAAGTTATGATACACTTGTAATTTGTTGCACATAGCATTTTAAAATACTACTTGGTTCCCCTTCCTTATATACATTTTTACTAACTCATCTCCTAGCAGTTGTCATCAACTGCACATATCATTCATGAAATTTTTACCCTGTTCCTCTTCATCATTGGTTTTATCAACCTGGTCATGTCATAATCATATAAAATACATTCATCATCAAATATGTAACATACATACTCATGTATACACATTCAATCATCAATTCGAATCAAATTTGGAACTATCAACAAGTTCACATACATTAGCATACCTTGAACATTCCAATTATACCATTCCATAATCGTAGCTAATCATTTTAGCACACACATGGATACCATATCATATTTTTCCTCAAATGCTCAGGTTCTTCACCTCTTGAGCTTCCCTGTACCTATCTAAGATTTAGAAAAATAAAATGTGAGTAAAAACTCAATAAGCAAATATTTTATCGTTGGTCAAGCATTTTCCTGTAAAATATTTTCATAAATATCTTTTCATATAAACCTTTTACATGCCACATATGGGATTTTCAAAGGCGATGCATATGCATATAAACCCTTTAGGTAATTTAGTTTGTTCTTAAATGGATATTTTTAAGTCCCAAGATATTTTTCACATAAACTCATTTTATCAATGGACATTTTTATGTCCTAAAAATATTTTCCACATAAACCCTTTTTAGCAGTAAATATTTTTATATTATAAAACTCTTTCCACATAAACCCTCTTCGACAATGTACATTTTTATGTCTTAAAATATTTTTCATATAATCCTTTTTTTCCGATGAACATCTTTAGTCCCTATAATATTTTTTACATAAACCCTTTTTTGGCAACAGATATTTTTATGTCTTAAATTATTTTTCTTGTAAATCATTTTTCATAACCTCATTTTGAGGCTTGTTTAAAACAAACAAGACATATACATGTAATTCTTTTTCATCTCAACCTTAATATTTATACGTTTTGTGTAAAATACCCTACTTTTAGTATAAACTTTTTCGTATAGACTCATATACTTTATTGATAGTAATCTTTTTGTATAAATAATTTCATATTTTAGTTTCTGAGTTTTTTAAAAGCAAAACATATGCAAATCCATTTTTTCCAATCCAGTAGTGAGACTTACTAAGTTATCATTCTTTGAAAAAGAATTGATTATATAACAGCACGTTAATCAGGCGGCCATTCCTTTAACGTTCTCCCATCTTAGGGAGGGCACTGCTGGCCTCTTGCCTTCCCTTATCAACGTGGTCATATATAGAGTAGGCCTCAGTCCATTCGCGACTGTCATTACAATTGATCTATCCATTGTTTAGGTGCACCATGCATCATCATAAGTGTCCATATGCTAGCATGATTTCATAAAACATCACAAACCGTAGTCCGTGTTCTTTTAAACAATCTTGAAAAGTAGGCGCACTCACTTTAACATCACTTGAAATCTAATTTTAGGATGACTACCTTTAAATATTTTTAAAAATATTTAAGGAAAATATTTTAATGAGCATTTGTAATGTGTGAGAAAATAATCTTTCTAAAAACGTTGCTTATAATAAACCTTAAAATCAACATAATAAAAGAATTTCAAAGTATTTCAATATTCAAGAAGAGAAACTTTTCTCACTAACATTTTTTTTATTTTCATTTTGGGGCTTTTCATAAACAAAGGTAATGTAATTGCATCATCTTCTTTTATACATCCTTCTATCATACACTTGTCCACATATCATCCTTGTCATTTCTATGTAAAGAAGAACTTGCATAATCTTTGAATACTATTTTAGCAAACAAAAATTAATTTATTTTACTATTAACTTACCAGGTTGACCACTCTTAAACCCTTTTTAGAAAATTTATATAAACATTTTAGAGGCATTTTCAAGATATTTTCATATTTAAGGGAATCAAAACTTTTCTAATATACCATTTTAACAAATGGACAATTTCCAAATTATCGTTTATTTTCAAGTGTCATGTCATGGAGTAAACAATTTCTTTCTATAAATTAAATCCTTTTTTTCTTTTCTTTCAAAAATACACTTGCTTTTCACAAAATCCCGTGAGAATAAACCCAAAACCTATTCGCAATATTATTTTGTGAAACAATCAAAACCTTCTTTTTTTCAAAAATTCCTTTAGAAATAATCTCTTAAAGAACTTGATTACTTATAAGCAATTCTTAAAATTATTAATGTAAAGCGTTTTCAATCTTTGCAACACTTGAGATGAAATAAATATTTTAAGAATTGTTGTTTTCTTCCCGTGAAGCAATTCTTGAGGCATTTCATTAAAGTCATAATTTTTAAGACATATGTTTGCTCTCTTGTAAAAAAAATTCTTAAAAGCATTAATATAAACAATTTCAATCATTTCAATACTCGGGATGAAATCAATTTTTTGAAAAGTTTGCTTGCTTACCTGCGATAGTTTCAATCCCCTGTTTCCGTTCTTTTTTTTGCCTTTGCCTAGATAAATGAAAATGATATTTCATTTATATACATAAAATTTCAAATGCTTGTATCCCTTAAGGTTTTCCAACGTACATAAATTCACATGAATTTATATCAACTTACTTACTCTACTTTTTTTCAAGTTGGATGACAAATTTTTAATACACACATTGGTATGACTTATAGTTCACTTGTGCTCATTCTTTTCATTTTGATACTCTTATTTAGGGTAAGTTTTCAAGCTTATTGTAATCATTGAGTTTTGCTTATCGAATGGAAATTTAACACTTCTCATTTAACATTTAACGCTCATACTTGCATTTTCACATTAGTGCTTATTCAAAGCACCTATTTATGAGTTAGGGCTACTAGTTTTAATATCAAAATTTTAAGATTTTATAATTTTCTCAAAATAACCATCTCTTTTATCATTTTACTATACGTTCTTTCCTTTTTGCATTTTAGCTAATCATACTTGGTTATTTCCATTCTTCCCATTCATCCCCTTCATGTGCCCTCTCTTAGTCACACATACATTATGTGTTAATTAACTTCCTATAAAACAACACCTTGTCTTCCTATTTTGCCTAATTTAGATACTTATTTTGCACATAATTTAGGGTATAATTATGGAACTAAAATCCATAAATCAAGTTGTTCCAAAACAGCAACTTTCCCTCTTATGTTCTCCCCTTTGGATGTCCACATCAACATGTTTATACAAAATAGATTTTAGCCATTTTAAATGTCTATAGCATTCTATATTTAGGATATTTTACCCTCATAATCACCCATTTATTATGTTGTTTAGGTTATGCATCAATTCTACCATATTATGAGTAGAATTTGCACCAAGTTGTCAACTTTAAGTTTCACCATTCTAGGGTCCCTCAAACATGCTTGGTTTAATATATATATTAAACATGAGAATTATTTACATAATCCATTCATAACACAAGCTCAAAATAATAACTTTAAATGAAAATTTAACAAAAAATCCAGCTTAGTGCACATGTTGTAAACAAGCCTAGATTCGCGTATAACTTCCTTGAATACTTGAATTAAACCTCCTAATTTATTTGACATTCAATAATCCTATAAGGGCTTCATAAATCATCATTTAGTGTTCAAAATAAATTAAATTTATGATTTATAAATTAAGCTAAAAACTCAAAAATTAGCAATCCAAACTTGGTTTACACTTACTTGGAGTTGTTAGATTTCACTTGCTCCTTGTCTAGCTTGAAACCTCTATTTTTCCATTCTTTGCTCCTTTCTCTTCATTCTCCTTTTCTTCCTTTCTCCTTGGACGTCCCTGCTGCCTCTTTCTTCTTTTTTCTTCTTTTTGCTGCCTAAAAATGAATGTACAACTGCTCTTTCCCTCTCCTTTTTTGCTAGAATGTCCAAGGACTCTTACTGAATTTTTTTCTTCTCTAAGGGTTGCTGCCAAACACGTCAAAGGGATGCCTCAATTCTCTTTTATTTGTTGCTGCAATTTTAAGACACTCATTCCCTTTTGATAATGCTAATCTTGTGGCATCATATTTAGGTTTTAAATAAATAAATTATGTACTAACTTGTTGTCCAAGTAAGCCCGTTGGAACATCCTTTTTCAATCCTTTTTTCATGCATTTTTCATTTTCAAAATTTAGAAAATTGCCCCAAAAAATCTGCCCCTTGATCAAGTTGAGTGGAGGTTGCAAAAGTCAAGTTTAACACCTTTTTGCTCACTTAATTTCTCTCAACCAATCCTTGGTTGATACATGTCTCATTTGCTTTTCAAAAGTCAACTTTCCATTTATTTGGTTGACTTTAAATCTTGCTCAACTAATCCTAAATTGACATATGTCACTTATCACTTTTATTTCATTAACGAGATGTGACTTTTCATGAGTAAAAGTCAAAGGGTTTTAACCATAAGTGATTAAACATTTTTCCATAATATTTAGCTTAAACAAGTTCATCCATATGATAGGTCATCTTATTTTAGCCGTTCATAAAAATTTTCATTTCAAAATGATCATCCTAGATCAAGATATGAGCGTTTGAAAATATCATATAAAATTTGATGAAATTAAATGATTCTCATCATAATTCAATCATGATTAACATAATTTATACCATTCATGAAGTAGAACACGTCAATATATGCTTACATTTCAAGTTTCACATCAATCCGCCTTATAGGTGTTAAATTATGAATTTTCTAACAATAACCTAATTTGTTCCATCATTATCATCAACTTAATCATAATTAGTGAAATATTTAACCATGCCACATCATTATTTTCTATACCTCATTTGGTCTTTATGTGCACCGTAATCCATATGTGCAAAGGTGATTAACTTAACCACCTTACTTAGTCATTTGCCCTAATCTCATCTATCCAATTAGATCATACCATTAATAATAATTACATGCTTAGATTACATATATGAGTTACATTTGTTCTTGGTATCACATGTTAGTAGCACAGTTCTTCTTCCTTCCTCTGCCATTCTTCTAGCATGCCAAGAACCTTTTGATGTTGTTGATGTGTGCTACTAGAGCAGATGCTTTCAATGCTGCCAACTATCTCATTCATGTCTGCTTCTTTTGCTCTAAGCATGACCACCTTTGGATTGGGTTTTAGCTATTTTGGCAATGTAGATTTTGCAGGTCTCCAACTCCTACCACATGGTATGCACAACCATTATTGTCACCCATTCACCACCCACATGCTATCCGTGTTGTCTTTAGCCGATTCCTTTCTAGCTCACTAGTAGTAATGGATCAATGGTGCCCTATGCAACATCAGCAACTTCTACTACTTTCTTACATAACTTTGAGACTAGCAAGAAGCTGCCATTGAGAATTATAGGCATTTGCATTTACTCCAAGGTAGCTTGCTTTCGCCTTATCTTTTTTTTTCTTATTTTACTCGCAATTTCAGCATCGATTCATTTGTAATCTTGGCTCGATATCCTTTAATGAAAATCATATAATTTTTCTGCTTCTAAGATTAGTTTTTATATAATTGAAGTGGAGCCCTATTACGAAATACACCCCATAAGTGGGATAATTGAGATTTTGCTTATGCTTAGAAAACCAATCACTACATGCCCGTTCGGAATTAGGAATTGGACATGGACAAGAAGATCAAGTAATGAGGAATTGATAGTTAATGAGAATTGAGAAATTAGAATCTAGAAAATATTTCGTAAGCAATTAAAAAAGTAGATGAACTTCATCCTAGGATTGGAATTGTCCTAATCACATTTGCAAATTTCCAGGAGAGCAGCTTTGAGAACACGATTCCAAGCTTCCTTGCAAGAGAGTTCCCACTACAAGAGTTCTTACCAAGCCCCTCTCCTTACAACAATTCTAACCTTGCCGTTGAAAAAGTCAGGTATCTTTTTGTTTCTCTCTCCTTGTTTTGATTTGATGCGGCCATTTATCATAAGTACATACCTCTTACTTTTTTCCTAAACAACATTAAATTCACATCCAACGGCTTAGTTGACTTTTTAAAAATCGACAGAGAGGATGCGAAAATTGTAAGTTAGCGAATACACAATCCATCGCATAGAATCAACCCTCATTACTCCTGACAATAAGTCCACCTTTTGATGTAATGAAGTTATCCCATTTTCTGATTCTGAGTCATAATTTATCCTCCTTGTAGTGATCTTAATGTGAGCCCTTATTTGAAGCAATGATAACATGACATGAGTTCTTATGATAACATTATTGCAATAACTTTCAACTTTATCTGCACATGATTTGTTCTAATACCACTTGTAATACCTCAACTCCAAAAAAGCAACACTTTCATGTTGAGCCTGAGCTTGAGCCTGAGAGTTATCTACTATGATCTATCACGTGTTGGGCTTGATACGTGTTTGCATAAAATAAAACATCAAGCAACTTGTGTCAAATGAATTAAATAAAACATAATCAATATATTTGTTTGACTTAGTCGTCATATTTTGTTATTCTAATGTCATCATAAGAACATAATAAAGCTAAAAGTAAACTGAATCTAGTCATACATACATTATAACTCCAGATAGCACCCTTACGTACCACCTATAGAAGTATCCGTGGGGCAATAATAATAACAACATATAGGGTGTGTTTGTTTGAAGCCAAAACTTATCAATTAAAACTTTTCAACCCAAAACTTTTCACTCTTTATAACTACTCTATTTTTTAATTATTTTTCATATTTTTCTATACAAACTACCCTACTTTTCAATCATTTCTACACAACTACCCATACAACTAACCTATCTATTTTAACTTTATTCTCTTTACTCTTCATCATTACCCCTATTATATCACATTATTTTCTATCAATTTGACAACTTCTACCTCTTAAACTTTTCATAAAAAGTTTTACCTCAAACCAAACACACCCATAAATAGCGTAAGTAAAACCCAATAAGTCAATAAAATAAAACATAAGGAAAACTTGTATATTTTATATTCTCTAAATATGATTTATTTAAATACCCCTCATTTTATGTTAACATATAGTTTAGCAAACACTTTCTACTAAGCTTATCTACATGAAAATATGAATTATCATCATAGGCAGGTCATAAATCGAGACTTGATCGTAGTTGGCCACCTCATCTTTGTAAGCTAAGCCTTTGATGGAAAATTAGAGCCTTTCATTGGATCCGAAAGGTCCAAAAATATAGGAATCAACTCTTAGATCACTAAAATCAGAGTCCAGGATCGCACTTTATGAAAAATCATGCATGATCGACTTTGAGCATGCCACATGGCATTCTGGAGCAGGTTGCTGTCACCGATGTTGTCACGTGAGCTTGGTGCTCTGATGCCGTCAGGGCCTCGATTCAAGATCTGCCCCATTAAGTTGCGGTTGTTGCTAAAATTTGTCGGGCTCCCTCCGTGGGCTCGGCTCACTGGCTTAGGCTAGTTTGGATGTTGTTGCCATCACCATTACTGGAGTTGTAATTGCCGATCACAATCTATTGGGTCCCACCTAGCCCAGCTTGTCACAAGCTCATTGAGTTTGGTTTGCCAGCCCATAAGCTAGCACAACGCTAGGCTCACTAGGCGACCTGCCTAGCTTGAGTCTAAGCCCAAAGCCTAGGTGCGATGTCCTTTAAGCTTAAGCGCGAGCCCAAAGCAGAGGTAAGAGGAGAAGGAAGGCCAATGGGGTTTTCTGCTAAAGGTTTCAGCACTACCGGTTTGTAAATTTGCCAATTTTGGAGGGGTTTTCAAAAAAATTTCCTCATAAACCCCAAATGGCCAGAACCTTCCACGGCGTCTTCCTGTTGTAATGCAATATACTGTGGCAGTCATGACTATTTTTTTCTTTTTATAAAAATATTAATCTAAATCCCCATGATCTCTTACTAATTTCCAGTTGCAAGAAGCAAATAAACAAATTTTCTATAACCTATTTCCCAACATGAAATCCCTACCTCAACTAAGATGAATTTTGGGGATTAATCTACAACATATAAACTTTAACCTAAACAAAGATTCGTCTCATGTACAGGTTAAAAATGGCGAAGCTGATATTTAAAACAAGTACTCATAAATTACTCAAAAAGCAAACCATTTTAGAATTAAAATGCATAACAAAATCTTACATTAGAAAACACCGGATCCGAAGGAGAACATAATTTATTTAAGTGCCCTTTTTCTAATTTCACTTACTCAGCAACTGGCAGTAATTGATCTCTTACTCATTCTCTTCTCACATTTTGACTAAAAAGCCACCGTCTAATGGGTATCCTCCCAATTCACAAAGATGAGTATGGAAGCAAATCATTATGTTATTTCCATGTTGCTTAAATTGACTCGGCACTCCGAAACTAACTTTGATTTAGTTAAAAAAAAAACAAAGGGTTGGGAAAAATAAATAAAAATATTGCTTTCATAGACACTCAAACCTTCATCTACTCTAACTAGATACTCTTTTTATCATGTTGTTAACTGGCATTTTAGGATAATATCTCAATTAATATTTTCTAAGTCTATTTTTTCATAATCAAATTTTCAATAGTAAAAAATCTAACTACCACATAAGCTTTTGTGTATTAAAAATACACTTTTAAAAAGTGTATATTGCAATAAATTTCTCTATATTTAAGCCAAAACTTACACATATTTATAGGCAAATTAGTTGAGAAAATTCAAAAGTAATATCAGCAATTGTCCAACGAAAATTAGGTGATAGTTCCACTAAAATTGATACTAAATCTATAAAATTCATAGCAGTTTTCATTCTATCTTAACTACCTTCGAAAAACGTCAGGGTTTAAATGAATACATTGATCTTTTTGTTTAGTTAGAGTACTTAGTTCATGATAGCTTCAATATAATCAAAGTAATTGTTAAAGTTCTCTATAGAAAACATTAACTTTTCTAAAGCGAATATACTTTCAAAAGACAAAATATTCTAAACAAATTATTTCTTTGAACCCACACAACAAGCAATATGAAGCATCAATCCATTACGCATTTACATTCACAATAGTAAGTCCCAATTTATTACAACCATTCTCACAATAAAATAAATTTCATATCATTTACATAACATTTATTCATCGACCAACCAATTATACAGCTCATTGAATTTGAGTTTTTTTTTTTTTAAAAAATTGAATTATATCCTTATAACGTCCATCATCAAAACAATATACAAAGATGATTTGAAATTTTTCAAAATAAAATTGCAATGGAAATATCCTCACAATGCCACTATTGCCACAGTTTGAGCCTACCTTAACAAGCCTATGAAACTACTTGTTTAACTTTGAAAATCAAATTTTATTTACTTTGAAATCATCTTAATAGCCAATTCGTGACTAGTGTGGTTGACAGAGTTCCTCTTTAAGTTTGAGAGGTCCCAGCTTCTAGTCCAAATTTAGAGAATCTAACTTTTATTTTTCGAAGAGGAATAATTCTGTTAGTTCGGGCTAAGAAAATGTCTTACTTAGCTCACTTCAAAAAATCCATTTATAATAATTTTTTTTATTTTTTCTTTATATACTTGCTTATTTAAGTGTATTTAACATATAAACTAAGTTTTACTATTTTTAGATTTGTGTATATCTTTTTTTTTTAAATTTTAAAGATGGGGGTATTTTAAATATATATATACACATAAATTTTAAAAAACTTTAAAAATATATATACACGTATCTAAAAATAGTAAAACTTAGTTTATATATTAGATATATTTAGATAAATAAGTATATAAAGAGAAAATAAAAAAATTAATGTAAATGAATTTTTTGAGGTGAACAAGTAAGATATTTACTTAGTCCGAGCTAACCTGATCATTCTTCTTTTTCGAAATAATGTATTTGTAGCTACTTAGTTACCATCATTGTTAAATTTACACCCTTGAAGGTAGGATTGTGGTATGCACTTAGGTTGAAAATAAAAATTTTAAATTGACACTTAAAATCAAACAATTGATTATAGAAATAATGCTAAATAAAATAAAAAGAGTAGATTTGTCATCAATTACCCAATTGTAAAATTGAAAACCGTTACATAAAAGTGTAGTTTCATAAAAACCTAACTCTAGATAAATAATTTCATAAATTATTTTAATATTTTAATATATATAGAAGGGCACGGGCGATTCTAATGTTTTGCATGTGATTATAAATAATTTTAAACTTTTTTTAATTATAATATCGTGTTTTATCTATGAAACCGTTTGTTTCTTTGTTTTGTGACTTTTGTCCAATAATTTGGCAAACAGAAATATTCTCTGCTGTCCTTCCAAGTATGCCTTGCCTTACCATCAAGTAATCAATGAGAGAGAATTTTATTTTATTTTTTTTAAATGCAATCAGTGAAAGTGATGTCCGGGCAGAAAGTTGACGGCTTAAAAAGCTTGATAGATCCAGGCCGTTCATCAATATCATCTAATAAATTTCCAGCCAAGCATAGCCAGGTGGAGATACTACATAGATAACTCTGTTCATGGTCTAACCATTTCCAGGCTTGCGTGGGTGAATGAAATCTCAAAACAAATTACTTTTCGACATATCTACAACAGGCAAAGTTGGCTAATCGAATCGATGTTCATCCGCGTCGAAAGGAATAATTGACGGCCGAGATTTCGTGGTCTAGTTTTTTCGTGTACGCGCGGGTGAGACGGCACAAAAAGGAAAAAGGGACGCTTTCAAGGGACGTTTTGCCGGCGAAACCGAGAAGAAGATTACGGCCCACGGCCCCCTAGCCCGCCGCCTGCGTGGCACCACCTGATTTGCTATCGGTGGAGTTTTTGGCGACAAAAAGTTTTCAAATGAAACCTTTCCACTTAAAACTTTTTATTCTCTGCAATTTTTCTATTTTTTAATTATTTTTTTTACATTTTTCAATACAAACAACCTTACTTTTCAATCATTTCTACATAATTTCCTATACAACTAACCTATATATTTTAACTTTATCTTATTTACTCTTCTTTATTATCCCTATTATATCACATCATTTGACAACTTTTATTCTTCAAAAGTTTTATTCATTCTCAAAAACACTCTTGATTTTGGCCATGAGATGCATGACAGGATGAGGCTTTATTTAGCCAGATAATTAGTGAAGACAATCAAGGGTTATTTTCGAGAGATGCCTCGAGTTTACCAAATGTGCGCATTTTAGCCTCATTTTCATTTTTACACTTTAAGTTTCCTAAATTTGCATGCTCCTCCTCTTTTATTTATTTATTATTTTTTTAACAATGGAGGAAAAGGGGAGACAACACTCCCCAGTGGGTTTGAACTTTGAACCTTAGGTCTCGGGCGAACATGCTAGTGTATGAAATTAATTGGGCAAGTCAAGGTTCACTTTCTTTCCATTTTTTTAAGCCAATGGAAAATGCTAGTAACTTAGGATTATTTTTTGTTAATTGCAATTAGCATGTACATATGTAAGTTCAGGCCAAAAGACGTATTTTAATTTTTAATTTTTTTTTCATGAAAATATTTTTCCATGTGTTTTTAATTCATAAGCAAGTTTTACTATTTTTAAATATATATTTTTATTTTGAAAATTTAACATTTTCATCCTAAAAAATTTAATTTTTTAAAATAAAATATACACATATTCAAAAATTGTAAAACTCAATGTTTCATTTAAGTATATTTGGATAAATATTTTCATAAGAAATGAAGAAAATTTGCCTTTTAGTGTAGCTAAGATAAACCAACAAGATTGTAACATAGTAATATAACATGACGAGTGTGTGAGTGTTAATCCGACTTGACGATCGATTGGAGCATGGATTTTTATTGTAATCTAATAGCATAAAAAGGACATAAAATGATAAAAGAAATTTTTTAAAAATTCAATAAATAACTAGCATTTGGCTTGTATGATGCTCCCCTTATTGGATTGTCTTTCCCTGAATGAAAATTTTGATTTACAAACTCTAAATGGGTAATTTAAGACATATTTTCATGATACATTCGACCAATACAAATTATAAGTTAACAATTCAAGCTTCACAACTTCACCTAAAAAGCATTTAAATTTAAGGAACACTTAGTAATGTGAGAAAGTGCATAACAATGGAGGAAGGTGGAAGATGTATTGCCCTAATCAATTTTCGACACATCATTTATCACTCTAACAACTCTATTTTTCTAATTTTACCTACATATTTCAATTATTTTTCCTTCTCACTATACTCCAACTAGGCAACTGCCGCAATTATTCTAGATTTATTTTACTATTTCAAATCAATCATACAATTATCAATATATTAAATTTTCCATTATCCATCTCATTCTAAAATTCCATAAACTTACACATTACCAAACGTCATCTTAAAGTCCTCTAACATTCAAATTTCACAAAATTGAATTATCATGTGCAAAAACCCTAAGACTCCATCTGATATTGTATTTTATTATGCAATATTTTAAAAGTCAAAAAATCTATCCTACAAACACTTAAAACATGTATGTTAAATGAAAATAATGTAAAATTACATTATCTATTCCCATAAAGAGTATTAATCATGTTAGCCCGGGCTAGTAAATGTAAGTGTTAGTGTCCACCACTTTAACTGTTTTTAAAAGTTTAATTTTTTGTATAAAACAATTAATATAAGTAGGTTTAACTTATAAACTTAAGTTTTATCATTTTTAAATGTATAATTATATTTCTTGCATTTGTAACTAGAGATATTTTAATTATTTTCTAGTTATAAATGATTACGGATATAATTAATAACTTTATTAAAATCATCAAAAAAAAACTTTATAAAAAGTTTTTTAAAAAAGTAAACTGGTCAAGTTAACGTGTTAATCTAAACTAACAAGATCATATATCTTTTATAAAAATAATAATACAATTTTAAAATGGAAAGGATGATTGCCCGTAAAGTAAAAATATTTATTATTACTTGTGTCACTACTTAGATGGCCCAGTGGCTAACGTAAGTGTATATATGTTATTTGGATGTAGAGATTTATTATCTTTTGGCAAAGACCATGATATCATTATTTGTAGCTAATATAAATGTATAAAGGTATTATGACAATGAGATTCATTGTCCAAAGTTAGGTAGAGACAATAACTTGGTTACCCCTAGCCTAAAGTATACTACTGTAGTGTGTCTAGTCATCCAAGGTAAGTAGCATAATAAAGTTGAATAAAAAAACATTATCATATATAATAATTGAAAAACTAGGTAGTTGATGTTAAATTGTACTTGGGGCATTGCACTCCACCTAAATTAAGAGTGTGCTTAGTATTTTCATAAATTTGTTAATTTAAAACATTTTACTTTATATAACCATCATATTTTTTAATTATTTTTCATATCTACATATATAACTATATTATTCTCAATTATTTATTCACAACTGCTCATATAACCACTATATATTGAACTTTATTTTTTTACTTTTTATCATTACCCCACCATATCATATAGCTTTTCTTGTTCAAAAAATTGTATACTAAAAATTTTGGATTATTTATAAAAATAATATTGTAAATTTGCTTATTTATAATTTTAATCATATAGTTTTAATGTTCATAGATATAATTTTTGATGTTGTACAAAAAAGAACCAAATGATAATCCAATGAGTATGCTTTTTTTTTTTTTATATATATAAATACATCTATATCACACCAATTTTCATATATGGCAAATGTTTCATATGTCTGCTGTTCTCTTGACGTCCATTCTCAAAATTTAATTACGTTTACAAGGTTACTTTTGCACAATATAAAAATTAAAAGGGTTATATTCGTAAATATAGAAACCACAAGGTTAAAATCGTCAATAGATAAATTTATGAGATTATTTTTGCAAATAACCCCAAAAAATTTAGCTTTGAAGGTTTTAACAATTTTATCCAATACCATACACACCTTTTTTTTTTTTTGTGTGTCTTTTTGTTTAAAAGACAACATTATTCTCCAACATCACCAGTGGAGGGTGGAGATGCCTGGACAGTTGGACGGGGAGATAACGGAGGGACCAAGCTATCAACGGGCTGGTGATGTTTTTCCGGGAATCCTCACGATTAACGGTGAAGATGGGGTACAAAAGGGTAATCCTCCTCGACCGGAAACCCCCTCGCTTTCCCACTGACACACGTCGCAAACCTAGCTGCCACGGCAAAGGCGAGGCAAGGCAAGGAAAGGAAAGGAAGCAGGGAGAACGAAGAACAAAGGAAAAATCGAAAGACAAAGGAAGACGGCATCAGCAGCAATAGCTAAATCCCCCGATTGCTGCCTGCAAGCATACGGCCTTGAATTCTCCGCCTGACATCATGGCGTCGTCCACGGCCGAGCGCCAAGAGCTCGCCAAGCTTTGCTCCTCTCGGGACTGGTCCAAGGCCATCCGCATACTCGATTCTCTCCTCTCCGACTCTTGCTCCATCCAAGACATCTGGTATGCTTTGCTGTACTACCCATCCGTTTCACATCCATCTTATCTTCCCACCTCTTGCTCCGCATTTCAGTCCTCATCGTCAGCTTTCTTTCCGTTTCTTATCTCCCCAGCAATCGAGCCTTCTGCTACAGCCAGCTGGAGCTCCACAAGCACGTGATCAAGGACTGTGACAAGGCACTGCGGTTGGACCCCACTCTTCTTCAAGCATACATCCTCAAAGGTAAGTTCGATTCACCTAGATTTAATTTCAGCTCTTGGTCTTTTTGGATGCTCGATCTAACTTAATTGCAATAACTGGGGAGAGCCATACAACGCGATTTTGAATAAAAATTAGAAAAGAAATGCAGCTCCACTCAGCCAATTTATCTGTAAATTGTAGAAGTCACCAGTCTCTGTAATCAGTTTGTGCCGCCAGATTTAACGTTGTGTTGTAAAATTGCATCCAGGAAGATTGGGACCGACCTTTCAGTTGTTCCTTGCTGGACTTTGTTATTTTGATTGTGGGAATTGTGGTGCTTTTACTCGTGTTGTAACCCGTACGGTTGGAATTGTGGCTTCATCATGTGCCTATGCTCTGTGCTGAGCATTTTGACTAGCCTCTCTATTGTTTGGGCTTCACCCTATTTATGCAGGAGTGTACAGAGACATGGGTAGAATACTATCTCCTCCAATGTTGCTCTTTGTTCTCCAGATATACTATACCTTTCAATTTCTTGGAACTCAAAATTTTAGGAGCTTCAAATTTTAGCGACCCTTGCTATGGAGTCATGTCCATGATGTTGGACATCAGAAAATTGTTACACTATCTCCTTGCCGGACTTCGCTATTTTGATGTCTTTGTCCTTTAGTCCATACCATCGTTGCAGTACTTCCTGACATTGATCTTAATTCCATGCAGCAATGGAGATCTCCAGTCTAGTTTCTTAGAGCTCTTTAAATGAACTTTTGTCCGTACAGAATGCTTGAATCTTGAAAATTTGCCAAGAAAACTTTTTTTAGCAAGAAGTTAGAATTGTATCATGTCTAATCTTACTTGGGGAAAAGGTTTGATTTCCTTGACTTGATTTGCTTAACCCTATTTCTGAATGACAAGTGCTTTGAGGTTTTTGTTGCAAACTATTTTGTTTTCTCAGCCATTGGCTTCGAGAGAGTTAAATCGTTGGTTCATTTCCTCTTACCTTGTTATTTCCTTTCCAAATCAAATTCTATCTAATTGAACTAGCATTCAAATTTCACAGAGCCCTCAAAGCTAACAGATATGCAACCACCTCTAGTTTATATGAATGTTTTTAACATTGGAACAAGCTCACTTGTGCCAGTTTAACTGGAACTGGAACTTGCTTGTTTGTTCTAGTTAAAAAATCCATAATTTATTTTTGGAATCCTCAATGAACTTCTAATTAAATACAGTATCAGTTGGTAACAGCGTCTGAATGCAGATGTCAGATTATCAGTTTGAATGGTCGCACATGTAGCTTTTCGAATTTTCCATCTTTGATAAAAAATTTCAACCAGCTCAAAACTGGTTAAAGTAAATGATAGAAATGGTTCAATGTCAACCTATAGTTCAGTTAGTTCAATCTCACGTGTTTTTAAATGAATATTTTTCGTTTGCTACTACTGTGAAAGTCTCTCCATTAGCCACCGATGCAATGTCAGAAATGGGAAAGAAATCATTTGTATTTAAATAGGCATAAAATAAATAACATAAAAGAAGGCATTAGCAGACCCTCCTGGCCCAACCCTAGACACTCTAAGATCCTTTTTCAAACCTTCTTCCATTTTGAGCCAAGAGATAGATCAATAGACACATTCCATTGCACTAATCGAGGGGCATCCATAGTGATTGAGGCGGTCGAAAGCCAAGAAGTGAGTTATTTATATCGAGTATTCTTCTTATGGCTAGATCCAATCTCTTGGTCCCATAGAAAGGAAAAAGAATCAGAAGAAATATTAGTACATAAATAGCCATAAAATAAATAAAATAATTGAGAAACCACTTGTATTTTGCATTTTGGATTATGTATGTGATTCAATTGTTGATTTTAGCATCGAACTTTGCCAAACTATCCTAAGAGGAGATTCCATCCCGTGTATAACTTTATTAGTTATGTACGTTAAACACTGATGTGGCATATCATGTTATTTTTCTCATCCATTATTTGTCATTGACTCATTTAGCATGCACCATTTCTCTTTTCAGGCCGTGCATTAGCTGCTTTGGGGAAGATGGATGATGCAATTCTTGTCTGGGAGCATGGTTACAAAAGTGCTGTACGGCAATCCGCAGATTTGAAACAATTGATGGAGCTTGAAGAGTTGCTGGAAAGTACAAAACAGAATGAAACTGTTAGTTGCAATGGCCATTCTATGGAGGCCTCGAGCACGACAACTTTGGTGTCTGATTCAGTATCTGAAATTCATAGTGAATCAAGTAATGGACATAAAATTCAAGGCAAATCAATGAGTGACAATGTTGTTGAGTCATCAACCATTTCTTCATCTTCTCCCAATTCTGGGCCTGAAGTGCAGAATAAAGCAACTCCTGGAACTGAAGTCCACAGTAAATCCACTAATACATCTGAAATACGTGACAAATCTAAAGTCCGACCTGCAGTGAATCAAAAGGTTCCTGTTACAGGTATTCCCAAGACCAAGTCAATAAGCTTGGATTTTCGACTGTCGCGGGGAATAGCACAGGTATAATTTTATTTCTATGCATGCTAACCTGAATTTCAAAATTTTCAGAGATCTGTACTGTAATTTACTTGATAACATTGGGGAAAACCATGGACTGGTTCCGTAGAAGATCATCGATATCTAGTCAGTCCTGCTTTCTTTGCTTCTGGAGGAGCTTTTTGGAACCAGTAAATGTCAGCAATATGCATGCTGAAATTTGTTCATGGTTGTTTGTCCATGTGAGGCTTCTTGATGTCTTAAGTTTCTGCCTTTGTGAGGTTTTTTCTTACATCCATAGTTTAAGATGCTTACAACTCTAGTTGAGTCAGGTCATGTTGCAGGACAACATCAGGATTGACATAATCAATCACCTTACGCATGAATTTTAGTTTGGGAGTTTGGACTTAGTGATGGCTATTTTGGGCTGTTTTAGGAACTTAAATAGAAGAAATGACAAAAACAACTCAAATTTGGAAGTCTCTCTATTCTTTTTTGGTATATATTTACAATCATCTTAATTTGTATTACAATTAATTCCTGAGATATTCTTACAACTTAACTTTAGAGACATAAGCTCCACCACAACATAATAGGGAGAGAAATGCTGCCCACCCGGATCGAACTGGGGACCTCCTGGACAAATGCCAGGCATGAGCACTATTGCGTCAGAGGCGGTGGGCTCAACTCTTTCTATTCTTAAAGTGTCTTGCTTTCACACAATTTTGGGTTTTTTCTAGTAAGCCCAATGTTCGATCAAATCGGGTTATTTTTAGACCAATATGACATCTTTAGGTGCTCCAAATGTTACAAAAATACAAGATGAAATTAATCAGTAATTCATTGTTGAGTTATTTTCAGTACTCATCTAAGCCTATTTGGTTTACTCCTGTAAAATTAAGCCCCAATCATTGTCCAGAAGAATCAAATCTTGTAAAATCTACTCATTTTTTGGCCTCAGGAAGCCCCATGTCAAAAGTTATTAACTGATTTATTCGATTGTTTATCAGTCTGCTTATCCAATCTAGGGTAGTAGTTTAATCAATTTTATTGGTCAGATTGATATAAATTTTTAAGCAACTTCTATGGCTTTTTTTTTTTGGGTGTCACTTCATCGATCACTATTGTTGATGTGAGCAATTTCACAAGGGTTTTGAAATTTTATGAGTTACAATAATTAATGCTATTGGTATGGATGTGTGAACGAAAGGGTTTTTGAGTTCAACAAGTGAGATCTGTGGCTAACTGATTAATTAGATCCTCTTGTTATCTTTCACCATCAATGGACAATTCATCCATAGGCAATGCCGACATCTTATTTGGGAAGCCAACAGAAAGATAGTCAGAATAATAAAATTTTTTTTCTTTATTCAACTAATTTTGGGTGTTGAATTGAAAATAAGTTGTATTATCTTATTGTTAGTGGGCAAGATCAAGACATTATTATGAATTATCATTACTCCTATTGATGATCTGTAGTGTCTAAAAAAAAGGTTCTAAAACTTTGTCGCTTGAAATGAATTCTTCGTGTCAAATTAGTATTTAACAATTATATGATTACAAATGAAGAATTTATGAAGATTTTTGGTCAGGAAGTGACTGAAGGTGACTATTTGTAGCTCTTTGGATTGATTGGTCATGAGAATAGAGAGGGAGAGAGAGAGAGTGACAATCATATTACACATATACAGTTGAAGAATTGAAAATGTGCTTTAATTGTTTTAGATGTTTACAGGGTACCTGTTGAGCTAGAAGGGAAATCCTATAGGATAAGTAAAAGCCGCCATTCCCCATGCAGTGTAAAGTTGGATAATTAAGGTTTGATATGTAAATGGGATGAGATGCGCCATTTTAGAAGATTGAATTTATTAAAATAGAAATTTAGAAGAGAGAAAGAGAAGAGCTAAAATGAATGTTTTTGGAGGTTATTATGAAAGATATGAAAACAAGAATTCGCCTAAGATAAATTAGCCTAAGAGGATTCATGAAGCCACTAAGGGAGTAATAATATATGTTGATGATTATAATATAGAAGCAATGATGAAAATATGAAGCAATAGTGATGATGCGAATGACTCTATGACAGGCAAGGCTTTAAGAAGGATTACAAATAAGAGAATTTTCGACAATTTGATGGTAGCAGGAATGAGTATTAAGATGGAGGAAAGTGCAATGTTGTGTTTTTGTCTTGTGTGAAAAAAAAAAAAAAACCTGCATTGGTTAATAGTAGTTTGTTTAGGGCAAAGCCCTTAAGAGAACAAGGGAAAGGCTAAGTAGATTGCTAAAAGCTGTATGGAATGGTGTGGGCTGAGGACATCATTGAGGACAAAGAGGTGAGATTACAGGATCCACAAGGGTGAAACCGATTAGCAGGGAATGGGCTAGACTTTGGAAGTCGCAGCATTGGTGGTCATTATAATGTGCTAGGCTCAGGTTTAGATTTCTAAATTTATAAGATCATTCTGAAGATTTATTTATGGTTTACCTGGTTTTTAGTGGTATCTTATATGTTGTTGGCTGTATTGTAGGTTAGTCTTTGTATATTTTGGCTGTATGTATTTGATTTGCATTTTTAAGTTTGATTTCTCATTTCATTGTTTTGCTGTAGAGTTCACCCATTTAATAGATGTGGATCGAATGTTTAGCTTTGTTTGATCAGAGAGTGGTTTTATAAATATGTTTCATCCAGCAAAATGTGATATGGCTAAGAGTTGGAGAAGCATAGTGTACTTTTGATTTGGTTTCGGTTTCAACTGTAGAAATTTGAGAAAAACTATAGGAATATGCTGAAAGTATAAGAAATAACCAATTTCAGGTTTTACTGTGGTCTTCAGTTGAGAAGCAAATTGAAGATGACTATACCTATATGTGGGTAACCATATAAATTCTTAAGCAAAAACATGGTGGTCTTGAACCAAATTAACTTGGTACTTAAAGAGTAATAATCTTTGATTATATACACCAAACTAAAATAAAATTCAGTTTTTGCACGATGGGGTATTTAACGTTTGGTTTGGCAAGGTAATCCAAAAGAGAATTTCATGCCATATATTTTTTTGTCTCATTCTTTTTGGTCAGTTGTTGGGATCTGGGTTTTATTTATTTATGCGATTCTGTATTTGCTATTTTCTTAATTGTTTTGAACTTTATTTTTGATGCAAAATAAATTAATGGACATCTCAGTTTTTTTTTTTTTTTGAGAAAAAATGGACATGTCTCATTGATGTTAGTGTAAGATGTAATTTTTTTCAATTTCTTTTCAGGTTAATGAAGGAAGATATGATCAAGCTATATCAATCTTTGATCAGGTTACCTTTGTGTAGGAGTTGATTGACTTCAAAGTCACCATTGCCTCAGTGGTTATTTTATTTTCTGAATAGTCACTTTTGGCATTTACTTAGAACTGTATTGAAACAGATTTTAAGAGAGAATCCTACTTCTCCTGAAGCTTTAATTGGAAGGGGAACAGCTTATGCATTCCAGAGAGAACTTTATTCTGCTATTGCTGATTTCAGTAAGGTACATGGGTTATCCAAATGATGTTTTGACTTGTGTTTTTAGTTTAAAGCTGGCAGCGACAAGAAGCTTATATCATTTTGCTGTAGGCTATAGAATCGAACCCCGTAGCTGGGGAGGCATGGAAGCGACGTGGACAAGCCCGTGCAGCCTTGGGAGAATCCATGGAGGCAAGGCTTGCTTTCATCTATTCTTTGCATTTACCTTCAGATGTGATCTCCCCATGCAAACATGCTATTTTTGGTTATTCTAGGTGTGAAATACCATTTTATTCAAAGAAAAAGGTGTCAAATGCCATCGCTGAATATTACTTTCAGATTCAGATTTCCTTGTCAATTTAACACTATACTCCTGAGACCTTGCAGTTTTGCTTTTCAATCTTACAAGGCTTGCATTAAGCCTCCATTCAATTTTAGAATTCTGTCTGTTGCATTTTCACTCCACGCTCAAAGGGAAGTTGCTGTTGTTGTTGTTCTTGTTGTTATGCTATTATTATTGTTATTCTCTAAACTGTATAAAATAGTAGTTAGGGAATATATGATTGGGTTTGATGTTCTCAATGTGGTGTCCAGATTTGTTGTGTCAGGCTATATGATTTTGTTTCCTGTTTTGAATTTTTAATATGTTTACTTTCTCTATTCATTAGTTCTTTCAAGAACAGTGTTCAGTGACTGCTAGAGCTATAAATTTCTGAAGGTTTCGATCCAAATTTAAGAACTGCATTTTTGTTGCAATACCCTTTATTTGTAGATTACCGATGGCTATCTGACCTAAATAGTCGATGCAGTGAACATACTATTAATTGATATTCTGTAAAAGAATTCCCCAGATTCTATGATTCTAACTTCTGGAAGAGCATCTTCAGATCAACGGGTATGGGAAAAAATTACACATCTGAAGACAGATGTCCATCTCATTAATTTCTGGTTATCGATGCATGATGGAGGTGCAATTCAACCGTGGGTTGTGCTCCATTTGCCACAAAAAAGTCAATACCCCAGTCATTCTGATACAGAAGAATTCAAAAGTCCCTTTTTGGGAATGTTTCTTAAAATTGTCAACATCATAGGGAATATTTCAGACTTCTACGCCGGTGGCAGTTAATCAGCTTTGATTTTACACATGTATTTGGTTTCAGCCAATGTCTATGTCAGCATGAGAGTTTTTCTTTTCTTCTTTTTATTTAAATCTGGAATCCCATGTTTGGGTTTTAGTCAGGCTTGTCTGCCAATAATCGCAGATTGTCTTCAGTTTCAGGTCTATTTCTGGAAACTTCCGTTTGTTCACTTTTTTTATCCTTATTTCTTAATAAGATGGAATTCTATTTGATAATTAATGTTTTGGACCCTTTTTTGGAGTTCCTAATCTAGCGTGTTCTCTGGGTGTAGAATTATATATGCATGCTTTCTTTGTAGTCTCTGGTGGTCAATGTTTTCTGAGAAAATATTTCTGGAGCTAATTTTTTGTGGCAAAATTAAGCTATATAATACCTCCAGTGCTGAGTTTCCTCACTACCCTTTAAATAGTTCAAAATTCTTGTTTCTATGCCGGAAATGGTGACATGTTTTTGGATGTGCCTACTGCTCTTTGATTTTGCAATAGTTGTTAATGAGGCAAGTTACTTGCATGCATGTGGTTGTCACATAGAATGGATTGGTGTTTTCATGTCCCTTGATCTCCAGGCTATTGCAGACTTGACAAAGGCGTTGGAGTTTGAGCCAAACTCATCTGATATCTTGCACGAAAGAGGTAACAGCTTAATGGACATCTTTTTTCTTCCTTTTTTTATTTTTTATTTTTAATGTTAAACGAGACAGTACCCAAGACCTCATTGTGATCTTAAGTTTCTCACCTAAGCTGCTTGGATTCTGTTGTTCCATTTGGGTTGATCTTGGGTTATGCAATTAGAAAGATTAATAATTTTCTCGTCTTTCTCTATCGCTTGGATTTTTTTTTTTTTTTGTATTCTCCATTTTTCTGGTTCTCTTACTATCCTCTATTCAAATCATTGCTCACAGTTCGGCTAAAAGGGAAAGTCTGTATGCCTAGAAAAACAGATTTTACTAATTTCACTAAACTATTTTGTTGAAGTAATTTTTTAAAAAAGGAAATTAGGATTTTTTCAATGTCAAATGAGAATGTGGAGCCAGAGATGGAAGTGGGAAGACAAGAAAAGATAAAAATAGAAATGAAATAATTCAATATAATCTGAAGGTGGAACTAATTGGTATGAGGATGTGGGAAATTAGACTAATGAGGTTTGGACGTGTAAGATGGAGGTCGAGAAGTGTACTAGTAATAATGCATGAATTCATTCAGATGGAAGGCTGACGTAGTTAGAAATAATTAAGAAAGATATGAAGCAATTGGAGGTTACTGATAATATTATGTATGATTGACTGGAATAGCACAATAGTCCATGATTGAACCCACATTGAACCCACATGACCGGAGACTTGTGATGATGACGACTTCAGAATAAATTATAATAAATATAAATGCTAATTTAGAATAGAAACATGATATTGACTGCCAGCACATGCTTAATAGAAACACACATTGGTTTTATTTCTAATATAGAAATATTGGGAAAGCACCAATTTTATTACATGGAATTATTGATTGTGCGTAATACATATTTGTGTTAAAACACATGCAAGATATTGTTTTGATAGTTTTAATATATCATTGTTAGATTTATTATATTAGGTAAACATGATTATTATCAGTAATTTGGTAATAGATAACAGATTTTAATAAGTATTGATTAATTTAAAATAATTAAATAATGTACTTTAATATTTGCCATGTGCATATATTAGCAATAAATCAGTCTTTAATAATCAGAAATAATTAAATTTGGGTTGAAAAACTCAATTTGGGATTTTTCCCTAAATAATCCCTAAATGTTAACAAAATCCTAATTAGCGAGAAGATAATAGTTGAAACTTGATTGTTTTGGTCGAGTTTTTAATATCGTTTTTATTGTAGTATTCAAAGTTAAAATCTTATATTTTGGGCCAAATTCTCAATTCGGGTGGATTTTAACCCAATTCTTAAAAGTGTCAATCAGCAATAAATCCACATAAATAACTTTAAAAAATGCTTCAGGCAACAATTATTATCATTTGCACACAAACAACCAATAAAAAAAGGATCACATTTTTACGTCTACCAAAAACCCATTGCCTCTTTTAGACCCAAAAACACAATGAAATTTCATTTTTTTCCATGTTAATCATGATAAGAGGTATTGAAAATTCATTACAAATTAATTTTGGATGGTTTTGAGTCAAGGAAGTTGATTCATTAATGATAGATGCTCCTCGTACACAATTTCTGAGATGCATAACGGTGATTGTGTGTCCAAACAAGAGCCAAATGGCTTATAAATAGAGCCTCCTTTGTGATCCCATGCGCTGCCATATTACCTTCCCTGTATACATGAGAATAGATTATACTTTTAAAATTCGCCTCTGCCAATCGAATCTCTACCATCGTGTGCTTCAGATTTGAGAGGACAGCCCCACCTTCCGAAAGCCAGGATATCAGGATATGGGAATTGCTTGCCATCTCCAGCCTTTGGATGCCCCTCTCCCTGGCCCACTCCGTTCCCCTGAGAATTGCATTAGCCTCCATCCACAAGGGTTTGTCTATGCCTGATATTTTCCACAGCTGAGCTGCTGCTGCTGCTGCTATTATTAAGAAACCCCTTGCACTTTGAGCACGATACCCATCCCCATTTTCCAACGTGCCGGGCAACACCCTGCATTCACATTCACTTTAGTCCATCCTTCGTTTGGGGCTGTCCATCGAATGCAACTTGTTCTCTCACCGATACTCCTGTTTCTCATTAGTTTAGCAGATAACATTTGCTTGAAATATGCCATGCTCCATTCTGCTATGTTCAGCCAAAGATGGTTCCTTGCTGTCAGTTTAGAGTCTGGTTCCATCAATAGCTTGTTTTGGATGAACCAAAATCTCCACGCCATCACCAAAAACAGTGTCAATGCTAAGACATCTCTTCTTGATGATAGCAGTGTGAGGACATCCACCACTCCATTGATGTTGTTGTTTGACAGCCTGTCCAGTCCGGGGACTCTGAGCAGGGAGTTGATGACAGTGCATCTCCAGAAAAGATGGTCTTCATCCTCCAACTGATTCCTACAAAATAGACACATTTGGTTAGTGGTAATGCCCCTTCTCACAAGGTTCACTTTTGTGGGGAGTGATTTGGTGAAGAGACGCCATCCAAAAATCTGTATCTTCATTGGCAGCCTGGTTTTCCATACCAATCTGTCATCCTCCAACAACCCCTCCTCCATCTTACATGCGTGAGGCTGCCTATATGCCAATTTCACAGTGAATTTTCCTTCTGGTTCTGGCTCCCAGTAGATCTTGTCTTCCTTGTCCTGCCATGGAAGGGGAATGTGTCTGATTTTGCTCCATCCATCCTCCCCTGCCACCTGCAAAATCATCTCCCGCTTCCATGTTCTCTGGTTCTTGTTAATAAAACTAGCCACTTTGTTGTCGTCTGGTAAGTTCCAAGAGAGGGGCCCAGACTTAACAATTATACCATCCACCCATTGGTCTGTGAAGAAACTTACTTCTCTTCCTTAACCAACCCTCCATTTATGACCCGTGATGATGAGCTCTCTGGCCTTAATGATGCTCATCCAGACATATGAGCTACTGGTTGGGTCTGTGCACTTCCAAAAGTCGCGTAAAGGGAAGTGTTGAGCTTAGAGAAATTCGTAGCATAAGGGGTTCACCTTGGTCACAATCCTCCATGCTTGTTTAGCCATTAAGGCCAAATTGAAAGCTGATGACTCTTTGAAGCCCAATCCCGGATGGTTTTGAGACTTGAAAGAGTGAAATTGAAGACTTTTAGAACCTAACGTTTGGGGTTCTTTTTTTTTGAAATTTTGGTATATAATTTTGTTACTTAAAAATTTTCCCCTTTTAAATTGCAAGAACTAGTATTGGAAATAAACTTAGGAATGATTCATGAATGATCCTGTAATTTAGAAGAAGGAAATTAATGGAGAAAGTCCTGAAACTGATATCTGAATGAAAAGCAGAAAAGGGGGGTATGTTATTTGTATAAGAGCATTCCCCAAAAAATTGTCAGAGTTTTCTCCATCCTGCCCCAAAATTTCCATTTCAGCATGACATTGTATTATATTCTCTTTGAAATATCCTAATTTCTCTTACGAACAGCTTGTAAGAAATTTCCCTAAGTTATCGAAAGTGAAAATCCGTCCAAACAGTTATTCAAATAAACACAATCTTGCTAAGTTGTGCAATTTTTTTTAAAAAAATCTCCATTACACATGGCCGAAGTAAGTCTACTGAGTTTATTACTATTGATTCTATTTTTAAAATATATTACTATTGCTATTCCATTAAGCACAGCCGTTCTTAATTCTTAGGGCCATTTTAAAAATATATTCAGTGTACCATTGGGGTTCTCATGCTCAACATCTTTCTACTGTTTTGTTCTGCTACTGTTGGAAGCATTGCAAAATTATTTTACCTGCCCCCTCATACATCAAGTACATATAGTATCAAGCATCATTCTTGAAGATATTGAAAATTTCAACATCTCGAAGACAATTTCATTGGCACTGATGCTATTTGTGGGTGCATTATGAATTTAAAGCAAATAAGTAACCCTAGGCTAGGACTCCATTTTCAGGAATTGTTAATTTCAAGTTTAAAGATTACAATGCTGCTGTAGAAGATCTGTCATCTTGTGTGATTCTTGATGGGGATAACAAATCTGCATACACATATTTGGTAAGTACTTCAACTTTTTCATTGCTCCATGAATCATTTAGTGTCGATAATGATTTTTCATACATGCTTAATTGCAATTTTTTTTGTTGTTGCAGGGCTTGGCGCTATCATCTATTGGGGAGTATAAGAAAGCTGAAGAAGCACATGTGAAATCAATTCAACTTGATCCCAATTTTGTTGAGGGTTGGACCCATCTAGCCCAGGTTGGCAATGAATATGTTTGCTGCAAATTTTGGTGTTATGATCTTGGATTTTTTTACCCCAACAAAAATCAGTTTGTGGGCATAGAGGTCATTGTTTGTTTTTCAAATCCTGTTGAATTTGGTAATGAGAAAAAAAAGCAGGAAATAAATAATACAGAAAAGTTTGGAAAAAAAAAAGTCATGTGAAGTAAAGAGAATAAAGACAAATTAGACTGGGACATTGTATAATAAATGTGAAAGAATGATTGAAAATATCGATAATAATGAGAAAAAAGTAGCGTAGGTAGTGAAGATGTTAAATCACATCAAAATATGTGAAAGAGGGGGTAGAAACCCAAACCCTCCCCCACCCCAACCAAGACCCTTTTTTTCCCTATTGCCAAATGGTTTGAGGGATTTTTGTTTTCTTCAGATTCAGCTTGGCAGTGTTATCTATTCTGTTTAAGAGAAACCTTTTTAACACCCTTCTGTTTCTTATTTCACTAAACAATTTCTGCAAGGATCAGCTTACTGCCAGTCAGAGAAGCTGTTTATATGATCTTAGGCAGTGTCTAATTTAAACATCCCAAACATCACCCAGCCTATAGTCTTATCTGCAAACTACTGAAAAAATGTGTAGAAGGTAGAACTTAACAGTCTAGACAATATGTTCTGCCTGAACATTATTTATACAGACTTTTGGGAAAATCAACCATTTTCCTTGACCCCTTTGTCACCATGACTAAAATTGTTATTACTTTTTGCATGTCTTATCAATTGCATTCTAATAACATTTTAATGCATGTATTATTTGGCAGTTTTACCAAGATTTGACAAATACAGAGAAGGCCCTGGAGTGCCTTAAACAAGTCCTGCTTATTGATGAAAGGTATTCTGCGTGCATATGTAGTTTTAGCTTGGACCTAATTGTTTGCTTCCACATCTTTCCTATCGTAAGTGTCAAACTTAGAAAATCGTGGTTCATGTGTAATATTTCTCCAGGTGTGCCAAGGCATATCATTTGCGTGGGCTGCTTCACCATGGAATCGGAAGGCATAGGTACATTATTTATGTTTGGACCATTTTCCTTTTAAGGTTGCCCTGTACCCTGCGTGCCACAGATGATGTGTCCAATTAATTTAGCTGGACTTATTGATAAGAGTTCGTTCAAAGTTTTGATCATCAATTTTTCACTATTTGAAGAAGAAAAGGATTAGTAAAATTGATGAAAAGCGTATATCGGAATAATGAAAATTCTGCCTCAAATTCTTGTTCTGACCATATGTAACCTCTATTGAATCAGTAATTAAGGCAATTAGATAATTGAAGTTGTCAATATTGCAGTTGAATCTTCAGACCTGCTTGTTGTAATCCACCAATTTTTTTGTCATGTCTCATATTTTTCTTTATATATGTTGGATATTGCATTCCAAAGAACTTTCATGAGAGAGAAGATCATAAGATAGGAATCCATGTCTCTGGTTCCAAGTGTGGTAGAACAGTGGCTTGCTAGGCTTGCATGTGTTGAGAATTCTCCCACAGGTGTAGATATGCATGCATAGGATTTTATTGATTGTTTTGTAACATATAGTCGTATTGTTTGATGTTGTAACAGACAAGTTTGTCTAAGAGAAGTCCAGAATAAAAAATAATGTATGCAGGATGGTCTTTGAAAATAGAATTATTGGATTAATAGAAGTGGAACTTGCAGAACTGCTTTATAATTGATCGAGTTCATGATGTGCCTTGCTTGATCTGGACATAATTCACATGCAATCATAGACATTAGGGATTATTTGTTTGATTTTAAGGATTTAAATTTGATGAATATATATATATATAGGGATTTGTTCCAGTGCATGCGACTGCACTGTGCAGTCCATGCACTGTGGGCCCCACATGATCATGAATGGGAAATCCTCTCCGCCCATTGTATTTAGAATTGTCCACTTTATTAGCGTACCAATTTTCATCTAAATCCAATATGTGTGTGATCCCCATCTTAAAATGGTGCAAAATCAATGTAATAAAATAGTTTAATGTAAATATTAAGTGTAAAGTGGTATTTTCAACATCTAAACTGTCTAAAGTATGATTTTTTTATGGATAAATGATTGTATAAAGTTTCATTGCGATCTAATATGTGTGGGACTCATTTTACAGTGGACTGCAAAGGAACAAATCTCATATATATATATTGGTTTATGGATTTGAATACAATTTAAATCATTGCTGTTATTACTTTATTTGGTAGTTTGTCCAGTTGCATTCTTAATTAGGGTTTTACTTTGGATACCAATCTTCTATAAATATGGTATTATGGGTGTGTTTGGAATTTGATAAATTTTTTAAAACTTTCGAATGAAAAGTTTTTTGGTGTAGAACTTTTTGAAATAGAAGAGGTAATATGATATGATAGGGGTAATGATGAGGAGTAATAGAATAAAACTAAAATAGATAGGATAAATACATAGATAGCTGTGGAAAATGATTGAAAAGTAGATACTAGTTTAGGAAGATGTGAAGAAATGATTGGAAAATAGGATAATTTTGGAGAGTGAAAAGTCTTAGATGGATAAGTTGATAGGAAAACACACCCTATGTGCTAGAATTTTTTTGAGTTGATGAATGATGATACTATTTATCCCTTTTTTCTTTTCTGTTCTTCCCTTTATTTTTCTTTTGTTTCTATTTCCTTTTTTCCCTTTCCTCTTTGAGGAGATCTTTTTCCTCTGAAGTCTCACCCTATGTCTGCCATTAGTCTGATGTCGAAGCTAAACCTGGCATCATTTTTGTACTTCAATCAGTACACGTCCATCCTTGCTGCATAAGTTATCCACTCCTGCATGTGGTGCACAACATTTTCAGTCGCTGCTCTGTTGTGGTTTTACCCTTACATCAAAGCTTCCCTCATGTCTTGCATTAGTCTGATATCAAAGATAAACCTGACATCATATTTTCCACTACAATGAATGCAATCCATAACATCACCAAGTTCAAGGTCTCTAGGCATGAATGCTGCCAACGCACACCCAGGCCATCTTGCTGCACACATGGTTATGCATGCTGTTCTTCCATCTACCATATCATCTTGTCCATTGCTGCTATGTCATCCACCGTATCAGCTTGCCCATGCTGACATCTCAGCTACCACATTATGCCCTTGTGATGTCATCTACCACATCGAGCCATCTGAATGCTGCAATCTTCATCATTCCCTTTCCCTTGCGAGTCAACCTTGTTCCAAAGGTTGGAAGAAAACATATAAATGATAAATATAGTGTGTAGACCATTCAAGAAAGAAAATAACATATGTAATTAACTTGGAAACAGAAGTGACAATGTAAAATTCCTAGATTCCAGTTTGTCAATCGTCCTGGATCCCAAGTCAACATTAATAACCTACCAGCCTTCTTTACTTCTATTATGAAATTCATGCATTGGCTCAAAAATTTGGCTGCCTTATCTCCAACATGCTACCCATGTGCTGATCTTCATATATGGACTTGCCTCTGTCTTGGACAAGGTCGAAAGTGGTCTGTAAGAAACAGGACTTGAGTTGGTCATAATTAACTCCATCTAGCTGTCAATGTGGGCAACATCAAGACCTCCTTCCTTCACTCAACTTGGTCCTGTGATTTTTATTGGCCATTATAATTTCCATTGTGTACCTGTTGATAACTCAAGCAGGCTGGTATCCTTGATTTTTCTCTCAATACCACACTTGAACAGTGGACACATTGTGAGTTTTTAAAGCTTCTCTTCCAAATTTGGTTCAATTCAAGCTAGAAACTAAGTCTTTTATTAGGTGTTTTATGACTAGATGGTGCACTTGTATGAAGGCGCTCTCTGTGTCTCGTCTTTGAAGCTTTTCAGCTACCAACCTAGCATATAGCGCGGATATTCCATTGTGGCCTTATATACTGAGCTTGAGATGTTAATCTCATTTCAGACTTTCTACTCAAAATAAAAGAGGACACTTTTTATTCCCCAACTACGACGTCATTGTAGCATTTGAAATTCTTTTATATATTTACACCATGCCTACTTTTTTTGTATGTGTAAGGTTTTCCAAGTCTCAAGTCTTTTTACACCATGCATAAGCTCAAGTCAATTGGTCCCATACTGCTGAAGTTTGTTGGAAACCATCCATTATATCTCTTAGACGTTCCACCATGAGGTGTCTTGCCACCCTAAATTTTGTTAGTAAGGAATTTGAGAAATTAAAATACCATTCCTCTTTAATGATCTATGTCAATGAATGTGCAAAAATCCAAACAAGAGTGTAATACTTCAAGATATCGATCTGCACTTCTTAGAGGTTCCACCATGAGGTGTCTTGCCACCTCAAATTTTTGGTAGTAATAAATCTGTACAAATCGAAGTACTGTTCCTCTTTAGATATCTGTGTCATTGGATGTCCAGAACTTCAAAGAAGACCGGAGTACTCAATCATCTTGTTGATGTATCCTTTCCTCTAAAGGCCAATTGATGAAATAATGGATCAATTTGGGGCAATAGACATTGAACATCACTGAAAACCTTTAAAATATTGATGATTTGTTTTTGAATTGTAAAATCAAACAAGAACAATGGATGATGTGTACAAAAATTTGTCAACGAAACTGGACCTGAACTGAAAAGACTACCTCTCTTGCATTACTGGCGGAAAATAGAAGCACCTGGCCATAATACTTCGGAACTTAAAAAGATGCTCAACCTCATAAACTGAGGGGGACCCAAAGGCAATCAACTTGCTTCTGAGTCAATGTCTTACCAAAAGATGAATCCACCAAGTTAAAGCCAATAGCATTCAAAGAGTAGTTTCAAGCAGCAGCTCTAATATAACATCTAGTTCATGTTAGAGGGAATCAGCACTTGGAATGTTTTAGTTATCATGGTAGGGTGATGCAGCATCATGTTATCCAAATTGATCAAGATGCACAGGTAAAGGAGTATAATGGTAGTGATGAAGTGGGTAAGATAGTTGGATCTCTTAAGGAACCACCTGGGCTTGAATTTTGATTTGACTAGGTTCAAAATGGTGATTATGGTGTAAGTACAGCCAATCTTATTTACCCATTCTAGATCGTACTAATGATTGTGCACACCAACATTTTTTATGCTTTCGCTTGTGGGTCTTAAATTTTGTATTCACAACGCTGTGTGTGGCTTTTTAATATGGAAATTACAAGAAAGAGAGAGAACTGGACATTTTGGTTATCTTTAAAAGGGTTGTTATTGGGTTGTGTCTCTATGTCAGGCATGTGAATTTGCCAAATCTATTAAGAGGAACATGAGGTTTTATCCATTTTTACCTGTATCACATGCTCCTCGGAAGGACATTAGCATATGTTTTGAGTTGTTTAGGATTCTTAGGAGCATGATTCTATTTTGGAAGTGGCGGAAAAATTCTTTAAAATCTTTCATTTTTACTATACTAGGAAACTGACAATGTTCAATGTGCGACCATATTGTCTTTCAGGGAGATTGTTAGGCTTCATAAATTACCTACATCAATTATATCTAATAGGAATTCTCTATTAGTTATTTCTAGAAGGCATCATAGGAGTTTCTAAGAAACTGGAAATTTCTTCAGCGTTTCCACCTGTGGATCGTTGGCAGAGTTTGTTACCTGGAGTTTGGGAGATCTACATAAGTGTTTTCTTGATGAACACATGAACTTGCGATTCTCTGTTGGATGTAACTATTCAGTTGACCAATTTGCTAGAAATTCTCATTTGAAGTTGTCTGAGGTTTTACCTCGCAGCCCTTCATGGAATTCTGCCTCTACCTCCAAATATTTATATTTTTGTCTCTGCTGATTCTATTATCAATGAATTATGTGTCAATATAAAATAGAAATAGCTCTGAGGAAATGCAGTTTACAAGCTTGCATTGTTGGTCATTGCAAGCTTTAGGAATTTAATAAAAGAAACATGAAGGAAATTATCAATCTTCTGTAAGGACCTGTCTGACTACTTGGAATCTGGATTTCAATTCAGGAAAATTTTGAATTTTCTCCATCCCTCATTTAATCTTCCATTTTCCAATACATAATAACCCTATTTTCCTCATTATTACTCTTATAATTTTCATCTCCCAATATACGATTTGACATATACATATGACAACCACCTTACTTTTCTAAAGTTCTTTTCCATTCCAGTTCCAAATTCCAAGTAACTGAACATGTCCTAAATGGGGTAGCATGTGTCTGGGTTTTCGGAGTTAATTAAAACTTTCTGTCCCAAATGCAATAAGATTTGAAACCAAATAATCCATGTTGATCTTTACATACTTCCTGGCTTTGTCTGTATGTAGGTAACCATGTAAATATATTGTATCAATAATAAAGGCACTTGATTTTATATTGCAAGTTGCAACCTATTTCATCACAAGGACAGAATAAGCTTTTATTCTTTTTCTTCCACACAAGTGTTTAATGGGTAATCAATGAATGAGGTGACAGGGATGCCATCAAGGATTTATCTTCTGGGCTAAGCATAGAAAGCTCAAATATTGAATGCTTGTACTTGCGAGCTTCTTGCTACCATGCTATTGGAGAATTTGGAGATGCGGTATTGGATTAATATCTTTATACTTTTTTGTTTTGTGTTTTAGTGTTTATCCTAACTAATATGCACACCTTAAGAACCAGTTTATTCTTATTGGACAATTTCTTTCTGTGAGCAGGTGAAGGATTATGATGCTCTTTTGGATGTGGAGCTAGATTCTATGGAAAAATTTGTGCTACAATGCTTGGGTTTTTATCAGGTGCAGGAAGTGGAATACTCTAGTTGCTAAAAAGAATCCTCCTCTTTTGTTGGGCCGCACCTTTCTCACTCACATGTTTGTTGCCTTATATATCATGAAAAGAGCAAATCCTAGATGAAAACATTAACTTTAACCTACTTGATGATAGGATGGTTGGAATGGTTTGTGCCCTTAGGATAAACGAACAAAGAAATCCTTTTCTTCTTTTTACGTGGATCAATGCAAAGTTTCTAATCAGGCAGCTCTTGTGAATCTTGCACAGATAACAGGCACATGAACATGCATGCATGCATATGCACCATGTACTTGCATCATTGTCATAGTAACATTCTCACGAACCTTATTGTGGGGATTTAGGTAAATAGCAGTGTAAACGTGACTAACCCATCCTGATTTATAATGAGGCTGGTTTAGGCATTTTGAAAGAATCAGGTTGCACAACTGAGTCGTAATGACTTGATTTCAAAAGTGCAGTGATGTGGGTTAGGGGGTTGACCAGTTTGACCCAACCTGATTTTGTATGTTAATATAAAATATAGTAGATTATAAACAATAATCCTACAAGAACGACCACTTGGAATATTACTGTGAGGTTCACATTTGGAATCACAGGATACACAAGCATTAATTAAGGGTACGTTTGGCAATAAGTAAAAAATGTCAACTTAAAACTTTTCAATCTAAAACTTTTCATTCTCTATAATTATCATATTTTTTAATCATTTTTTCACATTTTCCCATACAACTACCCTACTTTTCAATCATTTCTACACAACTACCTATACGATTAGCCTATTTATTTTAACTTTATCATCTTTACTTCTCATCATTACCTCTATCATATCACATCATTTGACAACTTTTACTCTTCAAAACTTTTTATTAAAAGTTTTATCTATTCCCGAACACACCCTAAGTATAATTGTTTTGAAATAACATTACCTAGTGATTGCGTTGTTATATAACTCATGAACTGAGAGGTATTCATGGTTAAAAAAAAGATTAATTTTTTATTCCTTAATATAAACTTTATGTTTTAAGATTAATTAATAGAGTAAAAATCTTTTAAATGTTATAATTTATTAACGCAAAATCATGAATGCTGAAATGAAGGTGGCGCATAGACAACTAGACAAAAAAGATTAAAAACTAAATTTTTATGCATGAACTTGTTACCATGACCTCTATATCAAAATTTGTTATCTAAATTTTATTATTAAGCTAGACACACAAAAAATATAAAAACTTCAAAATAATCATGTTATTTTATAGTAGATTTGCACAGTAGCTATGAAAGAAATTCTCATAAGAATTTTATAATAATATATATATATAAAAGAAATCAAGCTCCATAAAATACTCTAATATTTTAATATTTTATGACAAATGTTTTGAATTTATAATAAAAATATATAAGAAACCAAGCTTCATAAAATACTAATATTTTAATATATTATGAAAATATTTTGAATCTATATTTTCATATAAGTAGAAGTAAGAATTTTATAATATCATATATAAGAAATCAAGCTCCATAAAATATTTTAATATTTTATGACAAATGTTTTGAATTTTATAATAAAAATATATAAGAAATCAATCTCCATAAAATACTCTAATATTTTAATATATTATGAAAATATTTTGAATCTATATTTTCATATAAATAGAAGTTTCTAGTCTGTTAGTGATGTTGATGAAATAATATAATTTTTGATCATAAAAACATAAGAAATTGAAGTTTCTTATTTTTCTCTTTCCTTCATCCCCCCCGCCCCCCCGCCCCTTATTTTTCTCTCTCATTTTCCCTATTTCTTATTTCCTCTTCCTCCAATTATTGATTAATCTGATTTGAACCAAACTGATTTCTGTAGGTTCAATTTAGGGTTGGGTTGGGTTTTGAAAAAGATGGTTGAATTTAGGGTTGGTCTAAGGTTTTATAAATAGGATTAGGGTTGAGAAGACCCCAACCCAAATCCACTCAATTCAATTTACACCCCTATAATAAGGTGAGTTGTTCATGGAGTACAAAGTCTACTTTCATTTGGAATCTTGGATAGTGTTGTTGGTTCATGGAAACCTTTTTTTTTTCCCTTTGCATTACTTGGCCTTGTTGATGGAATTTGCCAATTCAACTTGGCAACTTATGTGACCATGGCTAGTATGTAACTGGGGGGATTGCACCAGTCTTGGGCTCTAAATCATCCTTAATTAGTAACGTGTTTAAAATAATGTTGCCCACAAATGTTCATTTACTGTATCTGTGTACCATATTGTCATTATATTGAAAATGCAATCAGCCGTCTGCTAGTCATTTCTTTCTAAGTCTTTGCTGCATTTCATTTTTTATCCTATAGTAAACTGAACATATTGGATCTTCTAGTGTACTTCTAAGCATATGAATCGTGTCATGGTTTCATCTTGCTTCTGATAAAAAGGAGCGCTCAAATTATGTCTGCTTCATTGAAGATTTTTACGCTTTCAATCCAATAGCTGTTTTTCTCTTTTTCAAAGTGTACTCTTTGTATCCTTTCAACTTATATTATCTTGTATAGTTGTATTCTTATGCCTTTTGGCTGATTAATTATTGTATGTGATTCTCTTTATGCTTACAGAAGGAAATTGCTTTGTACACTGCATCGAAGGTTAACTCTGAGTTTTGCTGGTTTGATCTTGATGGTGACATTGATCCTTTATTTAAGGTAATTCATTATGGAAACTCGTTTGCATGCTTCGGTGGTAAATTGTCAGAACTTACTGCAGATTCTTTTTTAAAACTCTTACCTTTACGTATTTTTACTTAAGTTGACTACCATATGTTGTCAATAAACCAAACCTTTACTTTGTTCCGTTACATATTCTTCCCTGAAAATAAACTAGCATCTTGCCTTGATGGGCGGATCATTAGCAATATACATAAAGATAATGGTTTCAATTCTATGGCTTTCAGTTCTGTATGGGAAATTCCTGTTCTCTCTTAAACCAGAAAATTTATCTTGATGACCAACTTTCAGGAATACTGGTGCAAACGGTTGCATCCAAAATATGTATGTGAAAAAGTTTATAGGCAACCTCCTCTTAAAGAATCTTTGAGAAAGGGCCGGCTTCGGAAGCAAGATTATACTGTAACAAAACAGAAGGCCACTCTTTTACAGGCTGCAGATGCTATAGGTAAAAGGATCCAATACAATTGCGTAGGGTTCTTACCGAATCGACGCCAGGTACTTCTTTTCCAGTTGTTGATGTTATCCTTCAATCTGTTTCATATGTGTGTTTGTATTCTCTATTAATGTTCATCGAATTATTTCATGCCATGCTCCATTCACAAGGCAAGTTTATTTCCAAGTCCGTTGGCAACTAGTAAGCAAATATAGTTGGCAGAACGGTTTCTGTATTTGAATCATGCATAACTCCATTTGATTAAAACAATTCCGACAAAGCTTGAAGCTAGTTTCATCTCGTGGTCATTAACTGATACCATATCTCAACTCTGTTATTGACATCACTTTGGTTTTTAAAGGTTCTAAAGATTTTCCTTTAGTGAACTTGGGCAGTGACATAATTCATTACCTAATGAGGACATTCCATCAGTTCTTCTTTGTTTGGCAACCTTGAATACAAAGGAAGCTGATGTCAGCTATAAAGTAAATAAGATTAAAGTAAATGGGAGGATAATGATTGAACTATATGTAAGGTCGTTATGGAAGCTAATCATTGGGAGACTAATTTTCATCGAAAATGTGCCCCATTCCATTCTAATCCATGTTGTAAATTGGGTTCCTTAAGTTATGTATGTCCTCCACTTCTCCACTTCTCAATCTACGACTTCTCGCTTGCTGTATGCCAAATGATGCATGGAGTTATGTACCAGAGCCTAATCATTGGATTCATTGGGATTCATCAGTCAAATTTGAACTGTTTAGCAATATACTACTACAAACTTTTGGACAAATTGTTTGTCAGACAATATGGATGTTCTTTAGCATTTTGGTATGAAAATTATAAATATTCCTTCCTGATTTAATAATTGGTATCCCTATCATATGAAAGAATGCCATGTAGTCTAGAAACGTTCATCAATTGGTTCACTATGATAAATCCTTGTTTTTGTCATATTTACATCTGTATTATTTAATTCATTTTTCTTATGTAAGTATATTTTGTGCAGTATCGAATGGCAGGATTAGCTGCTATTGAGATTGCCCAGAAAGTTTCGAAAGCATGGCGTGCTTTGCAATTTGATTGGAAGTGTTCAAGCAAAAACGGAATGAAGATTGGCAGGAAAGCCCGGAGGAAAGAAAAACTCGGTGCGCCAAGTCACAACAGGGGTGGTGCTAGTTGTAGTACCAGCACTTCCTCAGAGCCATCAACCTCATATGGTTCAATTGATGACCGGTCAACTTCTAATCGTTTTGCATTGTCTTGGCAAGATGTCTATTCTTTGGCAGTGAAATGGAGACAGATATCTGAACCTTGTGATTCAGTTGTCTGGATTAACAAACTGAGGTTAACCGTCTTCGCTTTCTGCTATACCATCAATGTCCTTCACAAAATTTTGGAGTGTTCATTTTTTTCACTTCAGTTAAATTTGAGATGTGGCTTATTGCTGGTAACAAATTTTGACTCCTTTCTTGTCTGGTTTCAGTGAAGAGTTCAGTTCTGGATTTGGATCACACACTCCAATGGTCCTAGGTCAAGCAAAAGTTGTACGATATTTCTCTAATTATCATAGGTAAAAAAAAATTCTTTTGACATTACAAATTTGAGGATGTATTTCTGGAAGGTTTGTCTTATGTTTCATTGAATACTATAGGACCTTAAGCATTGCAAAGACCCTAGTTGGAGAAACAATGCGTGTATATGATGCAAAGGGTGACCTTATTGATCTATCTGAAGCTGGGAAAGCGAAAGATGTAAGTTGTTGAAAGATGACATTGGTGTAGTTATGAATTGCATACCATGCTTCCCACAATACCTGCTGTTTAATTTGTATCTCACTGCTGTGTATCACTATCAAGCATATCAACAGTATCGCTTAGTGGTTTTTCAGTATGATGATGTAATGCCTAATAGCAAAGTATTGTAGGAATCCGTGAAAGGTTATTCTCTGGCCATATATATTTATGGTGATCAATTTACATTTTAAAACCATCTTCAGGTAACGCATGCAGAATCCTGCTCTGATCTTTACAGCATTGTAGGCGAGGATTTCTGGGTAGCGACTACGTGCAACAGTACAGCATTTGAGGGGTAAGTTAATTCCACTAATTTGTTCCCTTGTCATGTTTGCAAAGCTTCTGCTTTACTATGGGGCTTGAATCAGGTCAAGTGCATCTTGCAACGCCATAATTCTAATTTACCTGATGTATTTTGGCTGTAATTTCAGGAAACAACTGGAAGGGACGCGGATAACTGTGCAGAAAATGTACTGCACGAAAAGGATTTGTTTGTAAATTGTGAGTATTTTTGTGCTTTCCACAAAATTTAACTACTGAGCAATGACATGCAGGGCAGAGAGGGGCTTTGATTTGGCTATTAGAACACCTTGTACACCTTCCAGATGGGATGACTATGATACGGAAATGGCAATGGCATGGGAGGTATGATGCTGTAAACATCATGTTTTTGAGGAATTGGTTTTTTATCTTGTTACTGATGTTGCAGTATCTTAGCAATCTTTACTTTAAATGTTTCAATTCAATAAAAATGGTTGGGTTTCTGTTTTTATTGTAGTAAACCAATTTGTATATCAGTGTCTTTTACCAATCTCCCTTTCATCCTCGAGCATGTTTTTTCCTGTTTTTGTTCTAATAAACCAATTTGTATATTAGTTTCTTTTACCACTGTTGATCTCTCTTTCATCCTTGAGCACGTTTATCTTGTTATCTTTTGTGAGTGGTATTTTCTTTTGTTGATCTCTCTTTCATCCTTGAGCACGTTTATCTTGTTATCTTTTGTGAGTGGTATTTTCTTTTGAGAAATGTGAATATGGTTGGCCTTGCAGTGGCAGTGGCAGTGGCAGTTTGTTTCTCCCTTTTCTGTTTTCTAGCAAGCTGTAATATTTTAGGGAGCTCATTTTTTAATCTGGAAGCGCCAAAAGGAGTCCAAATTTCATTGAATTTCTTTCAATTTAGGGGTTATTTGTTAACTTCAAAAATTTTTCAAACTAAGACTTTCAATTTAAAACTTTTCACTGTCTACAACTACCATATTTCTAAATTATTTCTTTACTTCTTTCTATACAACGACCTTACTTTTCAATCATTTTTACAGAACCACCAATACATCTAACATATCTATTTTAACTTTATTCTCTTTACTCCTCATCATTACCTCTTTCACATCATATTATTCTCTCATTTCAAAAACTTTTACACCCAAAAATTTTCATCAAAAGTTCTATCACTTTCCAAACACGCCCTTAGGCGTAAGTTGATTCTGAACTTGTACCATCTGCTGTGCAAATTTTTTTCAGCATGTGAAAATGTTGGACTAGTTTTCGCTGATATCGATAGTCCTATTTATAGAAATCAAACAATAAAAATAAAATCCTATTTATCAGTGACCAAGAAAATACATTATGAGGCCTGATTGCATGCAATTTGTTGCATGTAGGCCCTGTTACCATTTTTTTCTTTCGATTTTTCGATATTATTCTTTGTTTTTTTTATAAAAATATTGTTCTAAGTGTATTTAACCCATATATTAAGTTTTATCATTTTACAATATTTCTACATATTTATTATTTATTTTTTAATGATCAAGGTTTTAAGCGGTTAAATTGACCAAAATACCCTTGAAATTGTTGATTTTTAAAAATGTAAAAATATTGTTAAATGGTAAATTTTAATGTATGAATTAGATACACTTAGGAAACATATTTATTTAAATAAATAATATCAGAAAAGCAAAAAATAAATATTGTAAAGAGGGCTGCATGCAATTCATCGCATGTTATCAGCCCTTATACATTATTATATTTATTGCTGATTATATTGCTTCCATAGAGAATTTTATTGGATAAAAATAAAAATAGGAAAAAAGGGAAATTAAGAAATTTTCATTGAAAATAGGGCAAATCCCAAACATACCCAAAATTTTTGCACCTAATTCCAAATATATCCAAGAACTTTCAATAATTCCTCTTATACCTGCGTATTTTGCCGAAAATCCCATATATACCCCACGTTGTTAAGAAGGGCTTCCCATGCCGTAATTTCTACCCTAATTTACCATTCATGTCCTAATTTACATTGGTGCCCAAATTTCTATTGGAAGAAAATTTTGATTCAAATGGAAATTAGGTCATGAATTGCAAATTAGGGTAATAATTAGGGCAAGGGCAATTTTCTCACTTGACACAAGATAACAGCCCAGTTATCATGGTCTTAGTGTTGTGGGTATAAATGGAATTTTGCAATACGTGGGTATGAGAGAAGTTTGTAGCCAGCTGCCTTCCAAAGTCAACAAGATATCTTTGGACTGAGAATGGTCGATTGCCATTTGATAGCCCTATAAATGTGCGCTTCATTATCCCGGACGTCTTTGGCTTACCATTCCCTTTGCTTATGCAGGCCCTATGTAATGCATATTGTGGAGAAGTATACGGGTCAACAGATCTTAATGTGCTTGAGAATGTCAAAGATGCAATTCTAAGAATGACATATTACTGGTGGGGCACTGATTCTCACATAATCCAATTATCTTGTTTTACATGCTACAATAGTTGATGCAGTGAAACTGAACAAGTCCTGCAGGTACAATTTTATGCCGCTTTCAAGAGGGTCAGCAGCCGTTGGTTATGTAGTTATGCTGGGGTTGTTTCTTGCTGCTAACATGGAGGTCAAGGCAAGCATCCCAGAAGGTTTTCAGGTGGACTGGGATGCCATTCTGTTCCCTGACCCTTCCATGTTTGTAGAGTCAGTAAAGTCCTGGCTATGTCCATCCCTCAAGATCAAGACATCATGGAAAGATTATCCTGATGTCTCCTCGACATTTGCCACAACTGGTTCTGTGGTTGCAGCTCTAAGTACATACAATGATTGATTTACAGGCAAATAATTGTGTTACGGAGGTAAGCTCTTCTTTCTTTTAAGCTGTGGTTGATGCTCTTCTTGTGAGTCACAAGGCACTTCCAATTCCATCCCAATGCCATTTGATATATGAAAAATCCAATGCTTCATCAGAAAGTTGCAATACCTGTGTTAATGCTTTTGCAATGCCTAAGCATTACTGTGACAGCAGTCAGTTTCTGTTTAAAGCAGCCATTTCATGGATTGAAAATCTCAACCAAATTTTGCTTCAGGATGCATCCATGTAGCAACACAAAATGTAGCTGGCGGTCTCTTAAGCTTTAGATTGCTTGGATGTGAATTTCTACTGAACAGGAATTTGGCTCCTTTTTTTTTTGGACTGTCAGCAGGCTGAAGTTGCATCTTCCATCTTCTTCTGATGGGTGCTCTAGACGTGTCCTTATTTATCTGAAGTGTCTGGGGTTAAATTGGAGCACTAGTCAAGGCAGATGTACCTTTTTCCCCTTTCTGCTCCGTCATTACTGTATAATAGGTTTTCAGGTCATTTGATATTTTTATATATATCTTTTGGCTGATTTCTCTTGCTAGAAATTTCCTCCTTGTAAACCATTTTGTATCTTAAGATGAACATTTCTCGCGGTGACTGCAGACTGAATGAGGACGTCAAGTCAGCTGAGGGGGAAAAAGAAAGAAAAGAAATAGAAATGTAGCAAGATTAAAAAACATTTCAGAAGCTTCGAATAATGATAATGATATTTGTGGGGCTCAAGTTTGGGTTGTGTGCTAGTGTCTTTGTATAACTGTGGATTAGTTCTTGGCATTTGAAACTGGACACTTGACACGTGGAACTGTTATATAGCCATGGGATTATTATATCATGTGGCCCTCGTGTCCCAATTCTATCATAGGCCCATAGTGTTTAGGATTATTTTATAACTGGGTAAAACCTGGGCTCTTCAGGCTCGATTTTGGAAAGGCCGGACTGTTAGGGCCTGTTTGGGGCTGTACTTACGATTGCGTAAAATAAACTATATGACGCCAGCACATGACCAGTGTAGTTTGCCAAAGAGTCGCTTAAGGTGCGGAAGGTCTCAGCATTTCAGCCCCTGCAACGAGAGTTTCTCCCATTTTTGGAGCAATATCTTCGTAGCTATTTGTTAGCAATATTATTAGATTTATATCCTTGGAGCTAAAATTGCAATATGTACCTAAGAGTAGTAAATACGATTGAGTAAAAAAAAAAAAAAAAAACACTATATTGCTGTTTAGGAAAGTGAAATTTTTAGCGCTTAAATAATATGCCGACAAAAATAAGTGAAATTTTTAGCTCTTCATTGCGCTGCCCGCCTAAACGCTTAATTAAATTTGCTGTGGTGTGAAGCAAACAAATGTAAAGGCACCCTAGAAAAGCTCAAAAACATAGCCAAGCAAGCGGGCACTCTTTCTTGGGTTTGTTGGACCATGTTGAGCTCCTGTCAGAAATAGAAAAATTGGCAAAGGTAGATGGAGCAAAAGGATTATGCTCAGTGAGGGTTGGGTTCCGCTAATTTATACTGTGGAAAACTCAGATAGTTCATTCCTACTTCCCCCAACAGTGTGTATGTGATTCTCATCCAACAGAATGAATAAGGGCAGTGACTATTCATTTTTTTTAATTTTTTCATAATAGTACTTATTTGATGTACATTTTACAGAGATTTCATTTCGGGGACCGATCCGTGCACATGGGTGCATGGTCCTATCAAGTTTTATGATTTATGGATTTTTTTTCATATTTTTTGAAATTTTGAAAATTAAAAAAATAGCCCATTTTCATATGCTTGGGCCTGCCTAATGGTGCAACAGAAAAAAAAATGGAGCAGTGCGCCTGTGCATGACGACGAGGTATCATATGTAATCCTCAATCGCTCGTATGAATTTCTATTTCTCGTGGTGTGAAAATCTCAAATCAAACAAAAATGAAAGAGAAGTTTCCAAAGTGACAAACCTCAATTTACCTCGTCAATTTCTCTGCTCTGATTTTCAGAAGGATCCGGATTCATTGATTAAAATTTGGATGCTATTGTCTACAATGTATAAAGTCCATTGTTTTATTAAAACAACGTAAAACAAAAACTATCAAAAACGAAAGCAGTTTGAAAAGCTATATCCGAAGTAAAAAGAGTGAACCATGTTCTTGAGCCTCATTCAATGGGTGAGGGCCATGAGCTTAAGCTGGGTCTTGGCTCCTTGTAGGAACAAAGGCATGGAGCCTGCAGCAAAAGGTTATCATGCAGCTTGGGTCGTTTGGGACTGCTTTGCTGAATCTGGTATTTGTCCTCCACCACTCTCGCCCTCTTTACCAAAATCAATGCCCTGAAACTTGACCTCTGCAGTACGATAATGACAGCCGAATGCGTTGCCGAAACCCCAGCCAAGGCCAAACCCTACACCACACCCACCTCCTTCACAAAACAAAATTTGAGCATTAACCAACGTCGTGTGTTATATCCCTATTATCAAGTCTGCTAGTCACATATGCACCATAGCAAAATTCTTTCGTCATAAAGCCAGCAAATGGTCCGCTACTGTGAAACAGGTAAGAAAATTTGCAATGATACAACCATCAGGTATCAGACAAGCATCAATATAAAGTAACTATACCATTGTCAATATTACTGCTATCATCCATTTCCATACTTTCCGATTGGAACTTGTGCTGTGACCATTACTGCATTTGCAGAAAAGGTGCAAATGGTTCTAGCAAAATTCATTAGTAAACCAATGAAAGCTGTAGTGTCTATGCATACCAGCACCAAGACCCATGGTGTGCAGCGGCATACCTGAAGCACGTTAGCATCAATAGTCAGTAACGAAAGATTGGCTCTGAGACAACAAATATGATGGTTATGGAAGATGAGCCTCTAAAACAGAACAAAAAACAAGAATCACAATAATGAGGAAAGGAAAAGAAGGAAAAAAGAAAGAAAGAAAGAAACAAACAAACAAACAAACAAGAAAAAAAAAAGAAAGATAAAATGGCGAAGAGATCTAATGGAGAACTATTGAGCAGCCCAGAAAGTTAATGCCATCGCATTCGTTCAAAAGCTGTTCACACAATCAGAAAAATATGCAGTTCAACGTTTGTATCTAGTTTATGCTGGAATAGAACTTTTCTAATTCATGTTGTAAAATAATTGACTAATTCATTATGTTCTTCCAAAAGGCACATTTCTTTCTCAGGTTCAGTTACACCACCACACAGCCAGACATATTCCTTTCATCTTAGCCACAAGCATTAACAAGCTGAATATTGAATATTAAGATTTACAATAGACAGCTTACAAGATGTCAACCTCCCTCAGTCCCTCTTTTAACTAGTTTTGCACTATTCATCATGAAGCTGCACTAGCAGACAGTACAGATGGTGATGGGAATCATGGATCACCTCATGGGAATAATAGGATCAGAGGCTCATGTAGTGGAAATTAATACGATGAAGCACCCAAACACTCTTGTGAACATATCAATTGGTATGAGAGCTAAAACATCTTTGTCAAATTAGAATCTGCTACAGGTTGAGGGAGACTACGGCGTTTGTTTTCGAACAGTGAACAGATCTAGAAATCTGGTAGCAGTTGTTTGTTATTTTTCTAGTGGGTGAAAGCTGTCCAATTGAATTAAGAAGTTAGATCAGAGCCAAAGTTTGGCAAGAAAACTTGTACTGGAATTGCCATTAGCAATTGTCTGGAGACAAGCATTCAGAATGAGTCATGATTCAATCATAACAGAGTAACTTCAAAATTATAGCTGCAAAATCTTGGTTGCAGTTAAACAGCAGTTTGTCCCTCAAACTTAACCTAAGGTGGCTTCACTCACATACAAGCAATTTTAATCCAGCCTCTAGGTCACTCCTTCCAAGAGTCAAAACCATGACCTGCAGGTCTATTACCAGGTTTTTGATACCATCAACAGGAAATCTCGCGCTCTTCAGTCAACACATCAAATATCCCTCTAACATCCCCCTCGGCCTTGGTCTTATTCAATACACCACTCAAGATGATTGTCACACATGAGCATGAAGAAAAGGAAGGCAAGGGTGAGGAAGACTCCCTAGTCTATGATGTGCCCATGAAGAGAATGTTTATGGACATGCACTTTGCCTATGATTTCCATAGCAAGTGGCCATTCAAAATCCATATCATGACATACTTTGCTCTATTAACTATTGCGCATGTTTTAGGAATTGTACAGTCATTTCAAAAGGTCACAAAGCTAACCATGAGCTTGGGCTTTGGTAGGGATATCAATGATGAATGATGGAACTGTAAGGCTGACTTGGGATCCTTGAGGGGTAACTTGAAAAGTAGTAGGGTAGAATTTCTTTTTTCTGTCAAGTCTTTTCTATTCCTCCTTTATTTCAAGTGACACCCATTCTATCTTGAGCTAGTAATATTATCAGACCAGCTTGATGACCGGGTAGTTTTCAACAGGACAGAAGTGGATGGGTATCAGGGATCATCTCATGAGAATGACAGGATCATGGGCTTGATTATTGAAGAGTTTTTTGGTATGGCAGCTGTAAACAACTAACTTTGTAAGAGAGAAGTTCAAGTACAAACAGGGATGGGTTGGTGAAGCAACAAAGATCGAACAATGAATTTCTAGTTTCTTATTCAGTTTTCCTATTTCCCTTCGGTAAAACCCATTAGAAATTCAATAAATAGTTCTTGATTTTTGCAATAACTTTCAAATGATAACTTGATATGATAAAGTCATTTAAAGCAAAGAGACGTGTGGAATCAAAATGCTCAACATTTGTTTTTCATGAATGGCATACCATGACCAGGCCACCAAGCAAGTAAGCAACTAGCCAGTGTGAATGTTGTTCAAATAGACTGATGGGAGTTTCTATGCCTTGTCCAAGGAAGACATGGATGCAAAAAACATAACTCAAAAAATGATTCTTCCGAGCTATAAAAAGGAATGCAGAAGATATAAAAAACAATATACATACCCCCAAATCCCCATCCTATTCCAAAACCACAACCAACGCCAAACCCTGAAAGAACATCAAGAAAAACCGAAATTTAGAGCCAAAAATTATTAAGACTGCCAATTTGGAAAAGAACATGCTGTCTGCAGAAAGGCATACCAATTCCCACACCAGTGCCATTGAAATTTGTGAGCATGGCTATTGACTTGCTACAGAACTTGCCTGACATGTTTTCACCAGACAACAAAAGAGCAACTGAATGAAATCTAAATCATGAAAACCGATTATCAACAGTGAAATTTGGGTTCCATACAAAAGCCATGTTAAGAATGGAAAATTAATAATCTTGTTTCCAATGTATAATCCATCTAATTGGATCTTCAATTCAAGAAGTTACACCTTTGTTCTGCTAGAGTGGCGGTGGTTTTCTGAATTCAGAAATACATCTCCTTCGTCTACATCAAATATAAACGACATCAAAGGCTAGGCAGAACCATGGCTGTGAGATTCAATCTATTCACTACGTCATAAGAACACAGCCACTTTAAAGAATTTAGAGCACTTCCCATGCGGGCCCAATTGAGGTGAATTGTAAAATATCCACATTTGGGGATTGCTGAGTCGGGTTTTGGGGGAATTTCGATTCTTCGTAACAATCTGGATTGCCATGAACTGGAGCTTCAGAAAGTGTTAAAGAATCCAATCATCAACCAAAATGAGCAATAGATACCCACCCACTGGTATTTTACGGATTCAACCAATCCAAGAAATTCCAAGTCTCATAGCAAAAAAACTAGAAATCTCAGAAGCGGAAAAAAACCATGAAAAAATTCATATAGAGAATTGGGTGTGAAATGAAAGAAATAATTTAAATAAAAGAATTGAAAGGAACATACTCACGGGAGGGGAGAGGGCGCCGTCTTCCGCCGAGCAGAATCCTCCGCGCACAAGCAGTCCTGCCTGTATGAGTGTATTCCAGAAGTGAAAATCCGTAGTCCGCGGACAACCTGAATGAAAATTCTGCTATGCCCAATGATCCTATGCCGGGAATTCTTGATTATAAATCTAAAACCTGAATTTGATTAAATGCTAGTCAGATAGCTATAAAACACACATTGAATTATTTTATATCCATTAATCCAAGATTTTCAACGAAGAAATGTGCTGATATTTTGAAGTGGATCTGCTGAATTTTACCTGCTGCCTGTTAAAAGAAGATGACGACGACGAGCGAGTGATGAAAATTTTTATTCTAAAAAAATAGTAATCACATTTTTCATTTCTTATTCATTCCCAGCACAAAGCAACATTTTTCATCTCATTCCACGTAACATTGCATCCCGTTCCTGAACGGTGGCTAAAAGTGGGTGTTTAAACGGGTAATGATCTAATGCAAATATGCAACCCTGGCCAATCGAAATGTTCATGTAACCCTATGCATTTTTAATTAAAATCTAAACTATTTATTGCTTTTATTATTTGATATTTATTTATGATGTCAAAAAATTTTGAATCGAAAACTTATATATTTACAAATTTTGACACCTTTGAAAGTAAATATACAACTATTATAATTATAAAAATGGATATATAATATCGAAAAGTTTTTAATTTATTGATTTTTAGCATTACAAACAAATATACAGATAAATGAATTTATAAATGATTTAGATCTTAAAAATTCTTTGAAAAATAAAAAGCAAAGGTTGCCTTGACTCATGAGTTATATTAGACCATAACGCCATTTTTCCGATTTAATGAAATCCATGTGTCTATGCACCTCTAATAGCTTTTTTTTAATTTTAGAATTTTTTGTAGGATTGCCATTTATAATATTTATCTAACGTGTTTGTTTATGATGCAAAAATAACATATATTAAAAAACTTCTTATCTTAATATTTATTTTTAATTTTAGTAGTCATAAATTTACTTCTAAAAGGTGTTAAAATTTTTAAATAGATATGTTTCTAATCAAAATGATTTTTTTGGTAATGTGATTTTGATAGCATAAATAATACTATTTAATAAAGATAATCAATGGTCCATCTTCCTGGGCTATGTTATATGCACCGCAACAAATTTTATTAAATAAAATAATTAATTTAGCTACATATAGCATGAATTTGGATTCATTCGACGTCGTTCCATTGCAAACTAATATATGCAGCAAATAAATTGGTTGCATGTTTATCTATTAATGGGTTGGTGTATTTAAACAAAGAGTTAAGATCTTGTGAACCCAACTTAAAATCCTTAACTTTTTCAGAAACTTGTTAATCTTAATGCATTTAATATATAAAACAAGGTTTACTTTATTTGGAGATGTTAATATATTTTTTGGATTTTTAAATATAAAGGCACTTTAATCATTTTTAATAGTTTTAAGTTATTAAAATACACTTGTGTTTAAAAAATTCCCAAAAAATCTAAACACATCTTTAAAAATATTAAAACTTGATTTATATATTAAATACATCTAAATTAATAAGTTTATAAAAAATAAAAAAATTAGGATTTTAAAACCGGGTCGATAAGATCACAACTCATGAATTAGTCATTTTAACAAGATCACAGCTCATCATCTGATATGTTTTGGCTTTCAAAGAGGGGAACTAGTAGCTCGTTGGACGAAGCCTAAAGCTAGCAGAAGATTTAAAGGCTATAGCGTGGTGGTTAGAGATGTGGAAGGGAGGGAAGTTCGATCAACGATTGGGATTTTACTTGTCGAGATTAATGTGATTGTGTAGAAATTTTGAAAGTATAATTTTCAGACATGTACTGCAACCAGGATACCACGTACGCATTCCAACTTGCAGACTTTTTGTATAGGAAAAATTGCATCGGAATTACACTTGGACACTCAAAAAATTATATATGTATGCGTTGGACTCACTTTTTCTTGTTTTTTTTATTGGTATATTTATACAGTGTGATAACTGAATGTTACAATCAAGCATTTTCAAAGCTCTCACACTCTCCGGGGATTTTTTTTCTACAAATACCTTCATATTTATAGAGTGACCCTTTTTTTTTTTTTACCAATCCTACGTTACCATTATGGGAAGGAAAGATGGTTTTTTTAACAAGGCACAATTTCTTATTATCAAAAAATATATATAGTCATTTTTTAAAAATTTTGTGGAGTCATATGTAGTGATTTCTATTTTGGCTGCAAATACTATTAAGGTAAGCTGCAAATATTTCTAAGCTTGCTGCAACTACCATTATTTGCAGTCAAATATGTTTTGCTGCATTCATGGTCATGTACTGGAATTTTCTTGTAGCGATTAAACCCTTTAAATGAATCATTTCATTAGTTTAATTGGATTTTGAATTTGCAGTTGTATTATTTATATTTGGGATGTTAAAATATTTTGGATTTCACATCTTATTATCAGTGATTTTGTACGATAAATACGTTCAAAATATTAAGGGGGTGTTTGGCAATTGAAAAAAAATGTCATATTAAAATTTTTTAATTTAAAACTTTTTAATCTCCACAACTATCATATTTTTTAATCATTTTTTCACATTTTTATATACAACTACCCTACTTTTTAATCATTTTTACACAATTATCCACATAACTAACCTATTTATTTTAACTTTATACTCTTTACTACTCATCATTACCCATATCATATCACATCATTTGACAACTTTTCATCTATAAAACTTTTATTATCAAATACACCCGAAGTAACATTTGTAAATTTTTTGTGTAAGTGGCTAGATAATGCAGTTATTTGTCATTCCGCCAGGAACCTTTTTTTACTGTTCTAATTAACATCATTAACAAAGAGAATAAAACTCATTATAAGGGAGATCCACATCTCCCACACGCTCATAGGATTTGAAACACCCACAAGGGACGAAGTTGTAATCAAACCCGTACTAGGACCTTCTGTGCCATTGCCTAACCAATCGAGCAATCCTCGGTTTGTGCCATTGCCTAACCAATCGAGCAATCCTCGGTCTGTGCCATTGCCTAACCAACCAATCGAATCGAGCAATCCTCGGTCTGTGCCATTGCCTAACCAATCGAGCAATCCTCGGTCTGTGCCATTGCCTAACCAATCGAGCAATCCTTGGTTGACAATCCATTGACAATCCATATTTTGATCTTTAATCTAAATTCAAAATTTTACAAACTTGGCTGAGTTTTTGTTGAAATTTTAAAAATGGGTAATTTGCATATGTGTATATATATAATTTGACAGAAATTGCAGATATACCTATGTAATTTCATAAATTGTATATTACTGTTATATAATTTTACCAAAATTACATATGACCCATATGTTAATGGTTACCGTCAGATGGAAGACATCCTCACGTTAGTGAATTATTTGATTTCTGAAAACACCCTCATGGTCAATGGAATTCGCTGGCAGCCAACAAACCCACTCGTCCCACTGAATCAATGCTCATACCCGTACTGCCAAAACTCATCTCGATTTCCATATGCCCAATCTAGTGTCCGCTCGTGGACTCTCACTCTCTCCTACTTCTCTTTCAAGCTTCCTAAAACTAAAAGCCCGAGACAGAGCAACGCAATCTCCTTTTTTCGATTTTTTTGGCGCTACCACGCCCGTCTTGCTGCTAGTCGGCCATCTTTCTAGCATGCATAGTCGTTGCTTCATTGGAAATTAAGCTTCCAAACACCAGCGGCCTCCCTCTTCATTAGATCGCTGCTATCACTCATGTATATTTAAAATTTTTTAAATGAGTTTTATTGCATGTCGCCTTTCTGAGTTTTGAGATATGTTGGGATTAAAGCTTTGGATTGTACGTGATGGGTAGATTAGGGATTTGACTCGCCAAGCAGAAGAAGAAGAAGAAGAAGAAGAAGACGTCGAAGCAAGACGACTTTATCAAGACCAAGTCGAGGATGAAGGTGTTCCACAGCTCCTTCTTCACACCCAATATGGATTCCTCCGAGAATTACAGTATCAACAAGACGATAATCTAATATAAAGCTTTGGAGATGAGATTTCGCCACCTCACGTTGGTGATCAGTGGCTCTGTTCTGCCAACAGGCTTCTGATCCATCAGCTCCTTGGTGGCGTAAGACAGAGCCAGAGCACCCAAGGTGTCCATGACCAGATTCACCCACAACAACTGAACTTTTGTGAGTGGGACATCCCCATAAAAAATTTGTTATAATGATATTGACCGCTAAGGCTGCAACATTCACCGCAAGCTAAACTGTATGAATTTTTTAATGTTGTTGCAGACACACCTCCCCCATTGAAGAACTGTCACAATTAAAGTGAAATTGTCAACCAAATGAAAATATCATAGCTCTCCTTTGCTACTTTCGTGCCTTGAATCCCCATGGACAATTTGATATCTGATTCTTTGAGAGTCGGTTATAGCAACCACTTGCCCCTTCCACTTCAAGCTCTGCAACATGAGAAAAGCTTGTCAAATCAGGAGGATCTTGCCATGACGCAGATCTTGCCTATGATTTCCAACCTCTGCTGGGTCATCAATCACTTGAATAGCTTGCCCTCTATCACCACTTTGTTGGAGTCTTGATCGGCTAGTGGAGAAGAGTAAGAGAGGGGAGGGTACGCGAAGGAGATGCTGAAAGTATTCAGTTGAAGAAAAAAGAGTGCCTGGAATGATGCTAGCAGCCCATGGCGGTCGATGTAATTGACCTATGAGGGTGTTTCTGGAAGTTGAGTATTCATTAATGTCCCACCACTCCCATCTAACGAAAACCGTTAATACGGGGTTATATATAATTTTAATAAAATTATGTTAGAGTAATATGCAATTCGTAAACTAAGTAAATATATTTATAATTTTAATCAAACTATGCAGGTACATGTACAAATTACCCGTTAAAGATCGTTTATATTTTGATTTAAAGTAAATTTTTATAAGTTGGTTTGTCGACTTTTTTTGATAAAAGGAAATGAGTACGTAATCAACGACTCGCGAATGAAGGCTGACGCGCGGCATGACGCTATGTCCAGCTGAAACCAGATCATGCACGTGGAAAATGTGGGACGGGAACTACAATTTTACTCTTTTCACTTTTAAATTTTACCGGTTTTGCTCATGTAGGCACACGCTTTTCTCCTCGACGTATCTTGGAAGCAGGAGCTGAACATGAATAATCTCCAAATTGAAATCGATTCGCTCCTTCTGGTCAACTTGCTCAATTCAGGAGGTCCCGTCTCCTCCCCTGCTGGCATCGTGATTGATGAAATCAAGACTATTCTCTCTTCATCTAACCTTATCACTGTTCATCATGTCCTTAAGTAAGGAAATGCCGTTGCACATGCCCAACCTGATGCTCTTTCTATTTCTTCTGTTGATCATCAGGTTTAATGGGGTACCCCCCATAAGCTATACAGAAAAAAATTTGTATAGACAATTTTTCGAAAATGAATTCGGCTGGATGACTGGATCATCCTATCCCCCCTCCCTTTCTGATGGTTAGGGATTCGGGATAGGATCTTCCTTTTCTCAAAAAATTTTAACCGTTTTCAATCATTTTTGTTTATTTATTTCATCTTTATTCTTATTATTTTATATTAATCACACAGTTCACAAAATATTTAGTTTTACATTCCCAATCTATCTTATAATTTTTATATTACCAAACAAATCGTTGCCTACAAAATTTCGATCGGCGGCAGGTGAGGTGAGGCGGGGACGATTTTGGATTTCTAGATCCACAGTAGCCAATCTCATCAGACCACGGAGCTTGACGAGAGGCGTGTTATCGAATGCCGTTGGCCAGCAAATTTCTGAGCTGGTTCTATAGTGTGTTGATAAGTCCTGTTGCGGCGGAAGTTTCAACGCTACTGCGCCACAACTTTTCTGCATGGCACCCAGCAGGCAGAGGCTCGTAGTCGTAGCAGCTTCCAGATCCATCTTATCGATGCTTTCATGCTTCTTGTCATGCTCGTCTACGAGAAACAGTGGCCAAGTACTTTTTTTTTTTTTTTTTAACTCAGTCCCATGCCTCGCTCAAAGCTCGAAAGGAGTTGGGTGAGGATGGATCGTCAGAATTAATAAGAGTAACATTTTTGCACAGATAATCAACTATGCATGGGGTGGATTCACGTAAGAAATAACATTGGCGCATGGAATCTCTTGGAGCGTAATTCAGTGCACCCGGGTGCACTCAGCCTCAACGCACCCGGGTGCACTGTACCTATTTTTTTTTATTTTTTTTTGAAAATTTTTTCAT
>JAXCLR010000063.1:32356309-32371771 GCA_035584095.1 Annona squamosa | reverse complement strand
CTCTCTGTATTATTGGTGCCTTATTTCTTTAAATAGGGACCGATCTCCCTTTAAAGATCGGTGGCGACTCCATTTTCCTTATTTTCTTGTGCACGTGTTTGAGCTAATGCCTTGTCTTAGCCGTTATGCCGCCAAAATCCCGAGAAAACGCCCATATGCCTATTTTTTCTAAAAACTGCGAGGCCTAACTCATTTTCCCCACGTGAATGCAGGAAATCTAAGCCCAAGTTGCTACCCACCACGATCCACATCTCCAAGGCTCGGAAAACCCATTCCGAGCCCATCGTAGCGCTCACGGCGGGTGCTACAATACCCATTAGTTTAAAATGCGTATAATGGGTTCTTATTTTCTTACCTGTTAATTAAAAAAATAGCACAGTAAAGGTATGATAAATTGCAAATAAAAAGTACCCATCACAATTAAGGTATGTTGGGTTCTAAGATTCGGGTACACAAAATTGACCCGAATGCTAATATATATAGATTTGATAAACCTTTTATTAAACATATAATAATTCAAAGTTATAAAATAAATCTTTTGAAGATATATAAGGTTATTTGATGCGAAACAGACTGCTATATATTTAACCTTCTTTTATGAAATATATTATCAACTTTTAAAGATCAAAAAAATTATTTAATTTATCTATGAACTATTATATTTACTAAATATTATATGCTAATTATAAGTTTCTAAGTAAGATTTATAATGAAATTATTATTTCCAACTATATTATTAAGGGAATTTTTACCATTTTAAAGAACTGATTTAAAAGTGAAATTAAAACTAACGCATTTAAAAAAAAAACAGTAGGATGGACCTCAAAAGAACCAACTTAAAATGTATTAAGATAAGAGTAGAATTAATTGCAAACAAAAATTACCGAACTCAGATTGCACTCTGACTAAAACAGACTTCTTGCGTATCCTACATAGGCTTTATTGTTAAAGCGGTAAACTTTTAACTCAGCACAAAGAGGTTTCCTGTATTGAGTTCAAATTAGTTATCCTGTTCAATGAGTTTTATTTTATCATGCTATCAAAAATAATTTTCATCGAAAATTTTTATCTTATAAAATATAAATGGATAATTTGCTGATATATCTACTTAGTTTAACACTGATTATCTATATTGTTTCATGAATTACATACTACTACAAAATTTCTCCAAAATTCCTTACGGACCTATTTGAAAGGTTGACATTTAACGAAAGTACACAGGCTGTTAAATGAAAAAGGGCAATTTGCAAATATATCTACTTAGTTTGATGCTAATTGTTGATATATCTATATTGTTTCACAAATTGCATATTACAACAAGTTTCATCAAAATTACTTACGTACATGTGTTAATGATTGACATTTAACAAAAGTACATGGGCTATTAGACAAAAAAGAGTAATTTGCAAATATACCCACTTAGTTTGACGTTATTTGTTAATATACTCATTTTGATTTACAAATTGCATAATTACCCCCAAAAAGTTTTACCAAATTTGCTTGCGTATCTAAGACACCTCTTTGTCATAAAAAAATTATTAATGCATGCATTAAAATTTTGAATAATGATAGAAATTATCATACTTAAAACTATGTTAAAATCTCACAATTTATAAAATACCCAGTTGTGGAGGTGGAAGGGTTTACTTGGGGGTAATATGTTAGCACTTAATATAGGTACGTAAGCAATTTTGGTAAAATATTATAAAGGTAATATGAGATTCAGGAAATAATATAGGTATATTAGCAATTAGCATCAAACTAAGTGGGTATATTAACAAATTGCACCTTTTTATTTAGCAACAGTTAAATGTCAACCGTTAATATGGGTACGCAAACAATTTTGGTGACACTCTATATAGGTAATATACAATTTATGAAACAATATCGGTATATTAGCAATTCACATCAAACTAAATTAAATAAGTATATCAACAAATTGCTCAAAATAAATCCTTTGAGGGTGTATATGTAATTATAAAAAAAAATTAAAATGCATATTACGCATATAGTGTATAAAGTTTACAATATTGTAATTTTTGAGTCATGAATAAATACTCATGGATAACATGATAAATAGTTTAGAGTTTTAAAAAGTTAGATTAGAAATTAAGGGCAAACTTGTAGCATCCATACTTAGGGTAAGTATCAAATCATTGACCATTAAGTTTTATGTCACCTTATCCTTTGTTCACCTTAACCATTCATGAGAACTCCACTGCAGTCATTGTTTTAACATCATTTATTTAACTACGAGACTACATTCTATCTAAATCAAAGTTTATTTGTTTAGCTAGTCGATAAATTTTCATCCAAATTAAATATGTGCATAACTAACACTTGGTTAAAAATATATATTAGCGTATAAAAGGATGAGAAGTGTTTAGACTTACTAGCGAAGCATTAAATTTTAACAATATTTTACTGAATTATTTTTGTGAAATTTTTATTAAATTATTTATTATGAAATTTAAGAAAGTTTAAATGTTGAAAATATAATTTATCAAACTATTTTATTATGCTACACAAAATTTGGGGTTTTCATGACTAAATATAAAGCATTGTGTAGATTTTTCATCAATCATGGTGTCTAGTGTACAGGACCAAGCTTGACCTGGTTCACTTTCACCTAAGTTACTTTGAAAGGACTAGATGGACAACAGTCCTTTCGGGCTAGGCAGAAAATGAGAGCTAATGGTGATGATATGACAAGCAAAGAGCACAAAAGTATGGGCCAATATCGGGGGGCTGTAGTTGTATTCATTTTTTTTATTTTTTTCGAAATTTTTTTTACAAAACCATTAATCTAAGTGTATTTAACATATATATCACTATTATCAATTTTTTAGATTTTTAAAATGCCACTGATTTTTAAAATTACTAAAATGCTACTGATTTTTAAAATCTAAAAAAAATCTAAAAGTCTCCAGAAATTGTAAAAATTGATACATATGTTAAATACACCTACATTAACAGCTTTATGAAAAAAATTTCATTTTATACAACTGTTAATCTGAGTGTATTTCACACGTATATCAAATTTTATCATTTTCAAAGATTCGTAGATATTTTTGTATTTTTAAAATTACTACTATTTTCTTAATTTTGAATTACAAAAATACCATTGATTTTTAAAAATTTTAAAAAATTATAGATCTTCAAAAATGGTAAAACTTAATGTTCATGTTAAATACATCTAGATTAATAGTTACATAAAAAATTTTAAACATATATTAAAAACAGCTTTTGCACTGGAGTACATGGAATTAGGCACAAAAAGTATCCTGTCCACAAAAGACTAAACTTTTTTGAACTCTTTTTTTATTTATTTTTATGCTAATACAGAGAAATTCAATCATTTAATTTGCCAACCTCCAAGTCGACATTCAAGTATGCATCCTAGAACGTCCCAGAACATTCAAATTGCCTTAGTGGTCAAGAACGAACCTCAGTGAATAAGGGTGTAACTCGGACTTATGAAACTTAGGTTCACCTCAACCCTAACCCTAACCCTATTTATAAAATATTTACCCTAACTCTAACCCTATTTTTCAAAAATTGGATTCAAGTTGAGTTTCGGGTTGAAATTTAAGCCAGCAAATTTACATTTTATTTAAGAGTAATAAATTTAAAAATTCTTGTGAATATATAATAAAAACAAATCATGTAAGTAAGTATAATAATATATAATCAAATTACACTTTTTAAAAAATATTGTAATGTAAAGAATATTTCTAGAAGAAAATTTAATATCAACAACAATATAAAGAAAGAAAAATTAACGGATGTAGAAATAAAAGATAAATATAAAAGAAGATAATACACTTTATTTATAATATAATTATAGTATGCCAAACATATATTTAAAAATAAATATAGGGTGTGTTTGTTAACAATAAAAAGTTACCAAGTTAAAACTTTTCAATTTAAAACTTTTCATTCTCCACAACTACTCTATTTTTAAATTATTTCTTCACATTTTTCTATACAATTACCCTACTTTTCAATCATTTCTACACAACTACCAATACAATAAACCTATCTATTTCAATTTTAACCTATTTATTCCCCATCATTACCCCTATCATATCACATCATTTGACAACTTTTCATCTCTACAAATTTTTATCAAAAGTTTTATCCATTCCCAAACACACCCATAAATAGCATAAAATACACAAATATAAAGAAATATTGTTGAGACATTATTTATATAATATATATTTATAATAAATATAAAATAAAAAATTATGCTTAGGTTCACTTAAACCCTAACCCTATCATATTTACAAATCAGGTTTCTTAAGGTTCAGGTTTTTTGGGCTCGAGTTGTAAGAAAGCAAGTTTCAACACCATTGGAATTCAGGTTCGAGCTCAATTAGATCCAAGTTGCACCCCTATCAGTGAATTGGGCATCCTTGTTACAAATCATAGCAATTGCATTTTCTGAAGAATTTTAGTTATGAAATTTATTCTCTTCAATTTTTTTGTGGGATCGTTCACTAAATGGGTATTTTAGGAATTATTGTTAGAAAAATCAGATTCTTGATTAGATACTTTTTAGAATTCTTTAAAGTTTGATTGTACTACTAATTGAGATACTGTACTATATAATAAAGAAAAATATGTATCGTGGAACCTTCTAATGTTGCAGTTGTTTTACAATATTGATGATAATGATATTTTTTTTTGAAAGAAGTAATAAAAAAAAAACTCTCACGAAATATAGAAAATTTATAATCATTTGAAGAGCAAATAAGGTCCATTTGGTAACAAGCAAAAAATTTTAAAAAATTACACTTGTTGATGTGATTTAATATTTTAACTAACTAATTACCCAACTTTTCTTATAATTATTTTTATATTTTAATCATTTTTTACGTCTTTACATATAGTTGTCCTATCTATTTTTCCTCTTTACCCTTACTCTATTACAATATCTCACTTTTTAAGAAATTTTCATTCTTGTTTTCTCCAATTTTTTCTTTTACTTCTTAATATTCAGGTGCAGAACACCTACACCATAATTGTCGTATAGTCGCCTCAAAATGAGCCTCACATAATCATAAAATTATAATCTACTTTATCCATTATATTTAGAATGATGTATTTTATTACCCTACCAATTTTCATCCTAATTAGATATATGTATGGACCTTATATGAAAAATGATACAAATTCAATGTAATAAAATAGTTTGATGACAATAACAACTTTAAAGTGATTTTCTCAACATTTAAACCATTTGCTATAAAATTTATATACAGATAAAAAATTATATAAAGTTTCTTTATTTTTTAATACGTGTGAGGCTCTTTTTGGCCAAATGTACTATTATTAGTGTGCAAGTGCATTGCACTAAGACATGTCATATATATATATATATATTATAATCATTTTAATTAGTATTATATTTAAGCCCTGAGACATTGTTATAATTTTCTAAGAAAGACAACAAGTTATCGGTCTTGAGTTTGTGGCAAAATCCAAGAGAGGAGGGGTAAATTGGGTTCTTTAAAAAAATTCTTTCCGTGTATAAATATAACCCCTTATAAACTAGATCTCCTTGAATGAAATATAGAGAATAGACATGTTATTAAAGCAATAAAATTAGACATACAAGATTATAGTGGTTTGGAACAATTCTCCCTACTTCACTCCTTCAAGAATACACCTTTATGTCCTGGGTTCCACTATATCACTAGGAATACAACTAGAACCTTTGCTCTTTTCTAAATTCTAACTCTATGGGGCCTTTACGATCTTTACATAGGTAAGTGGTGAGTTACACTCCAACTACACACTACTTGCTTTCACTTGGTCTTGGTCTCCAACACCAAACCAAGTGGAATCGCAAATGAATGAATAAAAAAAATCTATACTTTACCGATGGTGTAGAACCAGTTTCAGCCCGAGAAAGAACGTATGAAGTGAGCTTGGAGAAGATCGCTTTAGTACTTTCAATCATCGGCAGAGTTCTTCTTGTAAAGCACTTAACAATCATTTAAATGTTTATAAGTTGGAAGGTGAAAGTTTAATCAATGCTCTAGCTTATCATCTCCTCTTCATTTGATGTGTCTTAAATACAAAGGGAATAAATTTGAATATTACGAGGCAAGTGGTGCGCATTTAATGCACCAATGTTTGAATTTTTCCAACCATTATGATCCAAGTCACACTCGAAGTTAACTTCGAATGCAACTTTACCCAAGTTACAGACTGGAGTTGACTTGGGTTGCAACTTTAGTCTTCAACACTTCAGTCTTTAAACCTCAAGTTCCATTTTGTGGTCGACTTGGTCCCAGGTGAGGTGGACTTAGTCTGCAACTTCACACTTCATTTTGCTCATTAGAACTTTAGTACTTCACAAGCTTAATCCCTTAACATATATGCCCTTCATTTCTTCAAATCATAGCTTCACATAATTTCGTAGACCTTTGTTGTTCTTAATCATTGTGTTTGGTCATGTCCATTTGAAACTCCATTTATAAACTTGTGACTTAGATCTTGAATTGTAGCAATGTAAGGATGTTTAAGCCATTCTTGTCATTCTTGAACTTGAATCTTCTTATTTGAACCTCCTTGTGTTCATGTCGAATGCTAGAGTTAACTTGGTTTGTATCCTAAGTCAAGTCGCATGGCTGAGTTGACTCCATATGAGACTTCACCCAAGTCGCATGTCGAAGTTGATTTAGGTTGCAATTTGACTATATAATACTTAGTGTCGGAATCCTGAAGTCCATCCAAGTTGCTGAAGGAGTCAACTTAAGTTGCAACGTGACCCAAGTCGCATGTGAAGTCGACTTCGAGTGAGACTTCGCTTGCTCACGTGCCCACAATTCCAGCACTATTGAAAAAATAGTCTGTTGAATTCGATACTAAAGTCGACTTGGGTATCGACTTCATCTAAGTCGATGCCTGAGTCAACTTGGCTTGCGACTTAACCTATCATGCTCTGAGCTTGAAATTTTCTCATCTCCAACCAATCTAACACACTTGCTAGTATCTTAAAACTTCTCAAATTAAGTTGCTAATCATCAAAACATAGATTACGCTCGATTTGCTATTTATTTCATGACACAAGCTCCCATCAATTAAACTTCCACCAAACGTGAGAGAAGTCAAATACTCGGACGCACATGTCGGGAATCAAACACCCGACCTCAGAGAAACAAGTCATGTGCATAACCACCAAGGTGGACCCCTAGTGGCAATGCAACACCATTTTTTATTTTAAACTTTTTCACCATTTTATTTTGGGATAATTAAAGCATAGGAGAAAGATAATTAATACAAGTTCTATTTATTATTACATGCAAAAGATAATATGAGCCTCATTTTTGGTTTGATATTGCTCCATAACTCATATTCAATTTTCTACTTTGATCATTAATACAAATTTATTCACCCATTATATTTACATTTATATTATCATGAAAACTTCAACATTTATCTAGCATGGTTGCGCATATCCTTGTCTACAAATATTGCATCTAAACTTTTTAACATATCACTGTGTGCATAAAGATTATTATTACATTCTAATGCATAATTGCATGTGTGAATCTAAACATTTTTCATAATTTAGATGTAAATATATAAGCAAATGTTGTCATATATATTTTGATTTAGATAAAACTTAGATTTTTAGCCCAACAAAAAAGGTAAAATGGATGAAGTAAACTTTACGTCAATCATGAGTTGAAATATATATATATTAATGGGGTTAAATCAAACGGCTTCCGGGGCTCTTACACCCCCACCGAAGTGCAAACGTGGATGTTGGGATCATTGACGACTACATAGATTAATGATAGAGACAGAAATCTACCGCTCCTAACAAACAAAAACCATTGCTAACTCATGGTAAGGTGATTGGTTTGTGATGCATTATTGGGTTTGTACGGAGGCCAGAGCATCGTTACGGGTAGGTCTCATCGTCGTCATCGTCCGCCGTGTCCAGGCGGGCGGACTGGGACGATACTCGGATTAGAAGATGAAGGGAATCTTGTGAAAGGATTAGGAACCATGGGGAATGCAAAGAGCAACGTCATTAATTACCTAATTTTCTTAATTTTTATCCATGTATTCTAATTGGCGCGTGGAATCTCTCTCTCTCTCTCCTTCTGATACGACCTGCGATCGCTTTGGAATGGACATTGCATTCCTCCTCCTACTCTCTAGTCTATTCATTAAGACGCGGGCCTATATTCAAATCATTCGGCCCTGACCAAATAAACCCCTCAAGGCAATTTAATTACTTAATTAAAAGTTCTTAATTAAAAGTTGGGCCCAAATTACCACGGTTCAAATTCCAGTGCAGAGGCCATAGCACCTGAGGCGCAGTGGTACATTAGCCAGCCTTTCAATCAATAAGCAGGCTACGGTTCGATTCCTAGCTGCAGCGGGTCCTCTTAAATATTCTATGAGAGTGTCCGCCGAACAGGGATAATGGAGAAAAAAATAAAAATATTATCAGATATTTATAAGCACATTACATAGAAAAGTCGTAAGAATGTTCAGGCCTGATTGTAATGAGAATGAAGACGATTGTACAAAAAATTCCAATGCAGAGGGTAGGGTCGTCAGATTCAGACGCAAGTAATAAACACAGCTGTCTGCATGGACGCTTCTTACAACAGTCAAAGAACTGCTGCCTGGCAACGATTCAATTTTCAGTGTTGATTAACATGCTACTTTAGTTGATGATTAACATCTTCATTAACCTTAGTAAAATGACTGCCACTGGGAACAGTTCATGAATTATCCCAGTCCGCATTCGTGGTGGAAGATGAACTAAGCGTCTAAACCCGGCTACTGCTCTCTAAATCATTGTTCGTTAATGATTAATAAATGCACATCTAGTCATATCACTCTCTTGGTGTTCCCATCAACTACGTCTTGTAGACAAACATGCAGAGTATGTTCCATCAAAAAACCAAAAAAAAAAAAAAATTGCAGAGTATAGAGAGCAGCATCAGCCGCAGCAAAAGCAAAAGATCAATGATAGAAGGAAAGCCTTCCATTTCCTAATCCATCCAGATTCGGACACGAAAAACGAAACATACATTCTGTATTATCTATCGTAAGAGGCCGCCGTACCAATCACTAACACAGACAAAGAAGCAAGCAGATCATGTATGGCACGGCCCCTTGTTATTACCACCATCTCTAACTAAACGAAACAAGAAAAATTCCAAACCACCAAAACATCATGTCCTAGTAATGTTCAGCAGACAAGAAGTAAATCAAGAAGAAGAAAACAATGATTTCGAAGCGGAATCGATCAATGGGCGGCGAGCATTCTATGTCCATCTGTTCACGGCACGATCTTGTAAGCCTTCATCTTGTCAATCCAAGAGGTGAAGGAATTGGTGGAATTCCGGAAACCCACGAAACCGTGCTCTTTGCTCTTGTTCATGCTGTCCAAGAAGGGATCCGGCGCATTCAGAACCGTGTCGACGAACCACCAGGTCGCCACCTCTTCCAGCTTCGTCGGGACCAAATCCTTCTCCCCCACGATCTGCTCCCAGACAGGGCCTTTCTCCTTCATCGCATCCTTGATGCAGAAGCCGCCGTCGAACCCCCCGTTCTCCACCCCGAACTGCTCCGCCAGAATCCGCCACAGATGCTTCCACTTGAAGACGTCGCCGTTGCTGCAGTTGAAGGCCTCGTTCTTGGCGTACCGATCCACTGCCGCCCAGATGTGGTGCTCGGCTATGAGGTCCGCGTCCGACGCGTCGCAGTAGCCCTCCCAGAGGACGCGGTTGCCCGGGAAGCGGATCGGGACGCCCTCGTGCTTGCAGATGGCGGCGTAGACGCAGAGCGTCCCCACCAGGTTCATGAGACTGTAGGGGGAGAAGCCGAAGATGTTGCCGGGGCGGTGGACGCTCCAAGTCAGCCCTTCTTTCTTCGCAACCTCTTCCCAGAGGATGTCTTCTTGGGTGTAGTAGAAATTGGGGGCGGGGAGGCGCGGGAGGTCCTCGTGGAAGGGGGGATCGTGGGCTGGGATCTTGCCGAAGCTCTCGAAGGGCCCTAGGTAGTGTTTCCGGCCGGTCTGGAGCGAGACGTGGCGGAGATTGGGAGAATTGGGGATAACGGCCTGGAGGACGTTGCGAAGCATGGCGCCGTTGACCTTGCAGTTCTCCTCCTCGGTGGAGCGATCCACCCAGGCGACGAAGAAGATGTTGGTGATGTCGGTGAGAGGAGAGAGCTTGGCATGCGTGTCGGCGGCGTCTGTGGTGTCGCACTGGATGTATTGGACGGGGTTATCGGCGGACCAGACGGGGCGGGGGCGGCGGGCGACGCCGTACACCTTCCACGGGCCACCGGGGGTGTCGGCGAGAGGGAGGATCTCAGCGAGGCTGTTGCCAACGATGCCGGTAACGCCGATGACGAGCGCGACGCTCTGGTACTGGGGCTGGGGGTCTTCTTCCCCGAATTTCTTCTGCAGAGAGAGAGAAAGAGAGAGAGGGAGAGAGGGAGAGAATCATGAGAAAGGTGGAATGAATGTGAGAAAGAAATAAAGAAGAAGATAACGATGATGAGGTGCATACCTTTGCTGCGCCGATGGCGCCGGCCCACCACCAGCTCATTGCTGTTGGTAGAGCACAAGAGGAGAGGATTGCAGTGGAGTGTGGAGAGAGTGAGAGAGCAAATAGTTTCTCTCCGCTTCAAATGCGCTTCACAGGTGAAACGGAAAGCGCGGCGTCTTAAAAAGCCATCGACGGGGTCGGCCCATGTTCGTCGTCATATGATCAGCGCCCGCCACGTGGACGAAGGAATGTTTGGACGGTCCAATTTTATACACGTGGGAGGTAAGAAACAAGTGGCCGTGAGCGAGATAAAGACAAGAGGAGAAAAAAAACACATGCGCTAGCCACGCCGGTCCAACAGAATCGAATCGAGCGCGACTAAACCGTCACGTGTAATAAAATCTCAACTCATTTCCTTCTTCCGCACGCACTCCCAGAGCTTGGAATGAAAAGAATCCGGCGAGGAAGAAAGAAACGGAACCGCTTCACATTTACTTCTATTTTGTATAGAGAAATAAATTATGTTAAATATAATGAATGAATTATATTTTTTATCAAAAATAAAAATCTTAAATTTTAAAGAAGTTATAAGGGTCCACTTATATGTAACCTAGTTACGTACAAGCAGAGCACTGTAAATATATTCATATGTAAATTATGAATAAATAAATTATCATAATTAAAAGTATATTTTAAAATTAATTGGTGCCAATATGATAATGTTTAAAGAGTTTATTATTTCTATTAGTGAATTTCAATTTCTATTAGTTAGAGGGTAATCAAAATTTCAACTTCAAACTAACGTCAAACTGATACGAACTTGAATTTTAATATTTTAATATTAAGGTTTGTGTTTGAATTCACCTAAATTTGGTAGACTTAGAGTTAAGATTCACTTAAACCTGATACAATTGGACCATCCCAATAATTACTACCCAAGCTGGCCAGCTGCTTCGCACACAGTCGGTTTTATTAGCCACGTGAAAGACGATGGCTGGTGGAAAAATTTAACCGTGACGCTACTTTTCTGATCGGTTGAATCCTGGCCGTTTTACCCATAATCATGGTTTAACATTTAATGAGATCAAAGCTAGTATAATGTTTTGTTAAATAAAAAGTATTGCCTCATTCATTTTTATATTTAACTACGTGCATGTGCATAGAAGGGAGAAATTATCCCATTAGCTCACGCTAAGTAACAGCCCACCTAAAAAAACTCATTTAAAAAAAAATTTTTATTTTTTTCTTCATAAACTTGTTAATATGTGTTTAACGTATAAACTAAATTTTATTAATTTTGGATATGCATATATATTTGTTAAGATTTTTAAACATATGAGTATTTTAGTCATTTTCACACAAGGTAAACTAAATGAGTTGTTACTTGGCCCGAGCTAACATTATTATTTCTCTTCATAACCAAATATTCAAACCAGGCATGCCTCATATGTTATAGTTGTTGTGCTTAAAAAAAAGTATAGAGTTTATAATTTATTTTTAATATCTAAACCATTAATTGTATTCTACTTAAAGTTTAACATCATAAAATTAAATTTGATTATTTATATGATTTTTTAATAATTAAATCTATCAAATATTTATTTCAGAATTAATATTAGTTTCATGATTATAATATTATCCTAATCTTTTTGTTATAGGTATATTTTATTTTGTTGAATATAATCTATGAATTTGATTTTAAAATAAATCACTAATGTTAAAAAATCAATGTATATGTATTTAATAGTTTAAATTTCATTTTTAGATACTAATTAAAACATATTATACACCTGTCTAATAATTTTAATTTTTCATTCAGTAACTTTGATATGAAATTATGGCAAATAAACACTTCAAAATTTTCATTAAACATCATAAAAGCTAATGTCGCAAGTGCTTCTTTTAAGGAAAAGAGTACGGGTGAAACTTGGCACGGAGTGGGCTTGGGAAATGTTTTTAAATTTTACCCAATTTCAACCCACTCCCGAGGAGAAATCGATACCAAACCACAATCCAGTACCAAAAGTCGACATGATCTAAACCCAATATCCCCTTAATTTGTTAAAAGAATTATGTTTGTTTATGCATTTAGCATTTTAATTATAATTATAATAAAATTTCTTCCATGCAATTATAACTTAATTAAACTTTAAAATGTTTATTCTAAAACCTAAATGTCATCTACATTTGCCCATAAGAAGTCAAATATATTGCATCTACACTAACTTATTTTGTAAATAATTACAAATATACCAAGTTTTTAAATTTATTGCTTACATACCAATTAAATATAAGATACATAAGTCTCACTTTTGTTAAACTTGTTTAGATAGTGATTCATGTAATCCCGTTTACTTTTATTATCTTAATTGTTGATAGCAAATTCATTATATTCATTGTACTTAGCATTATTTTTTAATTAGAAGATTAAGTTTTATCAAAATCAAAGATATCATAAGTCCTATAAATATATTTATGTTTAAATTATGACTAAAAAAATTATCATAATTAAAAGTATATTTTAGAATTAGTTGATGCGAATGTAGTAACATTAAAAAAATTGTTATTTTTATTAGTAGACTTCAACTTATGTTAGTTTGATAATAACTCGAAATCAATGACAACATAGTCTAAATTTGACCCGAACCAAATTGAACCGGAATTCTAATATTAAAGTTATAGTTAGGGTTCACTTAAACCTACTAAGCTTAAAGTTCACCTAAATCGGTTACAATTAGTTGCACTCCTAAAACGAGCATATTGTTATTCATATTTCTGGTCCTCAATTCACGTGCCTTAAAATTTTCTAAGTAGTCTTGACTTCCATACCCCAATTTCAATAAATATTCTTTTGTATGGGTACAATCCATCAAAATACGTAATTTTTTTATGTATATATTTACAACTATCTCAATTTATATTATATTTAAATCTTAAGATATTTTTATAATTTTTTAAGAGAGATAACAAGCTCTCATCAATTAAACTTCGACCTCACTAAAACAGGTCATGGGCACCTGGTGGCCATTGGAATGCACAATTAATACTCCTAGTGTGACATGAGTAATGATCTTTGAATACCTAATCGAGATGGCTTTCTTATGCATAATTAAAATATGGAAATAAATGACATTACTGATCTCGATCAACTAATATCTTGGCGTTGGATTGTATTGAAACGTCTCCCACTATCTTTCATTAAAATAACCTTTTTCGGTCTCCAAAGGTAATGTAGCACAGAAGTGTTATTTTTTTCGGAAGAAATACTTATTAAAGAAATCTCATCTGTGTATATTTCTTTATATAATTATAAAAATCTGTTGTCCAAAAGCTTTTAAAAATTTCACAGATACACCTACAAAGTTATTCTAATATTGCATAGGTTTCTTAGTTTGATATACAAATTAAGCTTGCATAAAATTTCTCATTAGTATTTTATCATATCCCATTGAATTTTGTTCAACATGACAATACCTTATTAAAATACTAAAAGTCCACATCCTTTATAATAATATAAAAATAAATATATTTAACATTTGGAACATTTTTATCATAATTGTAATTGTCGTGAATGATATATATTACTTTTTCATTATTTTAAACAATGTTAACAGGGACATTTGATCATTTTAATAAAATAATGACACTTTTATCATTTTCAATAAAATGTTAAATAAACCGAATGAAATTGAAGGGATATGATTACAATTCATGAAAATTTTGTTAGGCATATTTGCTAATTTGTTAAACTAAGAGACACGTTTAATATTAGTGTGACTTTATAAGCATAACTTCTAAAGTAATAATTCAATCTTTTCTGTAAGCATGAAAGCTTCGTGTTTACCCTTGAAATTTAATTTTAAATATATATTTTCGAATTTAAACTATTTATAATGTTTGATATATCTTGTTTCATTAAGCTACCGAAAACAGTTTTCACTAAAAACTTATCTCGTTAAAAAACACATTTTTTTCCAAAACATCGAGTTTCCCATCAAAATAATTTTAATACTCTAAATAAACATGGTAATGTCGACAACACAAATAATTTAGTGATGCCCTCTCCCCCATTTTGGCCTACTTCGACCTTGATCAACATAAATCAAATTCGCTCATTTTATTTTACGTTGATTTTTTATTGTAATGCAAAAAATTATTTCAATCAAACCTTGTGTCGGGCATATAACTTTAAAATATACAATCATATATAAATTATAAAAAATACTTAAACGCATTTATATACGTAATAAAATATTACAATGCATTGTAAAATCATTTATTTATCATAGCTCAGATGCATTCATGAACGAATTAGAATGTTATAACACGGAAGAAAGTCATTTATTTATATAGAAATGATGTTTTAGATGATTTAAATATTAAATTAACAACTTTAAAACCAATAAATAAATTTAAAAATTTTATTGATTTTACACATTTATTAGATGGGAATTTGAAAATTCCATTTCCTCATTAAATACATAAATACAAAAGCAATGCATGATATAAGCAAGTCAAAATGGGGGGAGGGGGCAATCGACCATTAGAGCACTGCCCAACAACTATCTATTAATGAATATTATAGAAAATATTTAAGGATAAAAAGAAACCTATCCATGAAACGGTTGCATTGAATCAGCCATCAATATGGCCGATGCTTAGCCTCATAGGCATAATTTTTGTTTGACCAAACTCTTCAATCCCAATCCATGAGAATGATTTCTTACGTAAATGTTTCTTGCATCGCTCGGCTACGTATACCAACAATAATTGCAGGCAGATGCAAACACGGTCCCTTCCCTCCGAGATAAACTTCAGAAACTAAAGGGGTGTTTAGCAATGATAAAAAGTTTTCACTTAAAACTTTTCAATCTAAAACTTTTCATTCTCTACAACTTTTCTATTTTTTAATTATTTTTTTACATCT
>JAXCLR010000063.1:32330665-32356209 GCA_035584095.1 Annona squamosa | reverse complement strand
CTATACAACTAACCTATCTATTTTAACTTTATCCTATTTACTTCTCATAATTACCCCTATCATATCACATCATTTAAGAACTTTTATTCTTCAAAACTTTTCATCAAAAGTTTTATTCATTCCCAAACACATCCTAAGTCCTGACAGCCCCACCAAACTAGCAGCGCTCGATTAGTCATTAGCTGCGTAACGAAGCTTTCATTCCCAGCTGGTGCGTGTTCGAATCTGCAATTGAAGATTTCGAACCAAATTTTCAGTGAGAGCATGTGGTCCTCCTTATATTAGTTGGGAGATGATAGTCTCCCCTGTTGATATTTAGGAGCTTGTTATCTCCCTTTGAAAACATTGTTAAAATTCTCTTAAAACTTTGAATGTGATATGGATTAAGATATATTATAAATATAATCCAATCAAAAAAAGCCCCCACAGCCCCAACGGATATACAACGAAATAAATGTCGCCAGAAGTACCACGTCATTGTTCGGAAATGCGTATTTCCTTGTCCCGATGCAACGAAAGACCTCGGGAAATAATATTGACGAATACTTTTAAATACCTCAATACAACAGCGTGCGGTTGCCGTGCTTACACAACGGATCAGTTACAAGGACTAAAACCTAATTCTAATTCTAATCCCATTTAAAAATTTTCAATCCGTTTATAATCCATTTAATAACAAGTTAATAGAATATTAATGATTGTCTATATTTTGTAAAGAGAATTAGCTTGAAAACAAATTCTATAATACGTATATCTTTTTAAAATTATGACTAATCTAGTACAATGACTATTTATAAGAGTGCAATTTGAGTAGGGAAAAACGCAAGATCAAATTCCAACAATGTTAGAACTTACATTTTTACAATTCAAACCTCAAAAACTCGATTTGAAAATGTAATATGGTTCAAGTTTAAGAGATCATGAACCCAAGCTTTATTTTTCATTTCCTATATTTATTAAAATATATATTATATATAATATCAAAATGATTTTTTTATATTTGTGCATTTTATATTATTTATATTTATGTTCAAATATTTCTCATGTTGTAATTATATTATAAATCAAAATGATTCTATGAAACCCCTCTTTCTATGTAACTTTATTCATTTTTGACGTTTAGATGCTTGATGAAAAATCCACTCCATCTATTGTGTTTACCATCACTTGTATTACCGTGGAAACTCTTTCATTTATCTAATATCACTATATATGAGTCTTATCTACAAGCATATAAAATCTACATAATAAAATGATTTAATGATAAATATTAATTTTTAAGCAGTATTTTCAACATTTAAACCATCTAAATATCATTCCTACATTGACGAATGATTCTATAAAATATTACTACATTCTAATACATATGTAAATAAATTTATACAAAAATATACATATTTTTAAGCAAATGTAGCCTATACACATATTTGATTTAAATAAAACTAAATCCTATAATTAAACAAATAATGTTAAATATAATTAATAGATTTAATTTTCCATCGAACATTAAAATCTTAAACTTTAAAGGGATTACATGAAACTGCTTTTATATGACAAACTCCATTACAGATAGGTTATATGATTTTCATTAATGTTCACTTTTATATTCTATTATTTACTTTTATGTTTATTAATTTGCTTTATGTCTTATTTTCAATTTTAAAATTTCTTTTAGCACTATATTATAAATGTTTACTATTTAATAAAACTTTTAAATGAAAATTTTTAAACCAAAGAAGTATGACATGATATAAATAATTATGAGAATTAAATAAAATTAAATTAAAATATATTAGACAATTATATAAATAGTTGTAGAAAAAGATTAAAAAGTAGTATGGTTATATAAAAAAATGTAAAAAATAATTAGGAAATAAGACAATCGTGGAGAGTAAAATGTTTTAAATTAACAAGTTTTTAAAATACCAAACATGCCCTGTAAATTACTATATTTTAAAAATATACATTTGAATTATGCATTATTATTTTTTGTTCACATAATTTATTATTATTATGTATTTATTATTGTAGAGAAATGATTAAAAAGTAGTATGGTTATATAAAAAAATGTAAAAAATAATTAGGAAATAAGACAATCGTGGAAAATGAAAAGTTTTAAATTAACAAGTTTTTGAAATACCAAACATGCCCTATAAATTACTATATTTTAAAAATATACATTTGAATTATGCATTATTATTTTTTATTCACGTAATTTATTATTATTATGTATTTATATGAAATTATAAGCTTATTACTCTTAACTAAAATGTACATTTGTCAATCCAAACTTGACTTTCACACATAGGGATAGAGTTTAAGTTTTAGAAATATAATTAAAGTTTACATTTTATGAATAGAGTTCAAGTTAAGGTTGAGACAAACTTGAGTTTCATCCGCTCGACTTGCAACCCTACCTTTGTACTCCAGTTTCAAGACACAAATAGTATTTTATTTTCATTTAAGAACTCAATCAACATAAATATAAGTTTGCAAACTCACAAACATGCATTTAATGTAGGGATGAATCAAGCAACAGCTCTCTATTAACAATTAAACTCAAACAATCAGATTTTAAATTTCGTATATTAGAGCAAAAAACATTTCATATATACCACCTTTAACAGATTATAAATGAGCAAACAAGTTAGATGGTTTCACCTTTAACAGATCATAAATGAGCTAACAAGTTAGATGGTTTCACCTTTAACAGATTATAAATGAGCTAACAAGTTAAATGGTTTTTATAAATGAATTAAATAGGTGAGTTCACAGATTGACCCAATCCATTAACACCCCTACCAGGGGTTAATGTGCATTTCAAAGCAAGGAGACTAAGGACCTATTTGGTCTATAAGAGTACAACTCGAGTTAAGTTAACATTGGTTTCAAATTGAAATTAGAGTTGCTCTCAACTCAATAAAAATTGAAACTTAACAATAGAGATAATAAATTTTTTTAATAATGTACCAACTAATTCCAGAAGTATCTTTTGATTATTGTAACTTATTTATTTATAATTTACACACAAATATCTTTTTATGACCTATGATATCTTTAATTTTAATGAAATCAATCTTCCAACTAAAAGATAATTCTAAATATAATAAATTTATCGTTAACAATTAAGGTAAAAAAAAGAAATGAAATTACGTAAAATTACAATATCAAGTTTTAAAAAAGGCAAGCTTATATAACTCATAATTAGTTAGTATGTATGCAATAATTTTAAATTTTTGATTTATTTATAATTATTTAACAATATGATTACATAGATACAATCAATTTAACTTTAATTGACAAATGTAAATAACATTTAGATTTTAAAGTAAATGCTTACAATTTAGATATATTATAATCAATTTAACTTTAATGGACAAATGTAAATAACATTCAGATTTTAAAGTAAACGCTTACAATTTAGATACATTATGATTACATGAAAGAATTTTTATTATAATTATAGTTAAAATGATTAATGCATAAACAAATATTATTGTTTTAATAAATTATGAGAAATATCGAATTTAAAACGAGTCAAATTTTGGTATAGGTACGAGTGGGAATCAAAGTAGGCTATACTGAGTCAAGATTTGCCCGACCCTAGCTCTACTTTTTAAAAATTCAATTTGACCTTATAATTATACCAGATTAGTTTGACCCTCACTTTTTTCAAATAAGTCTCGACACCTTTTTTGGGTTGATATCGAAGTGGTTTCAAGATAGCAGGTTGCGCAAAACATGCAGGTAAAATAAGATAATTTTAAAAATTTATATACCTACCAAGCATAAAAATACATCCATATTAAATTTAAATGTTATATACTTCAATATTTTACTAATTATTAAAAAACACATATTACTACAACAAAACATAAGAAAATATAATATAAATTTATTAAAATAGGTTAATATACAATTATACATAAGAATTATATATGTACAAATTCTTCTTATAAACTCTTATATTCTTTTCTAAATAAATTGATTTTTCTACTGTTGATCTAGTTAATTATAAAAAATATGAAATTTTTGAAAGAAAATAATAATAATATTTGAATATAAACCTATATTTTTTACAAATTAATATATGCGAGGCAAGTTAAGATATGATTGAACCATCCCAATCTTTTTTTCAAATTCGGGTCGAAATTACTTATTCATCCATGTACTTATTCCAAAATACATTAGTTTTACATAGTAAAAACAAGTTGGATCAAGGCCAGGTCACGGGTCGACGTGCCATATTTCTCAACCCTAGCTACAGGGTTGATGTAAAACAAGTATTGATTTCAAATTCTACCGAGTTAATTAAAACCAAATCTAATTTCAAAAAAAAAAAATTCCAAAAATAAGCACAAACTAAGTTTTAAAACTAGATAAGGTCAAACAAGTTCGGATCACCCAATACGAAGTTACACCTCTATTTGGCCACACTACAGTAAATAAGCAAAACTACAACTGCAGAGCTTTTTTGGGAAAGCTGAGGTTTACAGCTACCCATAAAAGCCATCCTCCTAACTTATTAGGAGAAAATTGCCAAATGGCACTTTGACTCGACATTGTCAAATACCTCTTATAGGGATGGGTGCGCATTTTCAAAGATTAAAAGCGCTTCACCCCACACAATAAGCCAGGCCAAACAGGCCCTAAAGCAGCAGCTGTCGTGAAATCATACAAGCCACAGATTGTTGCTCGTACTACCCCAATCTGCTTCCGAAAAAATGAACCACGTATATCTATTTCCAATGCCCTCAGAAAAATCCTTCCCCGTTGGGTAGCCTAAACATTAGCTGGTCTGCAATGATGACAACATACCTGATATTGGATTTCCAGCATTATCAAATGTCGGGACAAATTGACTGACCCACCAAACATGAAAGTGATGAAACCATAAGATGAAAAATTCGATCCCTGTGGCAGGCTGCAAAATTTGAGGCCCGATGCCAGAGATGAAGAAATCGCTGGACTGTCATGGGGAGAAAAACAAAAAGAAGCCCACATAGATGTTGCAAAATATACCGAGGAAATAAAATAGCAAAACCTGACATACGACAATACTAATCACCTGTCTGTAATCGCAAATGAAGCAGCAATTTCTAACCTCTCTATTCATTCCCGTTTTCCATGTCTTTGCTTTTGACGTTCCTCCAACGACTGCTAACTTCAGCTGAAAGCAACCTAACCATGTACAGCCATTTTACCACCCTGAATTTGGTCTTGGATGATAGGATTCACTTCACAAAGTGAGGATTAATCAGCCCTGAGATCTCAAGAAACCCTACACGATCCTTCCCTCCAAATAGCTTCTTCAGCTTCTCATCACAGACTATGATCTTTTTGTTGTCTGGGTCCTAAACAAAATACAACAGTGAAAACATGGTTACCTAATTTTAAGATAAATATATGAAAAACAATGTAATTATCAAAAGGGCATATCTAGATGAACCACCAATCAAACAGGTATTATTCTCATACTATCTTTCTATTCCTAATCCCTTTAATCTTGAAGGCGAAGAGGGATAGAGTAGTTCTTTCCATCAAAAAAAAAAAAAGAGGCACATCTGGATGGACCATCCAAGCAGACAATAATCATTACTGAAGGTAAATTCAGAGAGACGAATGTGATTTCCCTGGCTTTTCAGTACAGTCCCACCATTCCAGGCACCAAATTGAAATTATCTGTTCCACTATATTTCTTCCCATGTAATTTTTGCAAAAAATCAAACTATTCCCCAGTCCCAATCTTTGTGTGACTTTTTGGAAGATTCCAGTGCAAGTATCTCTCAGCAATTTCCTTATATCTCAGGATGATTACCTGACAGCATCAGTGGTTGTTGGTTATTTGCTTCTAAACTCCGAATTGTCGTTAGACTCACTGTTGCAATTCAGGCAACAGGTATATCATAGTGCACAGAAATGAATCTAATGAAAGATCTGAAGTTGCCCAAACACTGACAGCTAATCCCTAACCCAACCCCGCCCCCCCCCCCCCGCAAAAAAAAAAAACACACCAACCTCTCTCTCTCTTAAAAATCCTTCCCTTCAGTCTTGATAGTGAGCTCCCTGTTCATCTCTCTCTCTCTCTCTCCCTCTGTTAGAAATCCTTCCCTGCAGCCTTGATAGTGAGCTCCATGTTCAATAATCACAACATTCATGTACTAGCCCTTGCCAAACAATTAGCAATGCATTAAAATAATGGTAATGATTTCAAATTGGCTGGCAGTCTAGCACTAGAATCCATGATAGCTTTTAAGTGCCACCATATCAGTCACAATGATCTAAATTTCATTACAGTATTGTGTGGTCATGGGATTTTAGTTCAGCCAACCCACTTTGGAATATGCGGCTTCCAATATAGGATCTAAAAGATGCACTCCTCAGAACCCTCTTTGGTGGGAGCATGTGCATTAGGTATGTTAGATGTATGCTACACGGAGAATTAATTATTAAAAAAGCATGTACTGATGCCAATCAGTAAGCAATTGAACTAAGAGACAATAGATACAATTTTTAAGAAAGAAAGTTATGGGGAAAAGTAGATTAATAACGGATAATTAAATGGCACATTAGAATGGAAATAAGATAGGTGGTTTTAGCTTTCTTTTTCCATTGAGTTTTTCTCTCAAGATAAACATGAAGAGGTAATAATGAATTTCTTTGAAAAAAAAAAAAAAAACTTAGGTGAAAAGGGGAGCAGATACAACAGCTGAAATTTATATAACCTAAGAATGTCTAATAGTCCTTATAGCACACTTTGAGGACCGTGAGTGAGGAAACGAGCAAAGTTTTTCTAATCACTGAAACTTCACATCGAGGTTCTCTTTTAAGCTCCATCTCTTTGGTCATGGATGAACTTAATAGACATTTACATGGTAGATCACTTAGTGCATATTATTTGCAAATGATGTAGTTTGATAGACGAGGTAAGATGATTCACAAATATGAAGCTAGATAAATGATGAGATAATTTAGAAAATGGAATCCAAGACTTCTAAAATTAGATGAATGAAACTGGATTATATACAGACTACAGAAGATAACTCTACAAGAAGAGGAATACGAGAACAAAATTAAGATTACAGAGACAATTCAAGATTCATGGAATAAATGTGAGTTTTATTTGGGCTTTGCTTACATGAACTCTTTTATGTAACTTCATACATTGTTACACCCTTTATGATTGATGGGAAACATTTATTTTTCATGTGTTTGGGAAGTAATAAAACTTTTGAATGAGAAGTTTTTTATCTAAAAGTTTTTAAAATGAGAGAAAATAATGTGATATAATATGATGGGGGATAATAATGAGTAAAGAGAATAAAGTTAAAATAGATAGGTTAGTTGAATAGATAGTTGTGTATAAATGATTGAAAATAGGATAATTGTATAGAAAAATACGAAGAATAATTAAAAAATAAAATAATTACTAATATTGAAAACTTCTAGTGTGAAAAGTTTTTGCTTTTCCCAAACATGCCCCTAGTATCGTTGTGCATGGGCACCATAAAAAAAATGTAAAATCCACATAATAAAATGTTTTGACATTAAATATCAACTTTACTGTTGTATTTTCAACATCTAAACTGTCTAATATATCAATCACATGTGAATAAATGATTCTGTAAAGTATTGTTATGTTCTAATACATGTGAATGCATCTAAATATTTTTCATAATTTACACATGAATATATACATTCTTAGGCAAATGTGGCCTATGCACATCTTTAATTTAAAGAAACTTAGTCTCTTAACTAAACAAATAATGCTAAAAACAATGAATGAATTGGATTTCTTTATGAATCATCAAGATATTCAAATAGAGGGGATAACATGAAACCACTTCTATTTAACCTAATTACCATGAAGCGGGACTGGTTTTATTTGATTATCAAGCACCAATTAAACTAAAAGAAAATTTAGAAGGTAATCATAAGACCAATACTGCTTTATGGGGTAGAATGGTGGGTAGTTAAAGTCTAAAATATACATCAAACAAGCATTATACAAGATGATGACATTAAGATAGATTAAAAAGTAAAATAAGAAAAAGACAAAATTAGAAATAAAGTAATTAGAGATGGTCTTAAGTTAGAATTAGTATTATAATAAACTGAGGGAAAGTAAGCTTTGCTGGCCTCTTGAAGTAAAACGGAGACCTACAACGGTGCCAATTAAGGAAAAAAATATTATAAGAAAATTAAAGTTGAGCCGAAAAGAATGTGGTTAGAAGTTATTTGGAAAGATACGAAAATGCAGAATATACTAAGAAAATAATCCGAGAAAGATATGAATAGTTCAATACGATACATGCAGCTGAAACCATTAAGGGGGGAAACAGCTTACAATGATAAGTCTATGTACAATTGCTCTCATGTAATAGCTGCCACAGCCTTTATATTGCTTATGTAAAAGGACTGTGTGCAAACACATAAGGAATTCACTTGTTGCATGAATCCTTTCCTTCAACCTTTTAAATCCCCATTTCAAATTGATGGTTATGCCAGGATGTCCTCTTGAGCATATATAGGTCTCTGCAACCATTTCATATTCTTTACTTAAATAAAGTCTCTGTCTACAAGAATGGGATGGCTCATATACTTATCAGATGGTTAGGTGGTTAACACATAGCGACTCATTGAAAGAATGTGCCCAAAATTAAGAAATTAATGCTAGGTTTTTCCAACATATGGAAAATCTGTTTTCGTGGCCATTAACTTGTTGGTCAGGGTAATCAAATCAAGGTGCCTTCTAAGATGAGAAATCACGGATGCAGGCTTGAAGTACAAGTTGAATGCTCTTAACTTTCATATTTCAATCCATGAAGCTATTTTCATAGAAGCTGGTTAAATCATAAGAATTAGACAACAAAAAAAATTTTGAGAAACATGAAAATCAAATTTTAGATCCATGATGCAGAGATAAATGATCAAACCTTTCTTAACAATTAATAAAACCAATTAAGACACTCTTGATATAGCCAATTTCTCCAGGTTGACAGGGGTTAAAATTGCAAATACATCGCCCCAATGCAACCATGGTCCCAATGATGATAACGAAGACAACGTCATTCCAAACATTAAAAAAAAAAGTTGCGAAAAATTAAATTTAGGGTGCCTTTGATAAGATTGAAAAAATAAAAACCTCTCCTTCCTACACACCTATTGATATAATTTGACATCTTAAATATCTAACCATCCTACTTTTCTATATTACCCTCTCCTTCCTACACATCTATTGATATAATTTGACATCTTAAACATCTAACCATCCTACTTTTCTATATTACCTCTATATTCCAATCATTTTTTTCACATCGTTTCATACAAGTACTATATCTATTTTATCTTTATTCTCTTTACTCCTAACCACTATCCCCATCACATCACATCACACTCTCACAATTTTTTTCTCATTTTTTTACATCAAACCAAACAGAAGTTTGCTCTTGCAATTTTCCTTGTTTAAGCAAAAAATTATACTTCAAAGTAACCTTAGATTGTATGCAAACTTGGGGTGAAAATCAGGGTAAGTAAGGGTGTGCCTAACCCTAATCCTACATTGAAAAATCTTGTTTGACCCTACTTTTTATTTCAAGTCCGAACAAAGTCAGTCAACCCTCACTTTCTTTAAGAGGTCCCAGGACGAACTTCAGGTTGGTCTCGGGTCGGTTCTGGGACAATAAATCGGGTTGAAAAGGCAGGTTAAAGTTTAAAAATTATATACATATCAATATAAACTCATATTTATGATAAATTTAAAAGTTAAATGATTTAATATTTTACTATTTAGTGAGCCAAACATAATTATCATAAGTAAAACACAATTCTCATAACAAAGCATTAGTAATAAAATTTTAATAATTTCGTTTACAACTTAATCCTAATAAATATGTGTATCAACTTTTAAAAACATTTATAGATATTTTGAATTACAACTAAAACTACTAAATTGCAAAATAATAATATTCATCTTGTAAGATATAAACAACATAGATAATATATTTTATTTCATAGATAAATATGCGAATGAGATAACTTGAACAACATATATGCAATTAAGAAATAAAAATTTATCAATATAAATAAGTTATAAAGTTAAACATATGTCAACATAAAATCATATTCACATTAATAGTCATAAAGTTAAACATATTTATCCAATAAAACAATTTTCACATAAGTTATATAATTTATAAAAACAATTTACACCTTACGGGTCGGGGCAATTCAAGGAAGGTCTAGACATGGTCGACCTGCTTTACCCCGACCCATTGTAAAATCAAGGCAGGGCGGGTCACAGGTCGACCTAGCCCTATTTTCACCCCTAATTCAAACAATAGGAAAATACAAGTCGCAAAAGTATCACCCATAAAAGGTATAGAAATGATGGTAAATAATGTTGGATAAAAATCGAATAAAGAAAAAATATATAGGGTCAATTATGTGAGACACGAGATAATGACTGAAAATGCAAGAATACAAATAAATTTCAGTACTTTTCTAGCCATATAATCATACTTTTACAACTATCAAATCACATCTCAATTGAATGTGAATTTTTAGCTATAGAATCATAATTAGGCTTGGGCATGTTCATCAATTCGCAGAGGGTCATTGGTATGAATGTGATTTTGAACAAACTGTACATGTATATTTGGAATTTTTTGAAACATTATGGATATATTTGGAATTAGAGGCAAACCTCATGGGTATGTTCGGGATTTCCATTTTTATAATAAGAAATGAATTTTTAGTTACATCACATAGTGTCGAATACATTATAGGTTGTTGCAAACATAGTTATTCAAAACATAAACAGCCCTCCAAGCCTAGGCACATGGCATGCACTTGGGCAAAGAAAGCCATAGTATATAAAATTAAATAAATTTAATGATATCTGTAATTTTTAAGAATAAAATAAAAGGATTAGTCAATTATTAAATAGAACACTAAATCATAATTATTAGTAGCAAAGAGTACTTCCAATTTTATTAATCTATCATCAATATTTAAGTTCAATGTATTGATATTACTTGAAAGAGTTTAAACTCATAGAATACAGCAGGAAACTTTACCATTTATAAGAAAAGGGGAAAGCACAGAGACTAAAATATTTGTGTTTCAATAAAATAAATTGGAGAAGATAAAGAGCATCACCTCTGTTTAAGTTGAGAAAGAAACAGATCATTCAAAAAGAGAACTTTATTTGAACATTGAAATTTTTATATCATTCAGCAAATTCAATCGGGCACACCATGAAGGAGTAAAAGGTCTGCCTTAGGGCTTAGGGTGCCTTGAGCCTAGACATGTGCCCAGGCACAAATTTAACCACTATGGTTGTAGTCTCGTAGATAGGGAAAATTAGATATTCGAGAGCTGCAAACAATAAAGAAGAGGGCTGTTTTACATGTTTTTGTGATTTAGGACTCATGGAACTCATTGCAGTTCCACAGGGAGTATATCAGCTCACGATGGTGAAAACCAATTAAAGAATAAACAGAAGTCCTAAATTGCTATTCTAAGATCACTATCAAACAGATACATAGATTCGCTTTGAGCGTAAAATGGAAAATCATATCTTTCCACATTTTTACTAGTCATTTTTCTTTCAAAAAAAATCTTATCCATTTCTTCTTTATTTAGCATATTCTTCAAACATCTTACCCATATCACTAAGCCATGGCATCCCATTGTATACCTCTTTTTACTTTCTTTTTTCCTTAAGCTTGAAGGGAAGACGCATAAGCTTTTTCATCTTGCCTTCCTTCCTTTTTCGTGGTTAGTTCGCATAAGCATTCCATCCTACGTTAACCAACCCAGAAATGACACTCCTCTGATCCAGTAACCGCTCAAATTTCAAATGGACAGCCCAGAACAAGGGCGAAAGAGTAGATACCTGGAGATTGTGCTCTTTGATGTAAGCCCATATCTCCTTAAGCGCTTGGGCTCGAGAAATCTCGGACACGCCAAGAACCTCTTGCATTACCGGAGATACAGGACGAGGCCTCATGATTCCCCGCGCCCCCTTCTCCCCGGTGGCCTTGGCCGGATTAGAGGCGGCGCAGCATAACGTAGCAGTGCGCAGGTTGGCGGCAAGGGGTTGACGGGGGTTGGGTGCGCGAACTGCACCTGCAAGATGGCCGGAGAAATGGACCAGAGGGAGGGCCATCAGAGCTTGCTTTGAGAGCAGAAGCGAAAGAGGAGATGCTTTTTGGCGTCTGGAAGAACGAGGCGCCTGAAAAATCCTTTTGAAGATGGGGAACGCGGGTGCATCGCGAGAGCACATGAATCAGTGGATCACATGCACCCTAGGCCCAACCTCTGGTCCAAGGAGCCCATGCACAATAAGTTCTAAGAAGCGCACTGGCTTTGTGGGGTTCAGGCATCGCCGTTCGTGGAAAGGGGTGTAATTTGGTACTGGTTCGGTTCAACCCAGCCTGATTTCAAAATTAAAATTAAATTTTATTTTTAATATTTTTTCAAATTAAACTCAGTTTTAACCCAATTTAAGAAAATTTGAAACCAATATCAGGTTTACATCAACTCGATACCAAACCCCGCCCAACCCAACCCAAAGCTTTTTGCTCATTTGGGTAATTTGGGCATCCGGTTCCTACAACCCTTTTACTTAGGAGATTTTTGCATAGATATGTTTCGCCAATTGTTAATGTCATTTCTCTTTTCACAGTGTCGAATTTTTTTTGTTTTTCTTTTTACTTGGTTGTCTACTTTGGCATCGCTTCAAGCACATCGTCATTATGACTCCCCCCTGTTTCTTATTTTTTTCGTTATTTTGCTGCTAAGAATGGGTTGCCCCTTAGAGAATTTCCTTTTCCTTTAGTTTTTATATATTTTGTGATGTTAAATTTTTGAAATTTTTTCAAGCAATATCATTTTTTCCTAGCTTATAGTTGCATTGAGATTTGCGGCCTAGCGATGTAATGTGATCTACGAGTTCAAATAAATTTTGGATTTAAACTGGAAATTTTTTTGATTTTAGGGATTTTGATTTCTGTCTCTTTGAGCAAATTTGTGCTCGGTATATTGAATTCAAATGAATCCTCGTGCGGCCTGAGGTGGGAATTTCTTCAAAGAAATAAACACCACCCATCCCTTGTTAATAATTATGAGTTGCTACTTTTAAAAAATGGTGATAATTCAAAAGAGCAAGTTTTATAATTTTCGTTAAGAACTCCAATTTATCATAATATATCATTTGAGGATTTCCTGTTTTAAGATTATGCAATTCATAGAAGTTAGATTTGCCATTTTCTAGCATAAAATAAGAAAAAGGAAAAAAAGGGAAAGTTCTCCTTCTTATTTTATACTCGTTGTTTGAGAGAGGAATAGCATGACTAATTAACTGTCTATTGAATTTTTTTGTCTTGCTACTTTGTGCATTTTAAATTGCTTATACCATCCACCATATCCTAATTCAAAGTGAGAATGTTAATGGCCTTTGAGAGCAAAAGAGTTAGTGAACTTATTGCAGCAGGAAAGCAAGAATTGTGAATGGTTATCTGTTGTCTATAATTTGTTGAACAATTGAAAATGATTGTGCCTGAAAATGATTTCAAGGCACATCCTAAGTTGAATAGTAGAAATGACAGGGCCCTAAGATGATTTTGTGGGCACATCCAACGCAAAATGTTCGAACTACAAATTATTCCTTCCATTTAGTTTTATCTTGTTCTTACTGGTCTTTAGCCAGCAAAAAGTATATCGCAAGCTCAAGAGTAATTTTTATGCAAAATTAAACCTTGCAATGTATTGTTACTAAGCATTTCATAATGAAACCATATGCTTTTTGAAATGAAATATTGCTAAATAGGTTTGATTTTATTTATTGTTGTCCGCACAAATGGTAATTGGGTTAATTTGAGAGGAATTTTTTTCATTAGTGGCTCATTTACTTGTAGACCCGTAATAATGGCACAACCAAATAATCTAATTTAGTGTCTTCTTTTAATATAACAATAAAACATGAAAATGAAATTTTAGTATTTGTCGTCAATCAGTCACAATTTAGCTTTTGAAAATGTTTACTTATCTCGAGTTCTAGTCCAAGTCCCACCAATCACATGGATCAGATGCACATGTTGAAACCTAGTTTGTAATATGTTATTCCATTCATACTATGAGTTCATCATATTCCTGTATATGTTTCTCATAAGAGCTGTTTTTTAATCAATAAACCTTTACCTGTAATGACATGTTCACTTCTCGGTGGTCTTAGTTCACCAAATATGATTTTAATATGAAATTCACATATATATTAGCTAGGTGGGAAGGCAGTGCACATGATGCACGTATGCTGCAATTGCACTTGACTTGTCTACCAATTGATTTGGTACCCCACAAGGTACTTGTTTGTCCTTCCACTTTCACAACAAATCCTCGTAGAACACTTATATATAATAATATTGGCAATCACTTGTCATGGGACATTATTACTTAGTAGATGTTGGATATGCACATGTGACAGGGTTCATGTCACCATATAAAAAGGTTTCATAGCACATCAGTGACTTCGGTAATGGCAAGATTCCCCAGAACTACAAAAAGCTATTTAATTTTAGACATGCGAGGTTATGCGCAACTATCGAGTGAGTTTTCACTGTACAGAAGAAGAGATTTCCAACACTTTATGTGGCAACCTCATACCCGTTTAGAGTGCTAGTGAAAATGGTGATTACTTATGTCATCCTGCATAACTACATTACTAGTGTATATGGGCCTGAACTTGCTCGTGTTATTCGAGAAGAACTTATGCTAGTTGAAGAAAATACAATAACAACCAAGGTCGAGGAGGCTGACAAGGCTACCCTCAAAGTCATGATTAGGGGCGTGTCTCTAGAAGCGCGGAATGCATGAAGAGTCAAGAGATGACATTACATACCGAATATGGGCGAATATGCCAATGTTGTAGGGTAGATATCAGTCTGAAATATTTATAATACAATTTACATTAATTGTATTATTATTAGTATGTTTGCATGTCTTAAATCTATATGGGGAATTTACTATCAAAAACATGTTTCCCTGTGAGCTATGTGTATGGCAGTGACGTATTTCATCATGTTTGATGTGATTAGTTACATAATGGATGTTCATGTGAAAGTTTTTATGTCATTTGACTTCATATAGTTGGAATATCATGTCTTTTGCATAAATCATGTGTGCAAACATGTGCTAATGTCCATGTATGGTTAATTCTTCCACTAATTATGATTAATTGGATGATAATGATGGGATAAATGTTGTTATTACTTAGAAAATTCATAACTTGACGCTCATAAGACGGATTGACATGAAATTTGAAAGGTAAGCACATGTTAACATGCTCTACCCCACGAATGGTATGGACTATATTAAGTATGATTAAATTAGGATGATAAATATTTAATTTAATCCAAATCCAAGAGACATTTTCAAATGACCATAACTTATACTAGAAATGTGATTTTATAATGAAACTTTTTGCGAATGGCTAAAATGAGATGGCTTATCATATGGATGGCTTGAATTAAGTTAAATCCCATGAGAAAATGTTGAATCACTTATGGACAAAATCTTTTGACTTTTGCTTTCAAAAAGTGGCTTTTCATTTAATGAAAAATAATGTGTTTAACACCTTGTTTGAGGTGTCATAAGATGGGATTTTTGGGGCCAATTTTGTGATTTTTAGAAATCAAAAAATACATGAAAAGGGGATTTATTGAAGGGACATTTAATGACATGGATTTTGGGCGGATTTTAATGCTACAAAATGCCAAAAATGGAACAATGGCTGGATTGATCATGTGGATAGCAATGGCAAATTTTTTTGGTGTTTAAAAATTCTGTAAAAATAGCAATTACATGAGATAACTATGACAGCTCACATGTGGATAAATAAGAATATTATTAACCTGAAAAATGAGGTGAAAATTAAGAAGGTTAAAGATATCAATATAAAAAGGAGAGAGAAGGGTTGTTGAACGTCCTTTGGTGGACAACTTTGAAAAAAAAACTTAACGCAAGGTGGATGTTCCAAGTAGGGGGGAAGGAAGAAAAAAGAGAAGAAAAATAAGAGGAAAAGAAGGAAAGAAAGAAGAGAAAATAAGCAAAATAAAGTAGGAGCAAAACCACATAATCACAAGTAAGCATTAAACAAAGTTTGACCGATTAATTTTTAAAATTTCTAGCTCATCAATGGTTCATAAAATTGAATTATTATCAATACTAAATGATGATTTATGAAGCCCTTGATAATTTTATTAAATATTAAATGAATGAGAAGATTCAATTTAAGCATTTAAGAAGGCTATGTATGAAATTAGGGTTGTTTACAACAACTGTACCATGCTTGAATTTTTATAAATTTTCATCTAATGTTGCTGTTTTGAGCCTATTGCATGAATGGATTATGTGAGATGTTTCCATATTTAAGATATGTTAAACCAAATATGTTTGATAGACCTTAGAAGGGTGAAATTTAAGGTTGACAACTTGATGCAAATTTTACTCATTTAAGATAGAATTGGTGCATGACCTAAATAACAACTTACATGAGCGATTATGAGAGTAAAATATCCTAAATATGGAGCATAAGGGGACGTCCAAACGGCTGAAAATAAAAATGTAAAAATTTGTTTGTAGGGCCTTAACGATGTGGACGTCCAATGTGGAAAGTATGAAGAGCAAGTTGTTGTTTTGAGTAATTTAATTTATGAGTTTTAATTTTATGATTATACCCTGAATTAATGTACAAATAAGTGCTTAAACTAAGCTAAAATAAAAGGAAAAGTTATGTTTTATATAAATTTGATTAACATATAATATATGTGTGACTAAGAGAGGGTTCGTGAAGGTATGGATGACAATAATGAGAAATGACCGAGTATGATTAGCTAAAATACAAAAATAAAAGAAAAATATTGTAAAATGAGAAAAGACAGGGCTGTTTTGTGAAATTATAAAATCTTAAAAATTCGAGATTAAAATTAGTAGCCCTAACTCATAAATAAGTGTCATGAATGATCACCAATGTAGAAATGTAAAGAATGAGTGTTAAATGATAAATGAGAAGTGTAGAACTTCCATATGTTGAGTTAATTTAATTATTGTAATGAATGTGAAAAACTTATCTTAAATAGGGGTATTAAAAATAAAAAGAATTGTTGCTATGGAAGCATAAGTCATACCAATGTATTGAAAAATTGACACCCAATTTGAAAGAAAATGGGTTTAGTAAGTTAATGTAAATTTAAATAATTTTGAGAACTATATGATGTGCAACCAAATCAAATTTTATGTAGATGAATACAATGTCATTCTCATGTATATAGGTAAAGGTAAGGAAAAAGTTGAAGAAAGGGATTAAAGCGACTACAGGTAAGCAAGCAAACTTTTGAAAAACTCTTTTTTAAAAATGCTGACAATATATGCAAATTATTATTTAAATACTTTGAAATATATCTTGAAAATCGATGTTTAAATGCTTTTGGATTATTTAAGGATGATCATCCCTATACCTCTTGCAAATGGACTTGAATAATGTTTTATTAAAGTTGTATTGAAAAATTATAATTCTAATGCTTATTCAAAAAAATCATGCTAGTACGTCTACGTTCACAGTACACAAGGTACTAGGTCCACTTTAGAAGTATAAGTGGATTGGTTGTTTCCCTCTAGCATGACCAAATTGCTAAAATAGGCCAAAGGTTGGCGACGTACTCCCTAAGATGGGAGCATGATGATGGGATGACTATTTGGCTAGCGTACTATCAAATCATGTTCGTATTATGTTGATAATAATACATTTGCACTATTCATGATATACTCACGATGAGTATGATGTTGGCTATACAAAAATGTTTATGCAAAAGAAATATTTGCCTAAAAATTACGTAGCTTGTTTATTGAGTTAATACTCATGATTTGTCTTCCAAACCCTAAGACAGGTACATGATGACTACAAGGGAAAAGCACAAATTTAAATAAAAAAATTTGACTCTTGTGTTCCTTTGTATGCATCTATATGAAGAATGGTGTGTTATGAGATGGATGTTGCAAATTGTTGCATCTATATGAGATTATCTATGGCTAATGTGTGATGCGGATTGAAATATGTTAAATTGTTAAAAAAAATGACGATGGATGATGTATGTATATTTTAATATGATAGAAATGTTACGAAGTTTTATGTTATGTGATGAAAATGATGTATTAAAAATAAATATTGAATGTGTATATTAAGACTCGATGATGGCCAAAGTTAGTAATATAGTGTAAAAATGATTATATGTCATGAGATAAACTCCTATGAAATGAATGATAAACGAATATGAATGTTAAAAACTCACCGTGTGACAACGCAACAATCCTAATCACGTTTACCAATTAATAAACGATCCTAGAGTAAGGCTCATGTTGTGACGCTCGGGTAGGAGCGCCACAGGGATAGATTAGGACCTCATTCGGCCAGTTGATTCCATGTAGTTTCCTTTCCATCAATGCATTTTCTACTATTATCATAATCCTTTAGAACACAACAAAGATAATTAAAAAGATAAATGATCGTCTTGCCTAAACCTCTTTGGGGGGTGGGGAAGAATAGGAGTTGATATTTTCACATTGATCCTGATTCTGTAGGTAGTTAATGAAATGTAACCTCATATCCAATTTATCTATTTTTATCAATAGCCTGATCTTCTCATTACTCCATATAAGAACTCCCATTTAGCCTTGTTATAGACTTTTGACATATTATCTTCATTGCAATCTCCTCCATTTTTCCTTTTCCCGTTGCTTAAGGTGTGGAAGTGCAGATAGCTTCAAAAACTATAAGCACATTATTTGTGATAAGCCTTTTAGGGAAAAATGCACTTTATTCTTCTAAAATGATTTTTGGGAGGCATTTTTTCAATTTTTTCATCAGAACATTTGAGATTATCTCATATAGGATGTTACACAAGCTTCGCGGGTGAAACTTTGATAGTTTTGTTGCTCTTTTTTTTCAAAATAAGAATAATATTTGTTTCATTTATTTCCCTTAATGATTGTATCCTTTTTTGCTTGAACTATATTCTATTAGATTTCTATGCACTAGCCAGATTTCATTCCAATCACTTCCCATTGTTTTTAAAAAAACTTGCAAACATATCATCTAATCACGAAGCCTTCATAGGATCCATTTCTTCGACTACATTTCACAATTCCTCCTTGGTTAAGCTCCTTGTTAACATTGATTATCTCGATAATTGATTTTCATTTCTATTAAAGTTAAAGTAAACACTACACTTGTGCTTCCTAAAGAACAACAGAGATCAATGAAATAGTTCTAAATCACTTTTGACTTTTGTTGCTCCTTTTCTACCGTCCCGCCATCCTCTATTTCAATGACAGTAACATGTATTCCCTTTTCCTTTTGGATGCTACTTTATGAAAAAGCTATTTTGATCATTGTTTTGAAGCTAATTTACTTTTACTATTTGTTTCACATCACCTCTTCATCTTCTAGCAAATTATTTATGATTCCTTCTTCCCTTCTAATGAGATCATCTCTTTTATGTAATGGTTCTTCTCTAAGATTTTACAATTTATCTTGGTATTCTTGAATGATTTTCTTCATATCTCCTCCAACTCCCCTATTCCAGTTCTATAATTCTCTTCCACATTTGACAAGTTTCTCTTTAATGTTTTTAAAATGAGATGATTGGTTGCTTATAATTTCCCTCCTAATCTTTTTAAAAATTTTATTCGTCTCTTCACATTCTGCCCAGTATAGCTAATATCTTATTTACTTTGAGCAACCTTTATTCTTTCCCTTCAAATCCAAATAAAGAATTAAAAAGCAGTGGTCTGGTGCAATTAGATTAATGTATTGTATCTTGGCATATAAGAAGAGATCCATCTAATTAATAATAGTCATACATCTGTTCTGGCGAGCCTCAACTCTTTCAACTCCTCTTTTATTATTTTATCATGTCATTTTGCAAATCCCTTCGCTCGTAAAAATCAATAACTTTCAGAAGTTTTCCATTTGTGATTCAGGCCAAAATTTGTAACTAATACTCTTAGAAATACCCACTACCTGATTAAAGTCTTCTATCATCATCCTAAGCAAATTTGAATGTGATTTGTGTATCTTCACCAATTCCAAGACTCTTTCATTCTATTTGTTTCATAATGCCCATAGAATCTGCTAGCTCTCCATGTTCTTTCCATTGCCTCTTTAATATTATGGGTTTGTTTAAGAAATTATAAAACTTTAAATGAAAAGTTAAAATAGATAGGTTAGTTGTATGACTAGTTGTGTAAAAATAATTAAAAAGTATAATAGTTATATAAGAATATATAAAAAATAATTAAAAATAAAGTAATTATAGATATTGAAAAGTTTTTTGTTTACTAAATACCTCCTTTATCAATATGACTTAGAGAATAGGATTGCATGCTTACATCAATTTCCTTCTTCCACATGAGAGAAACCTCTTATGCAGACCGTTGTGGGATCTTACTTCTAAAAAATGTCAAGAAGGTTACAACTGTTCAGGTTTTCTAAGCCCCTCTATAGTTCTAAACTAATATAGCCATTTACCCCTAGTGGGGTAGAGGGAACTCCTCAACAACCACCAAATCCTATGAATCAACATCAATTGTCTCTTCCTCCATATTTCTTCATTTCCTATTTTCGATATTCAACTCTTCCACTAATGTTTCTTCCTCACTCCTTATTCTTTTTTGCCCGTTGCTTCTATAATTAGTCTCTGAATCCTCTTCATGTCTTGCTCTACTACTTTTGTACTTATTGTAATGCACAAATCTAAAAAAAAACTATTGAACATGACTCTCAAACAAATAAACTCAGAAAAACAACCATTGATTCTGTGGATTATGAGCCTTACGGTGTAATATTGTCCGTTTTGACTTAACAACTCAGGCACATGATTCTAAAATACTTCATATCTTGTTTAACTTGAGACTCGCTTACAAATTTTTAGAAATTTTCTTCCCTTTTCGATGTGGGATTCGATTCTGGGTTATTATAAGTTTGTTAGCTTTTGCTTAGTTCGTTCTCAAACTACAACATAACCTAGACTTATACTTATAACATTGGCTTTCACTAGCTTAACTCTCGGACCCTCCAACTACATTTATTGAAGGAGGATTTGCTTTGATATCACTTGTAATGCACAAAAAAATTACTTGGTCTAATGTATAAAACGCACAGACCTATAAAAACGAGCATTGAGCCTGTGAGTTATGGATCTCATAACATGATATTATCCTCTCTAGTCTGGTAGTTCAGTTACACAGTTTTAAAATGTGTCACATCATATTTAAGTCGAGATCTAATTATAAACTACTAGGAACTTTCTTCTCTTTTTCAATGAGATATTCGACTTTAGGCAATTATATAAGCCCACCATCTTTTGCATGGTTCATTTTCAAACCACAACTCAACTCTGGGAATATATCTGCAACCCTGGCTTCTACTGGCTCAACTCTCCAACTCTCCAAATCACATTTACTAGAAGGGGATTCGCTCTGATATCATTTATAACCCACAAATTTAGAAAAGTGACAATTGGACCTAATGCACGGAATACACGGACTTAAGAAAATAGCCATTGGCTTGTGAGTTATGAACCTTACTATGCAATATTGTTCACTCTAGCCTAAAAGCTCAGTTATACGATTCTAAAACGCGTCACACTATGTTTAACTTGAAACTCACTTATAAACCACCAGAAACTCTCTCCTTTTTCGATATGAGATTCAATTTTGGACTAGTTTAAGCTCATCAGCTTTTACTTGGTTCGTTCTTGAACTAAAACTCAACTTTGAGTTTCTACTTATAGTCCTGGCTTTCACTGGTTTAACTCTCTAACTCTTTGAATAACATCTATTGGATGAGGATAAACTCTGATGCAACTTGTAAACCCACAAGCCTAATGATCTTTTCTGAGTCTGTGCATTCTATACTTCAAATTCAATGGTCACCCTTTCGGGTCCATGCATTATGTCTCTCTAATAATTTTTTTGTTGCTATTACAGTGTGCTTCCATGCCCCTAGTCCCCTTTTATTCTCTTTTTCTTCCACCTCATCCCACCTAGTTTAGTTGATCTCTCATTTTTCTCTTCGTGCTACCTGTTACCCTTTATTTATTTCTTCTATACCTTTATCGTTTGCCACACCCCTTATTTTCTCCCATACTCTTATCCTCCCCTTGCCATTATAGTCCCTTTGCAATTTTCCACCCTTTCCATCCCTACTCTGTTTATCTTTCTCTATTTCTATATTGATGTCTCTTCTTATTGAGTTGTTTGCTGATGATTTTTAATTGAAACTAGGGGTGGAAATCGGGGTGGGTCGACCTGTGACCTGCCCTGCCCCTGTTTTATACCGGGCAAAGCATACTTCTCTACCCGGCGTGGCGGGTCGGGTTGTAAAGGTGAAAAATTTTCAAACTTTCGAGTCAGGTCGGACCTTACATGTCCCGGACCTACTAATACCATTTCTAACCTGTAGTAGCCTATCATATATATACAAAAAGAAAAAATCCTATCACACATCAATGAACCAATGTTTCATTCCCAAGCTTCAAGCCATTAGCCGATAACCAAGTTTGTTGTCGGTCAGATCCTGTGCTGTTGCTGCATTGGCGAATTAGATTGTCGACATTCTTCTTCACCTCAGGCAATGTTCGTGTAACATATCGGTCCAAAAAAGCAATCTCAGATCATATATTTAATGCAATTTTTCAAGATCAATCACATATTTATAGCGAAATTAATTATTATAATTTCATAAAAGTTTCAAAGTTCCACTTCCGCTAGATATGTTCCCATTATTACATCAAAGCACAAAGAAAAAGAAATTTTACAAGTCTATCATTCTCAATACATGCCTTTAAAATAAATAAATAAAAATAATTATTTTTGAAAATCTTCTTATAAATCCAAAACACTAGTGTCCCACTTAATTTAGTACACTTATAAAAATAATGGGTTAGTCTCAACATGACTAGCAAGTAGAAAATTATTTGAAAATAGATAATGACCCAAATAAAACTTAATTAAATGATAAAATAACCATTTAATTTAATATCTTAAAAATTAGATCTTAAATGCAAAATCAAACCCTTCAATTGAGTCCAGAAGCATCAAAAATATAAAAATGAACTATTTAATTATTTAAATCAGAGTTCAAATGAATAAATTATAACAAAATGGAATGAACGACCAATATTAAGCCATATCATCATGACCTTTGCTATAGGTGGGTCCATCAAAGCCTCTCTTACTTAGCCCTTATTGCTATAATGGCCTACACGTCAATTTCAAAGAACACACAAACATCAAAAGCATAAAAAATATATTAAATACATTCAAGCATCAAAAGTAACGAAAAAAATTCATTGCAAATACAAGGTCGTATCTCCTAATGGATTCTCTTTCTCTAACAAATCTCTTTTGAGGCTAAAATTCTTCCCGTAGTTGAATTTCCTCCTGGATGTTCTACAGCCGAGAATTCAGATGGGAATTATATACAAAAAAATCAATCCCATACATACAAATTAATATATTACGAAAACTATTATGCTAATATATATTTAACTTTTTCCATAATAAGTCATTATATAAATTAATTTGTAGATACAAAATACAATAATATCAACACAGGTATTTTATGCTTATTTTAAGGTATAATTTGTCCACACAATTTTATATCCTTGAAAATTTCTAAGAATATAAAATTAAACTATACCAAAAATATAAAATCCATAGCCTAAAATAAAATATACAATTAATTGGAATAATCCAATTAATCGCTCAAAAATAATAATTAATTATGGAAACTATTTTACAACTTCAAACAAAATACTACCTGCCTTTTGTAGCTTTTCCTCCTTTTGAAATTCTAGTTTTCTTAAACATTTCTTACGAATGCCTCAATCCACCAACTTCCTAAACCCTTTTATAAAATATCTCGTAACTTCTACGAGATAGAGAGATATGGAATAAGATAAATTTTGGTTTAAAATTAAATTCATTCTTAATCAATCTTATTTAAGAGAGTTATAATCTCATCCTATCTTATCCTGTGAGGCCTACATAACTAGAGAGACAAAAGTGCAAAAATTAATTATTTTTCTGTTGAACTCCTTACTCGAACCCTAGACTTCTAAGACCACTTGGACCACCTGTACACCAACCGAGCTACATGGGTTGCTGAAATAACATTCAAAAACAAAAATATAAATATAAGTCATGACATATTTAAATAATAATTGGTCTCGGCCAATTATTACTCATTTAGCCCAATTTGTCAAAAAGTCTACCCTTGCCATAAGGGTGTCCTACGTGGATTTTGACCAGTCAACTTAAATTATTATTATTATTTTTTAATATTTTACAATTTGGAACCTTTCTCCGTCTTCGACGAAGAAAATTGTTGTTGGATTTCTTCTCCAACTGTCTGCAAAAGGTTATCTAACATTGATTTTGGCTAGTGTTAATATGGCAGCAATGTTTGGCTAGTGTCTGGCTAAAGTTTCTTTAATCGGCATTTGGCTATCGTCGAAGAAAATAGTATTGCCGAATTTCCTGTCCTATGAAGGAACCTAGCCAAATGTTACACCATCTAACGCAAAATTCGGTTTCTGATTGAGGGAATGAAGTTGGTTAAGCTATTTTGCTAAAGCAAATATATATAAATATAAAAACCCTCAGTCCCTCGCTCATTTCCCCCTTTTGTCTGTTCCATCTCCACTAATTTCCTTCCAACGCTCTTTGTTGTCTCCCAAATCCCCATCTCCGGTGTCATCTCATCTCTGACAGTGTGTATCTTCAGCAAGTATCACTTCCCTCATTCTTATTTTATTTTTCCCTTTCCCTTTTCCCATATCTCATTCATTTTTTATGAGTATCTATTTGTTTCCCTAGCAATGTGTTTGTGACAACATTTTTTATCCAGCTTTTTGAATATTTAATAGGCTGAATCAGCATTTCCCCATTTGATTTTTCGAATATTTATCCAGCTTTGAACTTGTTGATTTTATAGCAAAAAATGAACAGGAAAGCATTGAACCATTGGTCACACCGTTATATAAATTTATCAATTTAAATTTTAGATTTAAAATAGGTTGGCAATAAATCATGGATGCTACTTTATTGTCTCCCTAGTTTTTGTTTCAGGCAGCCATTTTCAACAGTAATCATTGTGCACTATAAGTAGCAACGGTGGCTCTGTTCTCCGGCGACTACATCCCCCTCCTCTGGCAACAATTGGTAAATATTTAATCTTAAAACAACCTTTTTGGTTTATATTTTTCACATTTAATCTAGCATGTTTAGGCTGTGATAAAGGGCATTTGGTAACATATTTTGTGGATATTTTATACCAAATCGGTGGATAATTAATTAAAAATAACATGAAATTTGGTTTAAAATATGATTTTGCAACATTTAGGCATTATATATTAATTTCAAGCAATATAAACAATTTTTATACTCTTTTGGCTTGAAATTACACATTTGTTTAAATTAAA
>JAXCLR010000063.1:32311347-32328567 GCA_035584095.1 Annona squamosa | reverse complement strand
GGGTAGACATTTTTCAAAAATGGGTAAGGGTAGGTTCCACCCCTACCCGGGGGTACCCGAACCGACTTGCACCCCTACCAAAGAGGAGTGTGAAACAATGAGATTTATTCAAAGCTAGTTGGTGCTTTTACTTTTCTGAAAATGACCAGTTGTTGATTAAACAACCATGGATATCCAGCCATTACCAATCTGAGATCTTCCTCTAGCTCAAACTTTATCAAGTAAAAATTTCCTTCCACATCCACAAACCATAGTTTTTCTTTTGTCTTCCACACTTTCTTCGTTGTAGCTTTGAAAAACTACTTTTTACAATCCTTCGATGCCCAAATTCAACATAATGCATCTTGATCTCCTTCAAGATCCACCTTCTTATAGTTCCTTTCTCTAGTCCTTAGAGTTTTCATCTTGTCAATCATTAACTTAGTTTCTAGCCAAGACATGATTTTTTTCAATCTTTCTCCCCCTAAAGTCAAAATAGGTGTCTGTCCATTTCGAGGCGTGTTCTGCCAGCTGTTGGATTAGACACCAGCCACGAGGAGTGCGAATTTGCGCGCAGGCCCTCTTTGTTTAATGTTAGAGGCGACAGGAGTTTTTGCAAAATCAACCCCTCGTCTCAAATTCGAGAAATCGGCTCCAAAAGCTTGCAAAAGGCTCGCGCTCTTGCTGCCACAACACCACTATTCGTAATCTACCTTCTTCCCCACACCCCGACCTTCTGGAGCCGTCGTCTTCCATAGCGTCGGTGATAGCCCGCCTCTCTCGCTTCCGGCGAACAGCTCCAACCCATCTTCCTCGCACTTCTGCCTCCACCCCATACCGATTTGCCCGCAGCCCTTCTTTTGGAGCAGCACTCTTCCAACAGCGTCGCCGCCTCTCTCGTCGCAGCCGCACGTGACCACTGGCGAACAGCTCCCGCACGGCTAACCCGCGCCCTTCTTCCGGAACAGCCATCTTCCACTGCTCTCTTCTTCCCCCAATTTCAGAGCGAAAATCACAGCAGCCCAACATCAGCAAGGTTCGATGACAGTAGAAGAACAGCTCTTGCAACCAGATATGTAAAATTGAAGAAATTTGGAAATTTTCTCCACAGCAAAGGGTTGGGGGCATGCATTGCATTCGAGGCTCTTTCAAAAAATCTATATTATGTAGAAATCTACAAATGCAATATTAAGGTTGAGTGTCCCAAAAATACTTGTAGGTGGGTGACATCTGATTGCAACAGCTTCACCTAGACTCAGAAGCAACAAAACTGAGTTCTTTGAAGCCTTAATGAAACAATACTATCCAACTGATCCAGGGACGCGAAAGACTTTGTCTGCCAAACATTTATCTCTAGCAACATAGACACAAATGAAAGTCCAAATTGCTCGAATCCTACTTATTTATCTTGGACTCTAAAGAGCTCTAATTCGTTTGTAATACATCGTCAATACTGAGCCTTTCAACTCCAAGGAAAACTAAGCATTCCTCCAAGCCATCTTTTCTAAAACTAACATAAGCTTGACAACACTCTGCATTTTTTTGCTTATACACAGTACATCTACTAACTGGTAACCATCTGCATTTAAATTTTGGGTTATACCAGCGAGAATGCCAGATGCAAAGGTAATCCTTAAAAGTGGAAAATGTCATTTTTGTGAAGGTAAGGGAATTGTCATTCTGTGAATGTATGTCTTAGAAGCAGAAAATGTATATGCAATAGAGATTACTGAATTTGCAGTGATGGATAAAGTTATTTTTATAGGATTTCATTAACCTCGACCAATGCTCATAATTTCTCTTCCTCTCTTGTTTTTCTTTCTGCCACTACCAATATCAAACTATGTTGTACTTGATAGTTACATGGGTAGGGCAAAAAAAGTCAAGCGAGCGTTCGTGCAATGTCTAGAATCCAAGCCTTGAAAAATTATACTTGAAGGTAGAGCCTCTTTGAAACTAATCTCACGAGATCCTCTTCTCCAAGTTCAAAACTATCCCTAAGTGGTTTTATGATTTTCTTCCACAATGATGCCTCTCTTATCCTTAAAAATAATATATGTTTTGTGCAGGGTTTGATGACTTCCTCTCATTTCTATGAGCATAAATGGTTCGGGTCCTGTTGTTCTGAATTACACTGGCCGGACCTGTGGTATTTCTTCTATGAATAACATTGATTTGAATATGTCGTCCAGTACTGTAGCAAAACTAAACTAATCAATAACAGTACAAAGAACAGTTACTAATATAGTTGATAATGAGAGTTACAACATTGGCTGGAGTCCTCCCTTGGGTGTTGCAATTGGGCTGTATGGGAACAAGGGTCACATGGCTAGGATTCCAGTTTCTGTTACTTCAAAAATTGTGTCCAACATGACTAATAGCTGAAACAGGTGCTGGTTCTCTTCCTTGTGGAACTGTGAGTTTTTCTTTGACTGATTTTTGAAACTCGTTTTCTGGTATAAATTTAGAAGTGACAGTAGTTTGAAATGTGTATATTGTTATTTATTGAATAACTAAGGAATCGATTTTTCATTTTTGTGCCTTGCTTAGCAAATCAAACAAGTGGGCTTGTTTCTTATGTGGTTTAGTTGATGGGATATTTTTGCTAGCAGCGAATGTACTTTCAGAAACCATCCACTTTTTGGTTAGTCAACATAGCTGACGACAAATACATTTAGAGGAAGGAATCTTATAGGAGGGATTGTATTATAGGTTCTTATGATTGTTGTGGTTGCCCTTGGGGCTTGTGTGCATGTAGGTCTGCTCATCAGGCCTTTTGAGGTGACTCTAGTATTGGACAATTTGGGAACGTGTTTTGGCTAATTATGTGGATTGTTGAAAAGAAATGCGTTCCCTATCCGAGGGGCACAATCAAGTTGGAATTACAAATGATTTGAACAATAAGTGAATTGTGGTACAGATACTTCAACATCCATGATGAGGAAACAATATCCAGATTACAATGACCATAAGCATATGAGAATGAGATAACATTTTTACATTCCGCACAGATTCTCGTCCCAATATACATCATTACATTCTCATCCTAGATACGGATTTGATTCAAGAATCTCGAATCTTTTGGAACACGCCCTGAAAATTGAATGTCTAGCTCTCCTCTCCACCCTCTAGGAGCTAAATTGTCCTTAATCCATGTCCCCTGCATTGAGCTTGCCACGGCTGAAGATCGTTGTGTCAATATCAAAACTTTTGCATTAGGCAGCCATTGCCACACCACCACAAGACACGCAAGCATGCATGTCAAAATCGTAGCTTGAGTGTAACCGTTAGCCCGACACACGCAAAAGCACAAAGAAGAGGTAGAACACTAACCACTGCCAATATTAACGTGACCGCATTAAACAATCAATTCTCAATAGGCAAGTGAAAAAATATATATTGATATAATATGGACAGCAAAACTCCATAATGGGTCCCATTCTTCTCACATAGAAAGCAATAAAAGCATTCATCAACGACAAATGTGAAAGCATTACCAAAAGTAAGTTAAAAGAAAATGAAATGAAAAATCACACTCTTAAAGTTAATTGCTTGACTCACTACATTAAACAAGAAATTATTCCTCTGAGTAGCAGCTCCTGGAATGTCCACCATGTGCACTTTTTTTCAAACCTAGATTATCACGTTTAATGAAGGGAGTAGATGTAAAGAACAACCTACCAACTACACTAGATCCCCCTTTCCAAGCAGAATATAAACATTAGATGAAAAATCAAATCAGGTCATTGATTATAGGACTAACAAAAATACATACTATATACAAATCTATATATGTAACCTAATCTGAGAAATGAACCACAAAACTAACATGGTCAATGAAATGGAAGTAGCTTCTCTTCCTTAATGGCTTTTTCAAGTTCTCAAACATACACGGGACATAACAACCCATAAAGAGGCAATATCACAAGGAAGAAACATCAGAAGCAATCAAGAAATCATATCAAATGTTCAGGGTTCAATTGATGGCCGCACCCCAGTCATGGTGAATTCCTACAAAATGTTAAACATGAAAAGTGTCAATGAAAGCGGTCAACTAGGGGGAGGGGCCGCCCACGTTCAAGGTACTTAAGATTGTACATTCGCAGTTCTTGTCAAAAGCATGAACGTGAAACTAACATCTGCTGTAAAATACAAACAAAAACCAAGTGATAATATATAAATTGAATAATTTGAGGGTTAGCATTTACAACGTCATTATCTTTCATTTATAGGAATGAAAAGAAAGGAAGAGAAGAGAATGAATTAAAGGTGGGGTTATTTCCACAACGCTCACCAACTTTTCCTAAAAAAATAAAATACTGCCATTTTTCTAATTTGTCAAAAACCATCATGAAAATTTTGTAGGTTTTTCCAAGAAGGTAAAGTCATTTGGCTCTATTAACAAAAATTAAAAATGCCTCTCATTGATAGTAAATGATCATAAATTTTCCAAATTTCATCGATTTTACATACTTGGTTGCGGGAGCTATTCTTCTACTGTCGTCAAACCTTGCTGATGTTGGGCTGTTGTGATTTTCGCTCCGAATTTGCCGGCGGGTTGCATGCGCCTGCGACGAGAGAGGTGGTGACACTGTTGGAAGAGGGCTGCTCCAGAAGAAGGGTTACGGGCAAATCTAGATGGGGGTGGAAGCAGAAGTGCGGGGAAGACGAGTTGGAGCCTTTCGCCAGAAGTGAGAGAGGTAGGCTATCGCCGAAGTTGTGGAAGACAACTTCTCCGGAAGGTTGGGGCGTGGGGAAGAATGGTAGATCGCGAATGGTGGGGTCGTGGCAGCAAGGGCGTTGGCCTTTTGCGAGCTTTTGGAGCCGATTTCTCAAATTTGAGACGAGAGGTTGATTTTGCAAAAACTCCTGTTGCCTCTGACACTCTGACGGAGGGCCTACGCGCAAATTCGTACTCCTCATGGCTGGCGCCGAATCCAACGGTTCGCAGAATACGCCCCAAAATGGACGACATCGCGCTCCATCAAAACAAGCATCAAGCTGCTAGCCTCTTCTCAATTTGGCTTCCACTCATTGGATTCCACTATCTTAGTACGCAGACTGCCTTCTAATAATGATGAGAAGAATTAAAACTTTAGGTTTTGCCACTTTTTTGCTGGACAAAGTTGGCTCCAAGCTTTATCTGTGTTTGATATTGTAATCTTTTTAGATGAGGCATATACACGTATTCAAATTACATAAAGTGGTATACCATTAAAATAAATAATTTTAAATATAATATATAAGATAGATTATGAGTGTGTTTGAGAAGTGAGAAAACTTTTAATGAAAATATTTTGACTTAAAAATTTTTAAAATGGGAGAAAGTAATGTAATATGACAAAGATAATGATGAAGAGTAAACATAGTGAAGTTAAAAATGAATAAATTAGATGTATGAAAAATTATGCAACGATAATTAAAAAGTAAGTAGTTATATAGAAAAAATTAAAAATAGTAATTATGTAGTGGAAAATTTAGATTGAAAAGTTTTAGTTTAAAATATTTGTTGGGTAAACAAACACCCTATATATTTTTTAGGATCAAATGAGGCTCGATTGCCGTCGACAACATAGTGCAACTACATATATTAAATTAATTTTTTATAATTCAATGCACACAAGTATATTGAAATCTTAATGTATATATTTGGGTTGAAATCTTAATGTATATATTTGGGTTGAGCTCCTTTGTATTTATTTTTATATGTACCAAAATTTACGAAGTTTGAATTTTTTATGTTTTTTAAAAGTTACTTTTTTTGTATATTTTTTATAATTTGGCTAAAAACTATTCATTTTTAAAATACAAAAAAAATATAAAATTCCAAAAAGGTTAATTTTTGTGTGTGTATGAATTAAATAAAAATGGGTTCACATAAAAATAAAAAAGTTAGGGTGGGTTAAAAACCACAACCGACTCACGTACATTGCAGCGTTGTGAAAACTCGGTCGGGCCAGCAGGTTCAATTGTTCTGACTGGTGGACTAAGGCTAGAAAGATCCGATTCATCCGTTCTCATTTAGCTGGTCAGACCAGTTCTGCAGAGGCATCCTTTAAAAAAAAAAAAAAAAACACTAAAACCATTACCCCTTCCTCACTCCCTGGAGCCGCAGGTGCTGCCTCCTTTTCTATCGTCGCTTTCTGGCTTCCACATTTTCAATTGCAGCTCGCTATTAAAGCAAATTCGGCCATTCCCAGCTGCTCTGCTTTGTTGCTGCCATTTTATTCGTGGCTGTTATTTTCTTCTTTGCTGCTACCATTTCTTCAAGGCGGTGAGTTGACTTCGAGTTTGGTATTTATCAGCTGCAATTTCCTTTTTTTTTTTTTTTTTTGGTTTTTACTTTACCGTGGTCTTGGTCTTGGTCTTGTGGTGATCTATCGTTCTGTTAATGTCATTTGATCCAAGCGTCTGTTTTCAACCATCCATGCACTTTCATTTCTTCTGATTTTTTTCGGTTTTACCGTGGTCTTGGTCTCATCTGTCATTCTGTTGATGCCATTTGATCCAAGTGTTTGTTATCAACCATCCGTGCAAGAGAATTGAACAAAACGATATCTTGGTGGCTTACGTGGGCACATTTTGTTATCATTTATCTATTATAGTTCTATTATATAGGAAATCCGTTTAGCTACTTTCTATTTAGCAAAGATTGTGGGATTGAAAATGATAATGATTCAATAATTCAATGCTTGTCTGCTAACTGCTGAATTATACATGATTTATGACAAATAAAAACATAATTTTAAACAACAATAGGATTCAATGTTGGCAAAGATAAGTACCACATTTTTTAACTTCTAAATTCATGCATTATTTTCATAGTTGTCAAAAGCGTGCCTAAGCACTAGTCGCACTTAGGTGCAGGGTGTGCACCTACACATGTGGCCAGCAATGCCTAAAGTTTTATCTTTTTCAAGTAAGGGTGTATTTAGAAAGTGATAAGTGTATTTAGAAATTGATAAAATTTCTGGATAAAAAATATATAAGGTAAAAATTGTTAAATTGATAAAAAAGAATTTGATATGATATGATAGACATAATGGTGAGATGTAAAGAAAATAAGATTAGAATAAATAGATTAGAAAATAAGATAATTATATAAAAAAATATAAATTAAAATTTTTTTTTTTAAAAGATAATTATTGAGAGTTATAAGTTTTAATTTATCTTCTCCTGCCGGCCCAACACACCCACATGAACTAAAAAATGGCCTTCAATATAAAAGCTGCCGAAAACATAGTTCTGAGGGAGGGAAATCCAAAAGAAAGAGGGAAAGTGAGAAACGAAGCTGCCGATCGGAGATTGGGCTGCTAGGAAGTTTTGAGCTACCGGTCGGAGAAGGAAGGCTTGGAGGAGATCTGGGTTAGCGGTCGGAAATCGAAACTACCGTCGGAGAAGAAAGGTATTCTTCTTTTCCTCCTCCTCCTTGCTCGAAGCCTTGAACCGTACTCGAACCCTGCTGCTGCCAGTTCTCTCTTTTTTCCTCTTCTACACGTGACGAGTCCTCCAACTCGAACCCTGCAGCTTCTTCTTCCTTTTTTCTTCTTCTCCCCTCGACTTTGCTGATCGACAACCTCGGGTCCTTGACCTATGATTGGTGTGGATTGCTGTCGATTGCAACTTGCTCTGATTCCATTCAAGCTTCCATTCCTCCGTTTGCAGTGCTGCCGGCTACGTACGACCTCCATTTAAACTTTTTTCTGATTTTTCCTTCTGCTGCGCTGTTCGAATCTTCTTCTTTTCTTTGGTACCTGTTTCTGGAGGAGGATGCGCTCTTTCTTTTTTTCTTTTTATTTTTTTCTCCTTTCTTCTTCTTTGGTGGGTTTTTCCTCGTTCGCTGCTCGTCCCGGCAACCACTTGTTTTCCTCTATTTTATATTTTTAGATTTTCGTCCTCATCCTTGCTTGCTGCTTGTTATTAGTAGTCTTGCACATCTTTGTTTTTAACTTGTTTTAACTTGTTCCTTAATTATTCAACCGAATCAACTTTTTTATGCAATCCACCGAATTAACTTTGAATGAATTAATTCATGCACCCCTGTCGCAATATTTCTACCCCTGCTGCTTTCTTAAATCAATTGTTGGAATTAGAAAAATATTGTCGATATTATTTTTAAACATTAAAAATGAACATAAAACTTTATTATTGATGATTCATCCAATAAAATTATTTTTTTGAAATTATATATTCTATTATAAATTACTGCCATGAACTGTGTTTGTCGAATGTTGCTATGAATTGTTTGACTTGATGACTTCCTACGTAGTTGTTGATGATGAACTTGGATTTTATGATTGTTATGAGTTAGGTTTGAATTGTGTTTTTATACTCACTTTTTACTCTATATCTATTTGACTCCTAAGTGTTAATACGAACTTTTACTCCCTAATTTTAGGCCTTATAAATTTTTTAGGCATTTTATATATAGCATGCCTTGCATTAATAAGGTCCGCCCCTTGAAAGTGCGCCTTAAGCCTTGGTCCTAGGACCCCCTTGTGCTTCTAATAACTATGCTTGTTTTATAAATAAATTTTTAAGCTTTTAATCTTTTAATCTTTTAATTTATTATATATTTTACATAAAATACTAATATGCTGGTTCAATCTGGTTCTTAGAAATGGTTAAACTGATTGGACTAGAACTAGTTTATTGAACGGTTCAGTTCGGACAACATTGGTATGTTGAGGTTTCAGTCCATTTGAACCGGATCGGAATGGCCAGAAAATGGTTATGTGCAGACAAAAAACCACTTCTACCGCTGAAACTACCCCTGCCGACGGTTGTTTCCTTTATCACTAGAAGTTTAAAACCTTCTGCATCCCTAAAACCCTAACACTTGATGTCTCTGTTGCCACCTGCTGCCGATTGGGATTTTCGACACCGACTACCAGTGATTTCCATCTGGCCAAGTAAACTAGAAAATCCCTATTCTATTTCCCCTATTTTGACAATTTGAGAAGGAGAGAAAAACCCGGCCTCTGTTTTCTCTTATTTTATGAGACAGACAATCTTGATGATTTTTCCCTATTTTACTTTGCCAGGGAGAGGAAAATCTGGCCATTGTCATTCTCAGATCCCCGTGAACACAGCGTTCGAACCTCCCATAGCTCCTCTGCTTTGTCCTGTACTGCCTCCTGCTTAGCTGGCTTCCTAGCTCGCTTGATTCAACCTTACTCGTAGCGCCCATTTGATTGCAATCTGAACCATCTCAGGCTATTGGCCTCATTTGTTGATTGTGTAGGAATTTCAAGTTTCAGATGTTTGGTTCTCCCCCATATTCTAAAATTTAGGATTTTTTTACTGATAGATTTTATTGAAATTCAAAAAGGCAGATTTGTAGAGTCGATTTATTTATATGATTTATGATTTTTCGTACCTGTTACCAAACTACTAACTGCAACAATTTGGAGCATTAGAAAAAAATTTCTAGCAAAAAAGCATATAGTTGAATTTTTCGAGTTCGAGGGAAAAAAAATACCAATCAAATAGCAAAAGATTTCAAAAAGCAAGCTAAATGATGACTTCTTTTTAGATGCATTGCTGATGAGAATGGCATCTGGACTGCCTTTTACACGATGGGTTTTGGAATGCATCTTATGTACGATTTTCACTTAGATCATCCAAAGATCAGTATCAACGTATGCGGGTGCTATCATCATTTTTATTTTTCAGGCTGTCTGCTGTTTCCCTTTTTTTGAAATGCTTAATAGACCTGAATATATTCTGTTAAATTCTCCCAGCTGTGCAAGCATGCACTATACTCTTCAATCACTTATATATGGTATTAACTATATTGCACCTTTCATGTCCCATGCGTGCAGCTACACGGAAGATTCAAGACAATTTTTGATGATGGTGAAAGCAGCAGGCCCTGAAATTGTGCATGATCCATCTTCCACTTTCACTCGTAGACCCACTTCTGGTGCCTCTGCTCAGGAATGGCGCAATTTCATGGTATTTATCTCTCTCATACTTCCTGAAAATGTGGGCATGTATCTGTGCTTGCGTTGCATGCAGGGGTATGTGGGCACATGTGCATATGTGGGCATAGGTTAGGTGGTGGGTGGTGATGTAGGATGGGTAAAGAGGAAAGAACCTCTAAAGAGATAAGAAGAGAAGTAAGAAGATGGAAAGAACAGAAGAATAAAGAGAGAAGATAAGAATAAGAATAATTAATAGAGGAACCAGGGAAACACTTTTATAAATCTCAAATTGATACTCCTTAGAGCTTACAAATGCTGTATGTGTAGGTGAACATGCTACCTTATTTTAGCAACATTTATTAAAGAAGTGATCTTTTGAAAAAGAGAAATTGCATATTTTAAGTGAAATAGAAATAGACTTAAAATATATACAACTTTATTTTAAGAGATTCTAAAATATTTCTGGAGATCTTCTGGTATCTGACCTCTAAATATTCTAACAAATCGAAACTAGAAATAGACATCCTAAAATAATCTAAACCCCAATTTATGAAAATAACTTCACGTCCTGCATTAGGTTGGTCAGAGTGTTTACTTTCAATAAGGCTTTTATCAAAATTATGATATCATAGGAATCTGTTTCCATTGCATTTTGTGCCCACAATAGGGCATTCATTACAAACATGGGAAAGTGACAACTAGGTGCGCAAAGGATGCTGGGTGGATTACTGACTTATGTTGAGTTCTTGTACTTGGAATCACGTCTAGAACGTCGTAATTATGCTTTCCAGGAAAATATAGAGGGCTTATGTTCTTGAAGTGAAAAGTCCATGCATGTTCCAGCTGGCCACCATTAAATGTTGTTCTAGACTATCCTTGAATTTCTATGGGTTAGTTTTAGGTAGCCTGGTGCTGTACAGGTACTTGCATAGCTTCATAATTCATGCCGGTGGAGTTTTAGGTGCTCTGCATGTTGTTCCTTGCATTCGCTTCTTTAGTTCAATACATTAAAATTTTGAAGTAAATTGAACATGATTATGCAGAAAGTTAAGATTTGACAAATTCGTCAGTGTTAGGAAGAACAGTAACCAAAATGCAAGTTGCACTGCTGGTTCGTGCAATACCAAATAAAGTACAGAAATGTGGCATTGTTGATCTTGTGTATCTTTTGGTTGTAAGCTTAAAATATCAAGCTGATTAAACTGATATCTGCATAAAGATATGGCAGAATTACCTCATGTGAATCTTTGGATTGCTGAATGGGTAGGAATTTTGAATTTGATTTCCCTTACCATATATCTGTACTGAGTGTCAGTTTCTGCTTGATGAAGTGGGTGTAGTGGGGTCCGAGCATAATAACCATTGCTTCAGTGTCTATAAAACGGTAGCATTTGGGTGAAGATGCTTTGAACTGATCATGAATCAAACATAACGATCTGTATAGTAATATGGTTCTCCTGGCTCTTTTGTCACACAATGTTCAATGTCCTTAAAAGAACTAGAGGACCTGGTTGTGGGCACAACACCAAAACCTGAGCACAAAATGCACAGTCAAAAGTGAAATATGAGTAAAGTATTTTAGTTGTTAGGCAAAGTAGATTTTTCCCCCTCCCATGCAGTGAATTCATAGTCTGATTGGAAGCACATGCAAAGATTGCTCACTTTTCGTTTCAACAAAACTATTAAGATGCCAATCTCATATATGCTAAGTATTTTGTAGTTATGGGTGAATATTCACCATTTCAGGCAACAATAATTTTATTCTTCTAACAATTAAACATTCCTGCTCTTAAATCACTAGATCTATGGATGATGCATTTTTTAAAAAATAAATTTTATTGTTCTGTTCTCTTGTATACAGTCATCAAGCATCAAGGATATGTATAACAAACCAATGCACACAGATCTAGTGGATAAGATGGAATCCGATGAGGGGCTGGACATAAGGAAAATGTTGAAGGAGATTGAGTCCTTTGGTAAACACCTTTGAGATGTATTTTGTTTGTGCAAGCTTTTAATTCTAGTGTTTTTTCTTATTTGAGGTGCCCATATTTTATTTACGTGTTTTTTTTATCCCCTTCTGCATTAACTCTGCCAGAATACTTTTATCTAGTTATATTCTTGGTGGTCAATCAGAATCAATATTTTGGTACAATAGTTTGGAGAGCCAGTAAGGAATATAACTGGTTTGTAATAGATCTCAAAATTCATCTAATACTACAAGCCAGTGAAGAAGGTTGCAGTTTTTTTTTTTCTTAATGCTATTTAAAATGTGTGTGTGTGTGTGTGTGTGTGTGTTTTTTTTCCAAAAGACAGAAATTTTAAGTACAAAGCTAGGACCTATGGGATGTTATTTGCTGCTTGCTTCAGATATTCTTCTTTCAAAACAAGTAACTGGTTGTGAACCAGTAGTCAGGTTGGGTGTTAGGTACCTTTTTTCAGAACAGCAGTGACATGACCTAGAATGGTTGTTGGGTATGTTCAACACCTTTAGGTTGACTGTCTGAAAGATTTGCCTGCCTATGAATCGATGAAGGGCATACTGATCAAAATAGTTGGAACGAGTATTCAATGCCTTTAGGTTGACTGTCTGAAAGATTCACCTACCTATGAATTGATGAAGAGCATGCTGATGAAAATAGTCGGAATGACTATTCACAGCTGTCTGGCATGCTTAGTACACCTGAGCTAAAAATGGAGCTGGATGGCTCGTGTCGTGAGTCACCAATTTTGGGAATCACAGATTGTGATCTAAAACTTTACCTTGATTAGAGAATCAAGGTAACTATGACAATCCTTCTAGTTCTATAGTATTACCTGATTAAAACCATTTTTTGTGTGACCTTTTCCAAATGAATTTCTTAATTTTCAAATGTCATGAATCAACAAATGGTGCCCTCTATATTTGCATGCTAGGAAACAAATGTGGTGGATCAGCAACTGCTGCCCTCTGTATTTATGTACTAGGGACAAAATACCTGATCTTCTATTTCTCATCAATAGTTTGTGCTCTGGTTTTTTGAATACATTAGGAGTTTATCAGCTGGAACCACAGCACATTTGGTTACATCCGGTACAAACATATTCATATATTTCATCAAAATGCCTGCTGATCTTTCTCTTTTTTACCTGTTTTCTCTTTCTCTAGGTGCTTCACAAAGGAGCTGGAAAGAACAGAAGGAATTGGAGAACCGTAGAGTTGTTGATTTGGGTGGAAAGGTAACACCTATAGTTTTTATTCACTTGTAGAATCTTTCAGAGTCTGCCTGTTGGTTTTCATCTTGTCTAGCACCGCCTCCAACAAGTGGGGCCATCTTATAGCACAACACAAATGTAGGTGTCAAATTTCCCTTCCCATATTATTTCCCAAAGTGGCAATAAATTTATTCTGGAACTAAGACTTGCTTGAGACCTTTTTGAAACTAGTTGCCTTTGCTGGATGATGGAAAAAATTGCCTTCAACCTTCCTTATCTTCGTTGAGTTAACTGAGCCAATGTGGTTTAACTTCTATAACTGTCTATGATTTTTCAACTCCAAGTTTCGCCTATTCAGCGGTTCCAGTTCCTTTATGCCATTCAATTATTCTTGACAGGCTCCAAAGAAACAACGCTTGCCACTAAGTGTAGCAAAACCAATGATGAAAAAGCAGAAGGAAAGAGAACAGAAAGCGTTGCAACAGGTGATGGCTTGTTAGTTCAATTTTATCTGACCGATTGCATTTGTATATAACTGGATGCATATGGGGCTGTGGTTTATTGTTTCAGAATATAATCATCTGTTGTGGATGCCTTTATGTTCCTGATTGGAAGAGTGTAACCATTGAGAGATGCTTTCATTAATATTGAGCATTTTCAATCGATCACTTTCTGCATTCCCTTGGGAATTCATATGCAGTTTTGATGAGAGATCCTCTAGACCTCCATATGGTCATTCGTGGATGGATTTAATGTCTGCTCTCAGTTGCAAATCCTGACAAAAATCCTTCCAACTTTCAGGGGATGATGCTTGGATGGTTGGAGAAGCGTGAAAACAAAAACCATAAACTAGAGAAACGCAAGACCGAGGACCGTGTTCTGAAGGCTAGTGAGGGTCATTTCAAGAAGGGTGTGCTGAACGTAGGGCATCTTCTGAGAGCTCCCTCATCTTCACATGACGCAGACAACTTGCACAGAGTCAGTAGAAAAAAGAAAAATAAAGGCAAAGGCAAGAAGGGGAAGAAGAACAAGAAGGGAAAGAGGCACTGATACTTTCAAGTAATGGCAATGTGTGTAGCCTTGGCTCGATTTTGTTGGTGCTGGCAATGCTCATAGAAGGGGACGGCTTTGACAATGGTGTTGGATGTCCGAATTGAACTAAGAACCAGAGCAAGTCCTTGGCTTCAATTAGAAACCGGAGCAATTCCTGTAATGAAACGTTTGCAAAAACTAGCACGGGATTTGGGCCCTGGCTAGTAAGAGTATCACGGGAGAAAGCCTGGGGGAAGATTGATGGTTTCAATTATAAAAAATATATATGTTAACAGGAAGAAATTTCATTGCTGTCCTGTTTGAGCTATAAGTGGGTTGACAAATGGCTTGGACTAGCAAAACTAGACGCCATTAATCTTTTAGTCTCATTCTTGTTTTGACCAAAAGCATCTAATCATTGATTCTCGAGTATTGTTATTATCTTTCCTCTCTTTTTTCCTTTTCCCGGACTTTCACACTATCTTTTTGGGGTCTTTAGCAGATTCCTACAGCAGGACGGCCTGCCTTGTACACCCACCTACTGACGTGCCGAGTGCTAACCCGGCAAATGTGCAACTTATCTGGGCTTGTTTTCACGCCCCAATACTAACTGGTCCACCACACTTCATTCTCCTAAACTAAAAAACAAGCACTTCCATCACAGTGGCGGAACCAGGACTTTTGGTAAGTAGGGGCAAAGTTTACTCCTTATTTCTGAAAATTTGAAATTAAAATTTTTTTTATGACACTTTATCATATAAAAATTTTAGATGCATTTTTTATAAAAAATTTAAAAAATATTTTTAACACCATTATCATTCTAGAATTAGAGTAATGAGATGATAAAACTTAAGCGTGAAAAGATTTTCTATATTACCATTAATTTAAAACAAAATTTTTGTAATTAATATATTGTTGTTAGATTAAATCGTTATCATTTTATAATCGAAATAATTAATGTTATTTATTTATAGAATGACAGATGGCCCTTGATAGCTAAAATATCATGGATAAAAAATAATTAATCAAAAATATATAATAGATACAATTATAAAAAGTAATTAAACAAAAATATATAATAGATACAATTATAAAAAGTAATTAAACAAAAATATATAATAGATACAACATTTCAGATTAAAGAGGATACAGGATTAGATATCATTGAATTTTTCAAGTATATTTATGCTTTTATATACCAGCAATATTTATACCACCTGTATTCATATTTATATGTTGCACAAGCAATATTTAAGCATGTATTTATATTTTTATTGCATCTACAAATTAGAAATAAAGTCTCATATCAATTGCACATGAAGTCCATATTCAGTAAATCAAATGAGCATAACAGCAAACGACAATCAATGAATTTAATATCGAATTTCTCAATAAAATTTAAACAAAGATGGTTATCAATCTATCATCTTAAAAAATTTTAATTCGAAAAAGAAAAAAATGCGGCATATCTTCCTAATAGATATATGATATATGCAAAATACGAAAAGCAATAAAGAAAACTAAAAGGAGACTCCCATGGAGAGGCTGAGTTACATACAAATTTCTAAAATAAAAAATCATAGGTGAAGTCGTGAAGCCTACGGGTGCATTGAGACTTAAATTCCTCGGGTCTACTACACCTATTTTTTGAATTTTTTTTTATAAAACTATTAATTTAAGTGTATTTAACATTTGCATCAATTTTTACATTTTTTTGAGATTTTTTAAAAATCTGTAGCATTTTTAGTAACTTTGATGTTAAATGCACTTAAATTAATAGTTGTGTAAAAAAATTTTCCAAAAATAAAAAATATGAACCCAAGTTCATACAACTGCATCCCAAGGCTAGGAGGCCAATCATATGCACCTAAGTGCATTAAGGTTCAATGCACCCGAGTGTATTATACTTATTTTTAATTTTTAAAAATTTTTTTTTCACGAAACTGTTAATCTAAGTGTATTTAACATCTGCATTAATTTTTACCATTTTTGGAGATTTTTATATATTTCTTTCAGATTTTTAAAAATTTGGGGCAGGCTAATCTATTGTACACGTGTGCCCTGTCTAATGACAATTAGAGATCAACCTGATCCTTTTTTTCTTTCTAATTTCTTTGAATTATTTTCCTAATACGTTGAGAACGTCCCATCCCATTTCGATATTTTGTCATTCACGTACGCAATTTTTTTCAGATTCTCTCCTCTTTTTTTTTTTTTTTTTTTTATTGGTATTATATACACCCGTGACATCTTGATATTACAAATCAAACCCATTCACAACCCTCACAATGGAAGGACAAATCCATTCACAACTGTCACAATGGAGGGACATATTATAAATACAGGATTTTCTTCAGTATTTCTTCTCAATTCTCTCTCTCTCCTTGCATGGCACATTGTTGAACAAGAAGATAACGTCCATCACAATTTACAATATTGGGATTGCAACCCGCCAGACCTTTACTTTCTGTAGTCTTTAGAAGGCTCAAGGCCTTGCCATCTAAGGGCCCCCCTCTAGGAAGAACTGGCATGAACAGGACTAAAATCGGGGGTGCTCTGTGGACGTGCTGCATATGTAATAGGGATGGACGCCCATTACAATTTATAGGTTGGGCTTACATCCCATTAAATCATCCATTCTTCGGCAGGCTTTGCCCGTTTGAGAGCCCCTCGGAATACATTGCATAAGAAGACACGAGCATTACAATTTAGGGGCTGTTTGGCAACAGCGATAAAAACAGCGACGGGTTTTAAGGGAAAAACCCGTCGCATCATCGTTAACTGGGGCTGCTGTAATTAATTGCGTCTGAGCCGGACCCACCACGGTAGACGAGCGACGCACAGCCGGAACCTTGTCGGCGCCAGGAAGAAAATGCAGATGCATGATAACGGGCGTAACGAAATGCGGAAAATCAGATGGCGGGCAAAAAAAGCAACGGCCTCATTTCATAACACTGCCATGAATATTTGTTTATCGTATAAATGATAATAATAATTTTATTGTTTTCAATTTTAAATATTATAATAATTTTTTTCAAATTTCAAGAATAGATTCATAATAATTTTTAATAAAAAATGATAATCAGCG
>JAXCLR010000063.1:32274201-32301830 GCA_035584095.1 Annona squamosa | reverse complement strand
TTTTATGAAATCTATATATTAATAATTCGTGTCAATTTGTGTACCAGAACAAACGTCACATAATTGAACTGAGTTTTTTTTTTTTTAAATAGAACTTACCGTACTCTACGAGTGAAAAATCAAGAAGGTATCATACCCAAAGGCCCCCATTAATAGCCGATCCAACAAAAGTAGGTTACAAGATTGGCCAATATTTGTTAAGTGGCCCGCCATGGAATGCTCACGTTCAAACAAGGCTAGGGACCCTTTTGATGGATTTGGACGTGTCTGTCAACGTTTGTCCACCTGGTGGACGACAGCTGTCTAATTTTATTAAAAATTTTAAAATTTCCTTTTAAAATGTGCCATTGAAAATCGACTCCTAGTCCTAAATGGAGTGAGTGGCCAACATCCGATGTGAAACAGAAAGTACGGATACCGTGGGAAAAATTAAAAAATAAAAAAATAGAATAAACCGTTAAAAGAAAGAAAATGCAGTTGGCAGGATTGAGACTTCTTTTTCGGAGGAACGCAGTTCTTAACTCTATTCCGTGTAAATAGTCCGAACAACAGATCTTGCTAATTGCCGGAAAATTTGTTGTGACATCATTATCATCTTGCGTTGCATATTCCATAAAGAAATTTCATCAATGTAAGTGCTTGGTGATGCATGCAACACCTTATTGGCAACGAAATTTTGTTGTAGATGATACTGCATTGAGCACAGTACATTCATGTATTCGAGTAATGAAGTTAATCCATATACTGACCTATGACTCTTAAACTAATTAGTAGTATTCATATATATCATATTTATATATACTTTACAATCTTGCTAGTGTGGGCTAATTATATATATATATATATATATTGTTCTCTCACGAAAATAGTATTTAAGTGTATTAGTTTATTACTCAAATTCTACATTTTTAATATATATTTTTAATTGTCAAAAATCAACATTTCTTGAACTTGAAAGTGATCTCAATACTAAAAATTTTGTTTTTTGGAAAGAAAAATATATACACCTATGCAAAATTGTGGAATTTAATACATTAATTAAATACACTTGGAAAAAATTATTTTCATAAAAAATAAAAATACATCTTTTAACCTGGACTAACAAGATTATGAGCCTTTTTACATATAGCATTGTTTGAACTTTTTCCATAGGAAAAAAAAAAAAAACTAAGGAAATTAATGTGCTTAAATATTTCTAATGCCTTGCAGAACGGAGTGGAAAGATTGTTGGGGATGAAGGCGACTGCCCTTGGAAGCTTGATCGCTGGCTGGGCAGCCTACTTGTTGCTTGGCGTTGCTGCCTGATCGATTAAGAGCTAGCTCTCCCTCTTATTCTTCTGGACGCCCGTAGATAGTTACTTTGTCTTTTGTTTTTGTTTTTTGTTTCTTTTTTCATTTTTATATATTATTACCTTTTTTTGTTCTTTCATTTGCACCCATTAAGTTCATTGGATTCTTTGATCAGGAGAGCTTTGTATTGATTGAGCAGGATTTATTCGATTGGTGATATGACAGACAGATCTATGAATGTTATTATATATGGGATGGTCTATGGATGCATGCGGCGGAACAGACCAGCCTTCCATTTTTCCTTTCTATACTATTCATCGCCGCGACCACTGTGCTTTCCTTGCGTCTCAAGCATGTTTGTTTTTTTTGGAATGTCTTGTGCGTCTGTCGCCGTCCATCGAGATTGCAATGCAAGGAAAGAATATGTATTTGTAATTTTGAACTTCTGTGCTGTCTCATGTATCATCGCATTTTAATCTTAAGGGAGTGTTTGTTTTTTATGTATATACTTATAAAATTATTTTAATATTTATTACATTTAAGTCTTGAAACATTCTTATAAATTTTTATGAAAAGCATATCACTCTCATGTTATTTTTGAGAAGACACTTTGCTTATAAATTACTAGAGGTCAGACTCACCCATACCCAGGCGCAAATTCAAACCAAGGGCATGTGGAGGTAGTTGCGTCCATGCCTACACCACCACAATGACACCCAGTTGATAAAGGACTGTTTTTTAAGATGTAAGTGACGAGAATGAAATGAAATGGATAAGTTAAAAGATAAATGAGAATACAATAAAATTAATAAGTCAATTATACAAAAAGACATAAAAATTATTAAAATATATGAATAAAAATAAATTTTTTTTGGGTAAATAGGCACTGAGTTTTGCATTCCTCTCCCCTCCATTCCATTTTCGCAATATTAAACAGATCTTATGTGCACGTGATTGTTTGCTAAGAAGGAAATGAGGAAATGGAATAGATGTAATAGCGGAAAAATGGCAGGAAAATGGAAATAGATGGGACAATTGTAGATTGAAACCCAAAGTAAAAAATGAAAAAATGTAAAACAACTAGATATAGATAATTAATAATTTTAACTTTTTTTTTTTTTTTTTAATCCCCCTTGCCTTACACTTGCAACTTACCAAACGCACTCCCTCCTGTTCCTTTGAGCTTGTAAATATGGTAATAGATATGTCAGTACTCCCATACAATTGAGAGAGGCTTCCTATAAACGGTAACCGTCACAAAATTTTTATTTTATATATTACTTAAAATGGAGGGTTTTTATTTACGTAGGACATGTTTGGTAATGAATAAAATTTTTGATGAAAACTTTTTAAGAATAAAAGTTGTCAAATAATGTGATATTGTAGAGGTAATGATGAGGAGTAAAAAGAATAAATTTAAAATAAATAAGTTAGTTGTATTGGTAATTGTGTAGAATGATTGAAAAGTAAAGTTGTTGTACAGAAAGATGTGTAAAAAAAATTTAAAAAGAGTAGTTATGGAGAGTGAAAAGTTTTAGATTGAAAAGTTTTAACTGACAACTTTTGCAAATTGCCAAACACACCTGTAAGAAACTTTTAATTTAAAACTTTTTACTCTTACTAACTACTTTATTTTAATTATTTTTTGACTTTTTACTTTACAATTATTATACGTTTCAATCATTTCTACTCATATACATATGTTTCTAACTTGTCTACATTAAATTTATTCTCTTTAATCCTTATAATTACCTTTATGACATGGTATAATTTTTTTTTAAATTCAAAAATTTTTATATTAAAAATTTTATTACTTTCTAAATACAATTGTAAATTAACGTAGGTCATTCGTAACAAAATCAAAAAATCTGATATTAGTATAGTTTTAAATAAGTAGAAGATTATAAAAATTATATATTTTGCATATAAAAATATTATTAAATACTCCTATCAACATAAAAAGGCATTTTTAGATTCATCTACATAAAATACATGTCCGCAAATATTCAAACTATATAAATGTTATTGTATAAATTATTTATAACCTAAAAACTATTACAATTTGATTTGTATGATTGCTCAAAATTATAATAAAATAACATAGATATTTTAAGATTTTTTAAATAAAAATAAAATAATAATTTTTTTGGAATACCCATTGCTTTTTGCTTGATTCCTCGGTTCACACGCCGCTGGAACTTTTATTTTTATGTAGGTTGGACAGCTGTCTCCTTTAGGTGGCGTAGAGAATGCGACAGTCCACCTGTGTGGAGTGGTTTCACTGTCAGCGTCGGTTAGCAAGCCACCTCTGCAATGAGAGAAGATCATCATAGGGTTTTTTGTATTTTGGTCTTTTTAATTTAGCGTATTTGCTTTTTAGTTCATGATTTTTACGTATTTGCTTCTTAGACTCTATAAGTATTTTAATTTCTACTGTTAAAACCTTACCATATATATATATATATATATATATATATATATATATGAGTCAGACTCTTGTTCTTATATTCTTGAATTGGCTCATATAGACAGTTAATAGTAAGGTTAGCTGACTCATGAACATGGGTCGATTCATGTTCAACTTATGTTCATGAATCAATTCATACATGCAGTTAATGGCAATGCTTAAAATGTAAATAAGACAAACTTAAAAGATCTAAAAAGCAAATATGTGAAACTCGTGAGCTAGAGAGCAAATACCCTAAATTGGAAGGACAAAGATGCAAAAAATCTATCATATGAGTTTTTGCAAATAGACTGTGTAAGGCCGAAAGTACGTACTTGATTTTGTTTCTATTTTCCAGCACGCGTGTTTTGTAAATTTGCAAAATAAACTCAATAAATTGTATATTTTTGCGCAATAAACATTACACGCTTGTAATTTTTAACTTAAAGTGTGTTTAGGGAATAGTAAAATTTTTGATGTGAAATTTTTTTAAATTAGAGAAAATAATATGATATGATAGAGATAATAATAAAATGTAAAAGAAATTAAGTTTTAAATAAATGGGTTAGTTGGATGAGTAGTTATTATACAAATGATTGGAAAATAGAATAATTATTGAAAAATAGATTGGTTGCGGAGAGTAAACATATTAAATTAAAATTTTTTGATTTGAAAAGTTGTTATGGTCACCAAATATTCCCTTTATAATGACCAAAATATCCTTTTGTTGATTTGCTAGGTTATTTTCAATCAATATACTTGCGATTTTCAACCAGGTCCGTTTGGCAGAAGGGGAAAAAAAAATTTACACCCGTTTTTCGCCCTTCGGGTATAATTTATCTTAAGCACCAAACTATTTCCCTTTTTCTACTAGTATCTACATTTCTAATTTTTTTAATGATTTTTTGTCACATCTATTTTATTTTCATTCTCTTTACTTCTTCATTATCCTTATCATATCTCATTTCTTTGTATATTTTTAAAATTTTTTATTAACAAACAAATTAAAGGAAAAAATCTCTTAAAGCAAATTTTTTGATTGGTACCTTTTAAAGCAATTTTAAGCCGAGTATAACATTTATTTGCAAAATCGTAAAACTTAACTATATATTTTGCAAAATGCCAAAACAAGTGCTAAAATATAGTTATAAAACACAAGAGATAATCATAAAAAATGGGCTTTTGCGAAGATACTTGCATTATTTAACTAATATTGAAAGTATAGCCACTTTATTTGAAGTTGTAAATATACACCCACAACTTTAATTCCGTTATCATATCATTAAAACAAATATAAATAGGGACAAATACAAGAAGCCTATTCCCACATAGCCTCTTAACAATGTGGAATTTTCTCACCACTAACGTGAGAGGTGGTTAATTAATTATCATGCATGAGTTTCTGGGCGGCCATGTTGCTTTATTTTTATCCTGCATCTATTAAAGCAAAACTAGCTTTATTAAAATAAACAAAATAAAGAGACAAATGTTACTGTGACCATGTGATGGTTGGTACACGAAGACGGCTGTTGCTTTTTTGAAAAAAAAAAAACATGTCTTTGTCTTATTTTGGACCCATCCGCGTCTCTAATTTGTTGTCATTTGCTTAAATGCTCTTTGTTAAAGCATGCCTATTCGATTCTTTTGGTCCCGTAGGACAAGTTGGTGTAAATGGGTGTAGGTGAGGCACAACAAAATGGAATCCAATAGTGTGCAGTCAATGCACTCGGTGTGCTGTACCCATTTTTTTTTAAAAAATTTTGAAATTCTTTTCATGAAACTGTTAATCCAAGTGTAGTTAACATGTGCATTAAATTTTATCTTTTTTGGATATTTTTAGATTTTTTTTTTCGAATTTTTATCTAAAAATATCCACAAATAGTAAAAATTGATACACATATTAAATAAATTTAGATTAACAGTGGTATTAAAAAATTTCAAAAAAAAAGTTGAAGTATGCTCGGGTGCATTAAGACTCAATGCACCCGGGTGTATTGAGCCAAGTTCCCAACAAAATGGGTAAATCTCAAATCTTGGGTAAATCTCAAATCCCCTTCTAGTCCTGGGTTGCTCACGTGTATTGAGCTTCAGTGTACCTTGGTGCAAAAATTCATTTTAAAATTTTTTTTATACAACGGTTAATCTAGATGTACTTAGTATGTTTATCAATTTTTATTATTTTAAGATTTTGAGATATTTTTATTTTTTAAAATCAGTAACATTTTTGTAATTCATAGGTAAGAAAATACCACTAATTTTAAAAAATTAAAAAATATTTAAAAGTCTCTAAAAATGATAAAAATTGATATATATGTTAAATATGACTAGATAAATTTTTTTTTTCAAAAAATAAAAATAGGTGAAATGTATCTTGGTGCATTCAGTTGGGACTGAAAAATCTCACCATCATTTTAAAACATTTTACATATCATTATGTTTTACATAAATAAAGGTAATTTTTCATATGTTTATTAGCATTTATTAACTTAAGGGAAGTATTATTTAATGGCAAGTGTTGCCCTCACTTTAGCTTCACCTTGGTACGAATCAAAATCCAATCCATCCAAAATTATTTACTGATAAATTAAGAAATCAAGTTTCATCAAACTCAATTATATACCTGTGTCTATCTTGAAAACTTATAAAATCATTAATTTATTTCTTCGGCTATGCTTGTATGTAGGAAGTGATTTCTTATAATCTTCTCCATTTTTAATATATTGATAATTGATGCAAAATTTAATTAATTTATTATATTTAACATTATTTGTTTATCTAAGAGATTAAGTTTCATCTAAATCAAATTGCAGACGAATTACATTTACTTAAATAAATATATTTATGTATTTATGTATAAATTAGAAAAAAATGTTTAAATCTATTCACATATATATTAGAATATAATAATATTATAAAATCATTTATCTGCATAGTGATAATATTTTAAATAGTTTAGATGTTAAAAATACTATTATAAAATAATATTTAGAATTAAACGATTTTCATAATAATATAGATGATATTATATACACTAGATGGAGTGGATTTTTTTTATCACTCGTCAAAAGATTAAAAATAAAGGTACTTAGAAGCGTTCCCATCATATATTACTTTTAAAGTTTAAGTAAAACACCTAAACCGTTTAAACACCATTCCTATATTGACAAATGATTCCATAAATTTTTATTACCTTCAAAAACATTAATGAACAGATTTAAATATTTTTTATAATTTACACATGACTATATGTATTTAATATTAAAGGTCCAGGTGCCTCATTAAAAAATCTTTTCTCATCCACCCAAAAAAGGGATAAAAAATAGAAAAAGAATGCACCCAGCTTTCAGTACAAAATTATATATCAGTTCGTCATATGCAAGCCGCACCAACAAGTCTGCTGTCTTGTTGCTATTTCTAAGCACATGGAGAAACTTCATCTGATCACATTTCTTTACATAACTTTGGATCTCATCTATTAGTGATCCCAAACTGGACAGGATTTTGGTATTTCCCGTAAGAAAATTAATAAGAACCGAACAATTACTGTCAATGTCCCTCATTGTGGAATTCTATTCATACAACCATCTAATGTCCAACAGCATTGCATAGGCTTACAGAATTAGGGGTTCCGATATCCCTTTCCACTTCTTAGTTCTAACAATTTGCTGCAACGAAATTACCATTCAAAAGCCGTATCACGACTCCAAAGCCTAGAATTCTTTTTTATTCTTCTTATAGCTTGCATCAGCATCCAATTTGATGCAGTCTAGCTTGGGTTTCGGCCATTGAATAGGGCTGAAATTCATTGAAAAATCACTATTTCTAATTAGGTTGGCCAATCGATATTAGTGAATGAACTGCATACTCCATCTTGGGATATCAGAGAGAGTAGGTGTGATGTCATTAGCTACTGGTTTATTGTGATAGAATCAAATTCTCTTGCAGACAGACAAGTCTAGAGAGAGAGGCAAAGAATCCTTTGAAAGTGTAAGCTGCTTCGCTATTTCCTAGATGTTGGCAAAGTCTCCATTCATCCAGTTGAGGTTTTCTCAACACTTTTTTTATTTTCTCACACCACCAATCCCCTGATATATAAAGCATCTATTGTCAATAGAAATACCTCTGTGTATCAAGTTTGCTTTTGTGGGTCAGGAATTTCCATCCAAAGAGCAGTATTTTCTTAGAGAACTTGACTTTCCAAACTATTTTATAGTTGCAATTAAACCTTTTCCATCATTCATTTCGGGTCTTTTTAGTTTACAGGTAAGTCTATAAGTTGATTTAACTTGAAAGTTCCCATCTTGCTCCATGTCTACAAAAACTGGCTCTCCTTTTACTTCCTTGACAGTGGGATCTTCCTAATGTTACTTTATATTTTAAAGTAGACACTATCCACCCAAGAATTTGATTGTAAACAATTCTAAATAAAATGAATGGATAAGATGTTAGTTTAATCATGAAGGTGAGAAACTGAAATTTTTAGTTACATACTTAAGATACTAAGGATATGTTTGGTAATATGTAAAAGTAAAAAATATCAAATTTTCTTATACGCCTTGTGATATGTTTTTTGATATATTAAATAGTTAATTGATCTATTTCTGTATTATTATTTTTACATCTCAATCAATTTTTCTTATCTTTTGGTATAGCTACCTTGTCTATTTTCTTATTTATTTTAGCTTTATTCCCTTAATCTTAATCAATATCTTTATCATATTACGTACAAACATTTTCTCTTACTTTTTAAAATTTTTTTTTCTATTCCCATGGGAGAAAAATTTTCTCTAACAGGGTTCAAGTGGGAGATAAATGCACCCAACAAGATTTAAACCTTCAACTTTTAATATGTAGGCCAAGAACGTGAACCAATTCGGCTAAGCCCGTGGTCACAAAGCAATCGGATGTTTAGGTAGCCTACAATAAATATAAACTTTTTACTTTTCCTAGAAATTGGTTATATCTCGAAATAATTATTTGATGATAATGTTTTCCGTTTTAACTAAATAAATAGTGGCAAACATATTTGAATCCAAACTGGAAAACATTTATAATATGCAAATCGAGATGTAACACACTTAACCGGTTTCACTTAAGCTAAGTCTGTCATTACCCTCAGGAGTTTGGACTCTGGAATCAACCCGATGGTTGGGCCCACTTGCAAGTATGATGTTTTAAGTGAATCTAAGTCAAAGTGCCTGTTGGGAATTAAGAATTCACAAAGATTGAATGGAATGAAGAAATGCTACCAAAATGTAATGATGTGCATTGAAAAATGTAAAAAAGTGGTAATGAAAATTTAAAAAGGTATCTTGAAAGTTGAGAAAAGTGTCTTGAAAATGAAAATATAGATTCCATTTAATGATTTTGGTTCCTTTGAAACACCAAACTTTAGAGAAATATTGTGAGTAGAAATTTTAGGGAATTATTCAATACAATTGCTGAAAATGTAAACAACACAATCAGTTAAAATATAAGAAAGCAAGTTTTTCCAAAGAATAATTATTAGGCAATGACTCAACACAATTGATTGCATGTCGCATGATAAAGGTGCAACTTGAGCTTATGAAATTGAGCATACCTCAATAAGCAATATAATCTCATTTTTTGAAACCTAAATCCTAACTCTATTTATGCAGATTGATAATTTTTTATCTAAGAATTACAAGTTCCAATTTTCCTGTGAAGATAAAACAACTAATGAATCAAGTAACGAAATGATAATACATAACAAAATAGGTAAGTTGCATAAAAACCTCAGGTTACAGCCGGTTGCATAAGAGCAGAGCGCTTATTGGGTCAGTATTTCTTTTAACCTTAAGGAATCACAGCTGCTTGTTACAATGTCATTTTCTTAAGACTATTTACTACAATTCATTTTCCTTGAGAGTACATTGCTTCATGCGGATTTGCTAGAAAGAAAAGAACCAATAAGATAATCTTCCACAGAAAACAAAGAACACTAGTCGATTCCAACAGCTCGTAATTAACTTGGATAGAGAAATTAGCAAAATAATACAAAATCTATGAAAAAGAGAAGTTTGAATATGAGTTTGAATGCCTCTATTAAAACATGTGAAACTTGGACATTGGTTGTTGGTGTAGACACTTTGGCATGCTGTTGTGCATCATATTGTCTCCTGATTTTGCCGATAGAACCTGGACATTCCAATTTATCTCGAGGCTGAAATCCGACCGGTATGGGACCATAGCTCTTCCAATTCAATTGCCATCTTCAGTGCTAGTTAGATGGATCACCATGAACTTCTGCTATATTGTTTTTGTAATTGTAGGTCGTTTGGTAAAATTACAAAAGCGATATCCTCCATATGAATTGATTTCTGCAAAATCCCATTGGGCCCAGTAAATCATTAATAATGGCATCTTGCAGCTGCCATCAGCTAGGCTATATTCAGATTATCCTCTTGCACTTGGCGCACATGCTTGCCATGCAACTGCCGATTCTTATGGTGGAGCGTAATAAAATCGCAATTGATTTAGGGTTTCTTGAACATACTTTTTTAAGGTGAAAAGAACTGAAATCCTACACTTTTTATTATCATTTGGCCCGGCTCATGGATATAGGGTGTGTTTGGCAATAAAGAAAAAATGTCAACTCAAAACTTTTTAATCTAAAACTTTTCACTATCTATAATTATCATATTTTTTAATAATTTTTTCATATTTTCCTATACAACTACCCTACTTTTCAATCATTTCTACACAATTACTCATACAATTAATCTATTTATTTTAACTTTATCATCTTTACTTCTCATCATTACCTCTATCATATTACATCATTTGACAACTTTTACTCTCCAAAACTTTTCATCAAAAGTTTTATCCATTTCCAAACACACTCATAATAAGGATAAAGTGACAAAAAAAATAGGATAATTTTTTAAATTAATTTACATAGCATCTCTTATTACAATAAAACTCAATAATTTACGTGGGAGATAACAGTAAGCTCCTACCTATTTACATGGAAGGTAATAAACTCTCACATAGTTATATATGAGACGAAAAACTCCCACGCAAAATCGACCCATGGGAGGTTGAACCCCACTCATGCGACGTCCACAACCATTTGGACAATGCTCCGATTGGGCAAAAATTGATAGTTTAGTTATATGAAAAAATATTTAAAAAAATTAAATTATATGAATAAAATGAAGAAAAAATAGAATGATCTAGTGTTGACTTTTGTATTCTTAATTTTTCGTTTTCATTCTCCTCATTCCAAAAGTACATAATGATAAGATCCAAATTTGGGCATTCTTATACTGTAATTTACCATAATTCGTATGAAAGACAAAAATAAGCTCCCGACTATTCATACCCAAGGGATTCAAACTCTAGACAAGTCCTCCCCTGCGTGGCCGGAAAGACGATCTATTCGTGCTCGACGCCGGGTGGAGGATCCTAGATCGGGATTTTGGGTTTCTTGTAGAGGAGCTGGTAATCGATTGGCTGTGGTGTAGAGATTGGGTTCGGTGGATACGTACGTGCTGAGGTGCTGACGACCGAGACTTGATAGAAATGAACTCGAATATGGATGATCTCCTCGGAGCTGAGCTCCAGACCATGACAATCTCCGGCCCAGCGATTAAGAAGATATCTCCCGGGGTCGACGCAACATGCCTATACTCGGTGTGGTCGTCAAAACCGTATAACAGGGAGCTCTTTAAATCTATGATGCGGAGGTTGTGGAGGACGACAGGTAGCTTTCGTTTTGTCGATATGGGTGAGAACCTTTACAAGGTTGTGTTCTCCAAACAGGATGATAAAGAGAGGATCTTGGCAGGGAGACCGTGGTTGTATGATAGACAGATGGTCTTATTCATGGACTTGACAGAGGAGACCGACTATGCCCATGTGGTGCTCGCAAAAATGCCAATATGGGTGCATATACTGGGAGTCCCTCATTTGGTAGATAAGCAAGTGTTGGGACGATGCATTGGCGAAGCATACGAGTCAGTGGAAGAAATTGCAGCATCTGAATTGGAGCTAAAGCTGAAAGTGTGGATCGATTGTAGGGAGCCATTGCGAAGAGGGCTGTTTATACAAGTGGGAGAATGGGGGAGAGTTTGGATTCCATTTCAATATGAAAAGTTGCCGATCTTTTGCTACCAGTGCGGAATTATGGGCCATGCTTATAAGGAATGCCAGAAATTGGAAGCTCGAGCTGATAATGTGGCAGAAGCAGATCTGCCATTCGGAAGTGCCTTGAGGTTGGGAACCCGGCCGCTGCGAGTAAGAGACGGCCATGAATCCGAAAACAGAGTGTCCCCAAAGAAATATCTGGGTGATCCAAATGCGTGTGATACAATCCCAATTGCCAGAGGTGAAGGTTCGATGGCAGATGGGCCATCCCAGCAGCAACAAGGGGATGCTTCCTCATTACCGAACAAGCTTGTTCACCTTTCTATGCAACAAAGATCCTACCATATTAGTCCCCAACTGAAGCATGCTACGAAACCACAAGCCAGCCATTGGGGTCTGCCTCATATGCAATGCCCCGACCATTGGGGTCTGCCTCATATGCAGTGCCAGCTACATCCAAATTGCAACAACCTCGCATATACCCATTCGCAACCTCCAGATGTGCAGACACGGAACTGTTCGGATGGCAAGGAATCAAGGATGCCCCAGACGATCGTCTCATGCTCTCTACAGCGTTGTGCCTGCTGTCACCAATGGCAACTGCCATCATGTAATGAGCTGCCATCAAGTAATGAACATAGAGCTCAATCGGTTGGCCAGCAGATCCATCCCCAAACGCAGCAAGTCACCAGCAATGGGCAGCAACAACATACTCAGCCCAAGCAGATTGCGTGGACCCCTTACCAACAGCAACACCCAACCCAGCTAGAAGCGCAACAGATTGCATGGACCCCTCCCTAACAACAGCAATAGGAGATGAATGAGGACTTCTCCCAAACCTTTATGAAGGATATCCCCATAAGCTTGGTTTCTGATATACCTCAATCATCACCTTCCACTGTCGGCGCGGATTTGTTGGGAGGGGGCGGGGCAGACCAAAGGAGATACAATGAAGACATAAGACTACCACTTAGGCAAGAAGCAACACAGATTGATGGAACCTTGGATCAGTCTCAAGAAGGAAGGATAGTTGATCAGATAGGAAGGTGCAGATGGAAACGGAGGGTGAGAGGTGTGGATTAGGTATTGGTAGACGGTTTAAATGAGAATCCCAAGGTGATTAATTACAAAAGAAGGCTGATTAGGGAGCAGCAAGAGATCAGTTCCAATCACAAACGTCCAAAAGCGGACGATTCCCATGACGATAAGGAGGTGGTGGCTGAGGGGGATCCTCAGCTCCACCTCGGGTAACATGTCTCTCTTGGAATGGAATTGCCGTGGGCTTGGGAACCCACGGGCAATTCGCTGTCTCCTTGACCTGGTCAAGAAAAAAGATCCCAAGTTGATTTTCCTTTCTGAAACGAAACAGACTACAAATGAGATGGAAGGAATTCGACATAAACTCAAGTTCGATTGTTGCCTTGCGGTTGATCCTACAAAAAGAAGGAGAGGAATAGCACTACTATGGAATAATGATTTCCATGTCATAATCAAGAGTTTTTCAAATCATCACATTGATGCAGATATACACGGATGGAGGTTCACAGGGTTATATGGCCATCCCGAAACACAGCAGAGGGTCCAGACTTGGCATCTCCTGAGTACATTAAGCAACCGGGCGGACTCCTCGTGGTTAGTTATGGGCGACTTTAATGAGGTTACGAGGCCTAATGAATATCTGAGCCAAAGGAACCACTTTCAACAGCAGATGGATTCCTTCTGTAATACTTTGGACAGGTGTAATTTGGCGGATCTTGGCTTTGTGGGACCAACCATGACGTGGAGCAATAATCGAAAAGGTACTCGCGGGTAGAAGCCAGACTGGATAGAGGAGTGGCGATGCCAACTTGGATGTCATTATTCCCATATGCAAAAATTTTTCACTTATCTGTTGCCTACTCAGACCATTGTCCCCTATTGCTGGTTTTGAACACATTGATTCGCAAAAGCAAACCTCCAAGGGAATTCGGATATGAGTTGTTTTGGGCAAGAGACAAGGAGACCCATCGGATTGTCAATCACGCATGGACCTCGCAGTAGTGTCACGACTTCTCTTCCCCGATTCCCCTGGAACGGAAGATCCAGTCATGCAGCATGGAACTCACTAAGTGGAACCAACTGAAGAGGGGGAACCTAAGGAAAGTCATAGCGGAAAAGTAACGGGAGCTCGCGAATCTTATAGATCAGAACCCCACTAACCATAGAGATGACGCCATAAGAAGAATCAAGTTCCAAATCAACATTCTACTGGGAGATGAGGAACAGTTGTGGAGGAAGAGAGCGAAAACCCATTGGCTTCATGATGGGGACAAAAACACGAGGTTTTTTCATCGTATGGCGTCAAACCACAGAAGGATTAATACCATTGATGGCCTAATGGATCATAATGGTCAATGGGTCAGTGATCAAGATAATTTGCTGGATATGACTGTGGATCACTTTTCATCTCTGTTCTCTTCTTCTGATCCAACTAGCTGTGAATGGTTGAATTCTACCATTTCCACAAAAATTATGGACCAGTAGAGGCACTCACTAAGTAGGACCCTTGAATTTGATGAAGTAGCCAAGGCAGTCAAGTCGATGAGCCTAACAAAGGCGTCGGGGCCAGATGGAATATCAGTGAGGTTTTTTCAAAAGCACTGGCAAACAGTTGGTTAGGATGTTTTTCTGTGGTGTAAACAATTCATGGAACAAACGGATTTCGAACGACAAAGCATGCAAGTTGAACAACTAAACTCCACTACCATCGTCCTAATTTCGAAAATGGTGGGAGCTCAATCTTTGGCTCATTTTCGTCCGATAAGTCTATGTAATGTTGCTTATAAGATTTTGGCAAAAGTTTTGGCTAATAGAATCAAACTATGCCTCCATGATATTATCAGTGAATATCAGAGCGCTTTCATCCCAGGGCGGCTAATATCAAATAACATGTTGGTTGCATATGAAGTTATACATTCTTTGAGGAGGAGAAGGAAATGTATGAAACAAGAAATGACTATCAAACTTGATATGTCCAAAGCGTATGACAAGGTAGAGTGGGATTTCTTAAAGTAGATTATGGAAGCCATGAACTTTGGACCGGTGTGGATTAGATGGATTATGTGCTGCATTTCAACGGTGAGGTATAGGGTGAACGTTAACGGCTTCAAATCAAGATACTTTAAACCTCAGAGGGGCTTACGGCAAGGTGATCTGTTATCTCCTTACCTCTTCCTCTTATGTGTCGAGGGTCTATCTGCCCTCATTGCTAGTGCGGCTAATTGTGGGAGAATCTATGGTATCAAACTAAACCCTAGGAGTCCGCCCATCACTCACCTCTATTTGCGGATGATGCTATAGTATTTATCAGTGCAGTGAGGCGAGATGTTCAAAATCTCATGACAACTCTCCAACTATAAGCGGAGGCATCGAGATAAGTGGTAAATGTAGACAAGACAGCTGTATTTTTTAGCCCAAATGTCAGAAGTAATGTGAGAAGTGATCTTATCCATCTGATTGGAACTATGAGTCAGGATTTTGACCACTATTTGGGGCTTCTAGCATGACTTGGCAGGCCAAAAATCACATGTTCAATGGTCTCAAGCAACGTATCTGGAACAAAGTCCAAGGATGGAAGGGTAGGCTCCTCTCCTGGGGAGGGAAGGAGGTCCTCATCAAAGCTGTCGCCCAAGCCATTCCGACCTATACGATGAACATCTTTCTGCTTCCAAAAGCCTTTTGTAATGAAATCAACATGATGCTAAGTAGATTTTGGTGGGGGGAGAAGGAAAACAAACGGAAAATGTGTTGGGTTGCCTGAAGGATATGTGCACATCCAAGTTATCGGGTAGGATGGGTTTGAGGGAGCTACATATCTTCAATCTTGCTCTTTTCGGCAAGCAAGTCTGGCGCCTCATCTCGCAGACAAATTCTCTTTGCTACAGAGTTCTCAAAGCAAAATACTTCCCACATGGCGACATTTGGAGCTCAAAAGCCAAAGCTTCCGACTCCTTTACCTGGAAGAGTATTATGAAGGCTCTGGAGATGATACGGACTGGCTGCAGGTGGCGTATTGGCAATGGAAAGCGGGTGCAATTCTTTAAGAATGCATAGCTTGAGGACCGGTTGCCCAAAGCAGGACCCCTCCCGCGGGGAATCCCGGATAATGTAAAAGTCAATCATTTCATAAATGAAGCTAAGCACACGTGGAACAGGGAGAGGGTTGAGGCGGCTGTGGGGGAGGTGGGATGGAGACAAATTAGTCAAATACCCCTACCCCACATGACGGATGAGGATTAGATGTTCTGGATTTATGAACCAAATGGCATTTATTTTGTCAAATCTGCCTATAGAATGCTGAACGTGGCAATGACCAACCCGTCAAACTTGGCAATTTACAAAGCCATTTGGAAGACGAAGCTGCCGAGCAAAATCATGATATTTGGATGGAGACTATTCAAAGATGTCCTACCAACCAGGCTAAATTTAGTGTTAAGGAGTATTGATGTGGATCCATATTGTCTTTTTTGTAGATCAGAGATGGAAGATGCTACTCATGTATTCACGGGATGTCATCACATAAGGGCGACGTTCCTAACAGCTGTCAGAATCACCTTTCCCTCGGAGTCGATACAGGATATTTTTCGAAACCTGATCTCAACAAACAGACAGGGAGGGCTTGCTTTCTTCATCCTCTATTGTTGGCGGGTGTGGTACTTGCGCAACAAACTTAGGGAGGAGGGGGTTCCGCTAACTTTTGCCAACATCATCGAGTGATGCAAGGACTACCTCGAGCAACACAAGAGAGCAAAATTTCTTATTTTAGATGGGATGATTGATAAACCTCTAGTGGTCAGATGGTCTAAACTACTAGGCGGCTATCTCAAAATGAATGTTGATGCAAGGAGACATGATGATACTCAGGCTTTGGGTTTTGCTGCTATTATTCGGGATTTAAAGGGAAGGTACATTGATGCAAAAGGATGAAGATGAAGTGGCACTACGGGACCTCTTTGTATGGAGGCAATTACTCTCATCTTGTGTCTCAAATGGGCTATTTAACTAAGACTGAGGAACGTGCAGTTCGAAACCGATTCACTACTCCTTGTCAACTATATTTTAAAGGATGAGCTGATTCTCTCACCGGCTGGGGTAATCATTGTGGAAATCAAATCCCTCTTATCTTCCTTCCCACATTTCTCTTTCCATCATGTGTTAAGGCATGGTAACGCTGTCGCTCATTCCTTAGCTGGTTTTGCTTCTATTTCTTTTGTGGGCAGTCAAGAGTGGCGGGGCAATCCCCCTCATATTATTTTGGAAAAACTTTGTACAGATAATTTTTTGACAATGAATTGCTTGGACTCCATTGTCCCATCCTCCCCTCCGAGTGCAGAGGAGAGAGGATAGGGTGTCCTTTTCATAAAAAAAAGGGATTCAAACTCGTGACCGTAGAAACTCTGGCTCACGCCTGTGAATGGTACTGTTGTAATTATTAAAATGGTCTAATGTTAAAAAATTTTCTCTAACCCCAACTCGCGCTGATGAAGAAAATGCATCCCATCTTGGTTTTGTGCCATTTCCATAAATCTATTTCTCCAATTCAGTTAAAAATAATGAGAAACCGTTCATTTTTATTTTTTTTTTGGAAACTGCAAGAACCGTGTGGTTGGCATGTTCTATCTCTCCTCATGGAAGTGAAAATGCCAAAAACTCAACTTACATGAAGGTTTCGAGTGTTTTTACTTTTTCAATGAAAATAGGAGCCTAAATATATTTAATTTATATACTAAAATTTATATTTTTTTGGATGTTCGTATATATATTTTTGCCTAAATTTCAAAAATCAACAATTTTAAAATGTATTCAAGTAATTTTCAATTTAAAGAGTGTGTGTGAGAATAGATAAAACTTTTGATGAAAAGTTGTAGGGAGTAAATATTGTCAAATGATGTGATATAATAGGAGTAATGGTGAAAAGTAAATAGGATAAATTTAAAATAGACAGGTTAGATGTGTGGGTAGTTGTATACAAATGATTGAAAAGTAGGATAGTCGTATAGAAAAAATGTGAAGAAATGATTAAAAATAAGGTAGTTACGAAGAATGAAAAGTTTTAAATTAAAAAGTTTTAACTTGACAATTATTAACAAACACACCCAAAAAGTTGATTCTGAAATTTATATATATACACATATCCAAATTTTATAAATTTGACGAGTAAATTAGATACACTTGGCCCTGCATTTTATGAAAAAAATTTAAAAATTGACAAAACATATAAGTGCATGTTTGCCCGGCCAACAGGATCAGAACCTTTATAATATTTGCGGGCAATTACTAATTGTTTATGGTGGGTAGCTCATAGAATCCTGCTGCTTCATGTTATATATATAGACCAATACAGGGGAGCAAATCTGGCAAATCTTCTCGTGGAAATATGGAATCTAAAGGCGATGCAGGATATTTCCTTTGCAATGAATTAACAAAAACACGAGGTGGTTGCGTCCCTTAATAAGGCTGGTACAAATGACAGATGCCCTCCTTATTTAATTGTCCCCCCAGATGTCAGTGACTCAGCGGAAGGAGACAAATAAGCAGATGGCCATGAAAGCTTTTTCCAAAAGCACCAAACAGTATCCTCCACAAATAGCCAATTTTCCTAAAAGATTCTCTCTCTATTTATTATCACTTAGAAACATATTTAAGTGGGATTTTGGTATAGTGTGGGAGCCGAAGAGAGCATGTTTTGAAAATTATATAAATGATATAAAACAATATAAATAAAGTTTGCATAAATAGAATAATTGAAAGAAAAATAATTAAAATATAGAAGTAAAATTAGAAAAGTATGATGGTTGGGTAATTAAATCATTTATAGGATAATTTGTAAGAGAGAAAAACTATGGTTTCCTATGAGAAACTACTCTTATATTGCCAAACATGCCCTTGCACACGTAGCTTGTTGACTTCAAGCATTTAATGCCTATTTAGGATAAGAGACTGGGATGAAAATGAGACAAAAAAAATGGGAATTAAGAGTGGTTATTAGATTACGTATTATGACATTAGAAATCATATTGAGGATGAGAAAAATAATATGAGAGGAAAACTAAATTGTTATATATTGAATAAGAAAATTTTTTCTCAAAAATCTCATTTCACATGCTAAACACGTCAGTGCGTGATGGCAATCCTCGTTCAAAATCTCCATTTTTGAGTGATCTAAGGCTTCTTTCTTGTAATAGGAGATGCATTGCCTGTAGGTTTCTGCTCTTATTATTATTTTATTTTATTTTTTGTGAAAAAATTCCATAAGGGAAAAGCCTGATTTTGGGATTGGGATCAACTGACAAACAGATGGTGCCAAAAAACATAACATGGGATCCGATCAACCAAGCCATGATCCATATATAGAGAGAGAGAAAAAAAAAAAAAAAAGGGGCTGTTTGTACTACCTGTGGGGACAAACATGGGAATTATCAGAATCAAAGCATGGACCCCATTTGCACACTATGGAGGATGATCATTTTATTTCTAAGAACGGCAACTGGCAAGTGCTTCTCATGGGTTGTCGAAATAGGTCATGACATTGGGGCTTGATCGCTCTCATTTATGGAGAGTGTAATTACTCCTGCCATTAAAGAAATTGCACGTTAGACAAGAAACTGGGACAATCTAATAATGGTCATCAAGGAAGAGGATTATCCCATGGAAAACATCATGATGGGAAGTTCCTTTGTGAAACACACATGCATATAAATTTAAAGGAGAGAGAAAATTGCTGATACCCCCTGATCGAGTTTCTCACATTTAAAAAACCTCCTCAACTGAGGATAAGGCTACATTTGTCAAAAGTCACCAGGAGGAATCTGAAATTACTAGGCAAGAAAAAGCTGAAAGCGGATTAGGAGCAAAAATGTAGAGGAGGTTTTCCATTTGCCTTTTATCATAGACAGCCCCTTACATATTATCCATGATATTCGAAACTAAATTCTAATGATTGGATTATGATACCATACAATGCATTGTTTCGTAGCTAATAAAAACGTCATGTATTATTTTTTAATATATTTTTATTTTTTCACTTTTTATGTGACTCCAAGAGTAGATTTACTATTTTTGAATTTCTGTATGTCTTTTATAAAAGTTCAAAAATTAAAAATCTTCACTCATCTGGCTCTCCCGCACATGAAACTTGAAAAATGGCAAATTTTTTATTTTTAAAATATTATAAAAAACATGTATACAATAATCTAAAAGGGGTAAATTCTTGTATTTTAATTAGATACAAATGGGCTTACATAAAGTGAAGAAAAAACCAAAAGAATATATCAAAAGATGTCAAACCAATAAGGCTATTACTTGGCTAATTATTTGTAGACCTTATTTATTTGTCATTTCCATTTTACTACCTATATTTTTTTGAAAAAAATTGTATCATCTACCTTAAATGACTAAGCAACACTGAGGACCATTGTAACTTGCACTAATTTTGAACACAAATCTCCTATCCTACACACTATTTAACTCACATTAACTACTTAATCATCCAAGTGTTGACATTAGTTATAATTCTTTATTGTTGTGTACCTTTTTTGATGGAAATTTACACATAAAACATACATCAAAGTAAAGAGTTGGTAGTTCATGGCCTTGAGAGTGCAACTTGAGTAAGGTACCCACCGACCCAACCCTAAATAAGGTAGAATCGAGTACAAAATTTTTCTCATGGGTTGGTACAAATGTTGGGTGCTCAAAACTGACCCGATGGGTACTTACATGGGTATCTTATTGTATAAATAACTACAAATATATATATATATATAATAATTTTTATGCCCCATTCACTAATAAATTATTATTGATTTCATTTTCTTATTTATTTTTTATAAATTACATAGGATTTGTATTTGTAATTACGAATGATCATAACATAAATGCGGATGATAATGTTACTGTGATTAAATATGGATAATGAGATTAAAAAAATGTAAAAATAGATATAAACAACAAAATAAAATTAATTATAACTGGTAAAATCTAAAATGTAAATATGTATTGCTTTATATTATTTAAAATAATATAAAAATATTTTTTCACATGTCATTATTGGTTATTATATGAATCAATTTGGAACCGGAATCAGATCCGACCCCATAAGTAATGGCTCGACATTGTAAACGGATAGGGTATGATAGACTTTTTGAAAATTGAATATAAGTATAATAGACTATTACCAGAACCGAACGGCAATGCACCCCCACATGGCCTTGCTCTGCCCACGTCACCCAATGCGGAAAAAAGACCCAAATTCAAGAAGCTGGAGAACATTCTATCAAAAAAAAAAAAAAAAGAAGAAGAAGCTGGAGAACAATGCCTGCAAAAGGCAGGTAAAAACATCGCATTCACCTTCACTCCTTGTCCCAAACACAACGAATACAACAGAAGCTGAGCAACCACACAAGCCTCTTTTCTTTCTCTCTCTTTTCCTTTTTTCCCCTTTAACCCGTGCCCCACTGCAATGATGCCCCAGCATACTTCCACCACAAGTTCCAATAACACCAGCAGCTCCCATACGTGTGGCTCGTGTATGAGCTGCAAAATCAAAACAGCATGCAGCCATGCATTAGCCTATTCAAAGATGCCCACATGATCAAAATATTGGATTTCTATGTACTCCTAACCACCAGAAACTGGTCGTCTGATTCGCATCTGCAATGCCAAAAAGACGACGAATCTGAGTTTGAGATGGGGGGACCATAGCATACGCCAACACGGACATGAACAGCAGGCTGATTGAGAAATTTCTACGAACACTTTCGATTGGAGTCGTTGTCAGCTTGTCATGCAACAGGGTCAAGACCGGTGAGGAAAAACTCCTAAAATCCGAATAAAATATGAAACATCCAGTAAATGCCCAATTGAACATGTGTTTCTTTACACTTTTCTTTCACCAGTCATTGGCACAATGCATTCACAACTAGAGATTACAACATAATCTATGGTTACAATGTATCGCAAGTGAAAATTGGAATTTCCAGTCTTTCATCTCCAATCTTCCACCTACAACAGCAGCTTTCACCTCAACCAAATCAAATAACAAACCAAGACCAAATCAAAACCGAGAGGGAACATTTCCTCGATGGACGACCTAGTTGCTCTTTGCGATGATATCATTACCATGGCCATGGAAGATGGATTAAAAATTAGACTAGACTCCCAAACCACATTCCAATCAGTGAAGCATCGTCAAGCATGATTCACGGCCGATATTGCATACCATTTGCAAAATTCTTTTGATAAGCCTTCTTAACTACAGCCTAACTTGTCAGTTGATTTAGAGATTATCAGTATAAACAATTGGAACCAAATCTATTCACTAGACTTCAATCTTCCAGGAGACATTTTCCTCGCTGTCGTGGGTTTTATTGACAGCAGCAACCTTGGAGCGATGTGATGCCGGGATGGGTCTCCCCCTCTCTCCATGAGGTAGCTCACAGGTCTCGCTGATAGAGGCGCATCTAATATCAGCAGGGGGAATGAAACAGTCCATTGATAGACCAGGGATGTTGAAGGCAACCTCCTCAATTGTCCAAACCTCCTCCATTCTTGTCTTAGTATGGCTCATTGCCATCTCTCCGAACTTGAAGAGTGTTACAACAGAGCGGCCAGAATGGGCAATCATGATACCATCAACGGGCCTGTAATCATCAAGGAAGGAGTTGATGGTGGTCTCCCAATAGACTGCATCACCACTGTTGGCCTGGATGCGAGTTAGGTGGGAGTCTTCCATCTGCACAAGAAGCCCAGTCTTTTGGCTAAAATAGCCAAACAATACATGCCGTATGATCTCTGCTGCGCCTTCACTACGTGCTCTCAGTGTCTGTGGATCAGCACAGAGCTTTAATATGAAGCACTCCTCACCACAAACCTTCTTCTCGCCTATGCATCTAGCCTCAGCAAACATACTTGCTGTAGTTCTAGGATCAAGACCCTGCAACAGAACAAAAACAACAACTAGAATGAGCAAATTGGAAGGGTGTATGGGAAACAAACGGAAATAACAGCAAAACAATCAAGACTGTTACCTGCATAGCTCGGCGCAAGGGTCTCACCGGCCCTTTGGCAGCATTAACACCAAGCCATGGTGTATGCCTCCAAACAAGTTTGCCATTGCAGCCTGCGTGAACTTTCATTCCACCAACTGCAAGCTCCACATACCACATGTCCGGTGTCATCTGCCACAGGACAAAGCCTCCTGATTCTGTGGATCTAGAAGCACTCCGGTTCTTTGTAACCTTAGTGGCTGTCTCAAATTCAGAAGCTACCATCTTAACCTTTCCCATTGCATATGCATTGCGAATGGAATTCTGCAGCTTCTGCCCTCCTGATGCCGCAGTATATTGCTGCAATATGTACTGAGCTGAGGATGTCTCCTACATAAATACCAACCGACAGCCTCTTAAATACAAGCCTTAACTTGACAGCAAAATTTACAAACTATGTAATATTGAATTGAAAAAGAGGAATAACAATCTCCAGTTCCTTAATGAAGTTTACAGGGCCCGTTACTTGTTTAGCTACAGCCGTAAAAAACATAATAATAATAATAACAATAATAATTATTATTATTATTAACCATGAAGCAGTCCATGCCAGCACACTAACTAATTGTGTAATCTAAATTAAATAAGTAAATGAGACAGCCTTCAGCAAACCCCTGCCTAAGATTTCCCTTCGCTATTACCACGGAAGACTAATCTAGGAATCAGCCGGCCGAGAATCCACCAGCAAAATACTAACAAAACCTACATTTTCTTGCTTCAGAAATTGACAATCAACAGTTGGGTAGAGAATACCAAGCTGCAGAGACCTGCATATTTCAATACGGAAAGGTGTCCATCTGCAATGATCTAACTATATCTCGGCAAAGGCTCAAAATATTTCCCATTCGAGCATTACCAGCAGTAAAATGAAACAACTCCCAACAGATAATAGACACAAGATTCGGAATACTCCAAAGCCAAATGTTCAAAAGAACCAAGCACCACTACCAACTCACATCAAATTAGAAAAAAAAAATCACACAAAAAGGAGCGCGGAGCATAGTCAAATATTCAATTATCCCAAAAATTTTAGAAAAAAAGAACAGATCCCAAACAACAATAACATCGGAAGCAAATGGCACGTGTATTTTAGTTCTCCCAAATGCAAAAGCATCAACACAACCTAATCAGCAGACGCTTTTACTGCAATATAAAACAAAGCGATAAACTAACAGGGAAAAGGGATAAAAATAACAACGAAAAATAAAAGAATAGAGAGAAAATGACAAGAACTCACAATGGGGGTGTCCTTGATGCTGAGATGTGGCAGAGGCTCGACGGAGCTGACGTGAACGGGTGCGAGTGGTGCGGCCATCACCCCAAGCAGCAGCCTAAGATCAGAGCGCTTGTTGTAGGTGGCGGAGGCGTCTGCTACAACGGCGGAAGACGAGGAAGACGACACAGACGGGGCTCTCGAGAGCTGGCTCTTCATCCAATGGCCCCGACGGTCCTTCCTCCCATCGCCACCATCGCCGTCGGGATCAGGACCTTCAATGACGGGCCTCAAGCTGCCGGATCGCGGGATCAAGGACCCAGGATGAGAGACGTGGCAGTGATTCTTCATTCGGTTGATGATCCCTGACATTGGGCTCTTGGAGCGGGATCGGGATCGGGAGGGGGAGAGGCCGCGAACCACTTCATCTTTGAGGGATGAGAAGAATCCCTGCTTTTTTTCCATGGAGATGAGGAGAGGTGAGAAAGAGGGAGAGGACAGCTAGCAATGTAGGAGGGGTGGAAATGTCATAGGCTTTGGGATTGCTTGGAAGAAGAAGCTTCTAGAAAGAAAGGAAAATGAGTAGTAGGAGTGGAGTGGAGTGAAAAGACTAGGGTTTTGGAGAGAGAGAGCGAGAGAGAGAGAGAGAGTTGTTTGGCTGGTGGCAAGCTTGTATTTGAAGGAAAGGAGAGAAAGAAGAGGGTGAGGGCAGTGGGTTTGGGTAGTGGCGAGTGTTTGGAAGCCGAGAAGGAAAACTGGAAAAGGGAGAAAAAGGAGCGACTGGAATGTGAAATTTCGGAAAAGAATCCATTTCATTTCGTACTCCGTTTGCCCATCATACTTAGGCGTTCCCAAATTTCTTCAACTTCTCAAATCTCAACTTTTCGCGTTTACCAGCCGACTCAGGACTGTGCTGTTGTTACCTTGGATGACCAAGTGGATAAAGTGATCTGAGGATACGTAGGGTGGGAGGTCCCGGTTTGAAGTCAGTAAATATAAATTTAAATGTTACACTCGTAGAAGGATGACACAATTGCAATTTTATGTAAATTTTATAAATATATTTACAATTTTGGTATACTTAGAAAGTGCAACTTTGTGAGCATAGGGTGCACAAGGTGGGAGGTCTAGGCTTGAAGTCAATAGATATAAAAGCTTTGATAGAGCTATTATTGAAGGGATGACATAGTTATAATTTTATGTAAATTTTGTAAGTGTATTTACAATTTTGATAAACATAAGAATACAGATGATATAAAAGTAAAATTTTTGTGAGCATATTTGTAAATCAATGGTATTTGCCTCATTACCCTTCCTTTGTAATTGTAATCAATTGTCCAATCATACAAAATAGGTGATATGAACAAAGACAAATTGTATTGCCGTCGACAAATATTTTTGGCAATACAACCCTATATTACATTATTTAAGAGAAGATTACTCTCATATCTACAATAATTATACTTCATTCGTCATGACAAACTCACTTCCCAAATCCCTTTTATTATTTGCTCACTAAAAAGCTATTGTGTTTGTTCAAATTTTCCAAATTTAAATGATTAGTTTGTAAAATAGTATAACTATATTAGAGTTTTTGCATGTATACCTACACAGTTTGGTGAATTTACAAATATGTTACTAGTTTTTAAAGAATTTTAAGCATACCTACATTGTTTGTGTAAAATTATGAGTGCGTCAGTTCATGTTGTTGATGACTAAAGACTTTAAAAATTATGAAAATGCTCCTTAAACAATTAAAATTATTATTTGCAATTATTATATTATTGAAAATATTATAAAAATATTGTAAAATAAAAATATATTATTAAAGAATAAAACATTAAAAAAATAATTAAATAAAAAAATAAAATAACCCATTAAATAAAATATGCATTATATTTTAAGGGAGATTTTCGTCAGTTTCAAAATTTTTAGTTGTCAGCAGCATCGCCCTAATAAAAATGATATAACTATAATTTTAGGCAAATTACATACATACACTTATAAGTTTCAAAAAATTAGTGGCATGCTTATAATTTCATCTAAACTATGCAAGTGTAGATGACCAAGTTGTTGATGTATAGATTATGTGCAGGTTGCTGGTCAAGGATTCAAAATTAGATTAAGTTATTTGTATCATTTACTCATCTCCTAAAGTACACTTCTATCAGTTACTTCATCATCTAGTACTCATAACATAATAAAAATAATAATTAGAGACCAATGTTGTAAATACCACAAAAAATTTCTCTTAATTCAATAAATTTGTCAAATTCTTCTAAAGAAGGAAAATTTTCTCTATATTCAAAAATAAAATGTTCTAAATCTTAGAATTAATGATTTTATTATTTATAGTTTTTTCAGACACAATGGTTATGCTTCTACCAACTACCATGCGTATAATGGTAACAAAAGCTCGAATGAACATCGTGAATTGTAATATAATTTGGTCAAAATTTAAAGGGTAGTAGTAAAAACTACTATTCTAATCAAAAAATATTTATATGTTAATGGTATGTTTGGAAAGTAATAAAACTTTTGAATTAGCATAAAAGTTTTTAATCGAAAAAACAATCCGATATGATAAAGGTAATAATGAAGAATAAATATAATAAAGTTAAAATTGATGGGTTAATATGTAGAGTGGTTGTATGTGAAAATGTAAACAAAATTTTAAAAGTAGAGTAGTTGTAAAAGCGAACTTTTATATTGAAAATTTTTTATTGAAAAGTTTGGATTATAGCCAAAAACACCATTATATCTTGGTTGTCTTATATTTTTATATCTTTATAAATATATGTTGTATTTGTCAGCATTAGATACAAAATGCAACTTAATATTCTTCTTCCTTTTTTGATTATAAAATTTTCCTTTTTCATGTAACTCTATGGCTTATTTTGATGACTAAAAGTAAAATTAATTAGTCATTTTGTTTAACTTCATTAATTTTGATAATGAAATTAGAAGTCATCTTGACAAAAAAAATATAGTAGACTAAATTTACTCAAAATATGTATTTTCACAAAATCATTTATCCACATGCAAATAATGCTTTATATAGTTTAAATATTTAAAAAGCAATTTTAAAATAAATACATACATCAAACAATTTTATTACATCAATTTACATACTCTTTAGATGCATTTACATCTTCAATTTCATTAAAATTTAATTTTTTATTCAATTGAATGATTCTAAATGCAATAGGTAAAGTGAATTTTACATCATCATTATCATGGTGGGCCAAATGAATAAGATTGTAAAAAAACAAAGTAGTTAGTTTCATGAAAATTGTATGTTTATCTTTTTTTTTCCATGTTTAAGAAGTAATAAAACTTTTGATGAAAAAATTTTAAATAGATAGAAAATGATATAATATGATATGATAAGGGTACCACGAGGAGTAAAAGAGAATGAAGTTAGAATATACAAGCCAGTAGTTGTGCAAAAATGATTAAAAAATAAAATAATTATATATAAAAATAT
>JAXCLR010000063.1:32234963-32260701 GCA_035584095.1 Annona squamosa | reverse complement strand
TTCTATTTGCTACACTTGAGTCATTTTCATTAGTTACTAAATATAAATGACCAACTAGTCATAAAACTAACTAATTTTTCATTTATTTGTGTCTATAGGATTATGAAAAATTACAGGGTTCATTCAAAGAATATTGTAGAATTCAACATGAAGTTGTAGAATTCTTTAAAAGGATGTTGCAGAATTCAGCGTAAGGCTTGACTTCGTAAACACAGGTATGTATATTACAATAATTTGCTTTTAAATTACAACTAAATTTTGGAAAAAACAGTTTATTCGTAACCCGAAACCAAACCAAAACCAATGCTAACCCGGATTGAATTCTTAGGCTTAGGGTTTAGGTTCACTCCAACCCGGTATAACCCGACCCGAGTTGCACTCCTAGATGTAATATGATTTTGTCAATAGTCACTTTACTTGTAACTGTTTGCCCTGAACTGTTTGGGGGCGTGACTTAAGCGTGTGTTGAATTGTACCCCAATATTATCCTATACTAGTAGTAGATTTTATGGAATCCACAACTCCCCTTTTTTTTATAATATCTGATATTTTGTTAACCAGAAAATCCAACTCTTTTTCCCCTCTTCGTGTATACATCATCGACACAGAAGGCCACAATCTGCCTATAACAACCAACACAGAAGGCCACCCTTGTATTCTCTTAGCAAGCTTTCGGGGCAAGAAGATGACCATCACTCCATTCTCCGGGTTGAGAGGAGCAACGGGAAGTTCTCGGGAAGGTTCAGGCTGGCGGATACCTGCCCGTGAGCAGCTGGGGAGGAGAAAGGAATAATAGATTCCTTAACCATGATACAAGAACCCCTTCTCCAGAAGCCCTTTTCATGTCCGCTGGAACCCTGCCCGTGAGCAGCTCCAACAGCACAACGCCATAGCTGTACACGTCTGATTTGGTAGTCAAATGTCCGGTTAACGCATATCTGTAAAATAAAGAAGCCTTTGAATAGTGTACACAAAGTCATGTACTATCTTACATTTTCAAGTAGGAAACTGGACAGGATCGACGCCGACCAATCTCGTGGCAGTGGACATTGCAGCCATGTTTCTCCTGTGCATTGAAACCAATTCAATCATCCTCCGCCACGCCTCATTTCTCAGATTTGTGTCTATGCTAGGTGTTCGCTATCATTGGAAACTATTTATGTCATAGTTTACTACAAATATATCCACATCATTGTTGATGAGTATATTTGCAATAATTAAATATACTTAATTTTTGAGATTGCAAATACTCCACATGGTTTGCCTAATATATTTATAATGTGACGGTGCAGTAACAAATTCTAATATTTATAATTATAGTTAAATCATGTGAGATTATTTGCACTTTTTCAAACAAAATATGTATATTTGCAATTTTTATCAAAATAATTTAGTATATTTGCAAATTACACCATTAGCTTTATTTCGATAATCACACTAGCATATTATTTAATGGGTAATTTTCTTATAAAGCAAGTGTTGTTTTTTTAATTAAGAAAATGTTTAAACATTGACACTTTTATTTGGAATATTGTGTGTTGTAGTTTCTGTAAGTCTAATGGTTCACAGTGAAATGCTTCTGTCATGCGTGATTTTAATTCCCAGTATTTCTTCCAAAAGACTAGTCAAGATCCTACGAAAAATTTTTATACATGCACATGCGGATGCAAATGCTTGATTTAGTGGACATGGTTGAGAGATTTATTGACCATTCATCACTTTTACTGATAGTGGTCCTACCTAGCTAAGTTTCGGGAAATACAAAGTCTCGATTGGAAACTTGATTTGGCTTATAAAATTTATGGGAATGTAAAAGTTGCGGAAAATGTGGTATTTGGTGATAGTAGAAAATAGAATATTTTAAAAATTGTGTAATTAATTGCAAAATAACAGGAGTAAAATTAGAATAAATACGTTTGTTGAAAAGTAGTGGATTGATTTTTTAAATTTAAAGGTTTCAAATTCACTGTGTTATGATGTTAATATCATTAAATTTATGTTTCCAATTTAAAATTTTTTGCATCATGAATATAAAAATTTATGTTTTCAATAGTTGGATGAGGAAAACTTTAAAAATTATTAGCAATGATTTCACCAAAAATTAATTTGCACCAGCACAAATATACATGTGTTCAATATTTATTATCATCTAATAGTAATTATGGAATTTATAAAACTATTAAAATTTGATAATAAATATTATAATATTTGTAAATTTAAAATATTAAAATTATTGTCACCATTATACGGATGAATATTCTAATAGTAGTACGTAAATGGTGACTGCATACGCAAGACCGTTAAGTAAATGAACTGCATCCGCCGGCATGACCGAATATTCGACGACGCATTAATAAACGTGTACAAATGCGTGGACCGGGCGCATTAGAAAACGATGGCAGACTGATGCGACAGTTTTTACAATGCAAAAACCAGTCACCCGTTTTTTGCAGGTTCCCAAACAGCCCCTATAAATGGGTTCTATAACATGCAAGGAGTTGTCAATGAATTGTAATAAGTTTTGCTATTGAATCAATACAATAGTGGGATTCGCTTCTCCCTTGTGAAGCAACTTGCAAGGTCTCAAGCTCCCTTGTAGGTAAATCATTCTAGTCAGTGTTTGAGCGTCATTAACGCTCACATCACCAACACACACCCTTGTCAGCGTCTTCGATACCAATTCAATTGCCAATCCTAATAGACACAGGTAAGAAATGAAATGGAAGCACGACGCATAGATGGGCAAGACGACGTGGCATACCTGCAGCAAAATGAAAATCCACCAAGCACCAATTTGCAAGCTCCACGCGATGTGGATAGCAGGATTGATCAACCCCTTCCCAATTTGGAGAATCCAAGCCGCAATGGATCATTTCCATCCCAGAACTTCTCAGCAAAATTTTATGGGCACACAAGTAGCTAGCCAAGTCCAAAGTTTGGGTCGATTGCTCCGCTTCCTTCCTTTCTTCTCTCTCTGCTCTTTCTTTTCTTAATCTCCCTCTCGGTCTCTTTTTTTCTCTTTGTGATTTCTCTCATTTCTTCTTTTTTCTCCATTTCCTCTATCTACTTTCTCTCTCATCTCTCATCTCCTTCTTTCTCTTCTCTACTCTTTTTACTTTATTAAAACAAAATCAAATTAATCTCATATAACTCAAACTTTCATCATCTCTATATGGTTTCGACTTGACATGTAATTTTTTTATGATATCTTAAGTATATTTGTAAATTTTAATGTGAAATTGTAATTAAATTTAAATTAATGATCATGGTGGTTTTAACAATAAATACTCAATTCACATCAATTTTTGGCATGTTACTCGAAGGATATATAAAAATTTGATTTCTTATAGCTTTATTATTGTAGCTATATTCCTTTATTTCTAGTAGATTAATTACTTTAAAATTTCTTTACTTTCTTTTTAATAGTGTAATTTTTATTGCTCGTTTGCCTATCTACTTTCTTTATTTGCATTAGAAAACCTTAGGTTGCCAACGACATAACTTTAATTCATTCACAATTTTAGTTAGCATTTATTTAATTAGGTAGTCATAATGGAAAGACAAGCTCAGGTCAAAAGTTTTCAGCTATTAGTTACGGAGCTGTGATCGTCATAAGGCCAAAGGGAATCAGTGACCACTCGAAAATATTCATCTAGTCCTCCTAGGAGGAAGGCTCACAAAGGCCAAAGGGGAAAGACACCTATTGAAAGGCTATAAATAGGCCGTTTGCTATTGCTACAACGGCTACTAGCCTTTTGACGGCTTGGCTTCACTATCGCTCCTATATAGTGGTCAGCCTTCCAATTAGTATTCCTACTATACCTATGTTTGTTTGTTTGTGTAATTAATTTTATATCACAACTAGAAGTTAGTATCTGGGCTAAAGGCTTAAAGATAAATATTTAAACAAACTCATGGTTATTTAATTAAGTCTTTATGAAATTAAGAAAAGTCTTCCATGACCCCACCTCTTACCTAGCTAACTAAAAGAATTGTGATAGAATTTAATTGCTCTCATAAATTCCCATTATTTGAGTTACTAATTAAAAATGCTATTAAAATTTTTTTAAATAGAAAAATTAAAAAATTTTAAAACAATTTTATGATGCATGTATGATAGGAGATCTCTAAATCTTAATTTGATTAAGCCAAATCTTGAAATTGAGAGATTTCTATACAAATAAAAAACACATTTTTATTAGCTAGCATTCCTGGAGTCAATAATCCTTAACATGAATCTACCAAACAGATGAGGGAATATTTCATCCCTATTAATTACACTCATTTACCTTGCATTTAACTACTTCAAACATAAGCTAATCAATATGAAATCAAACCATGCACTTTCAAATGCTCTCATTTTTTTTTTAAATACTAATGAGGATCCATATAAATATATGGATATATTCTTAGAATTTTCTCTATGGTTAAAATCAAAACTCCTTAGATGATGCTCTATAGTTAACCTTCTTCCCATTTTCTCTAAAAGATAAAGCAAAGTATTGATTTTGGCACATTGGGTAAAACCATCAATACCTGGGCAAATATGCAGCAAGAATTCTTAAAAAAGTTTTACCAATTGTTTGTACCAATATAATTTGATGGACAATCACAAGTTTTTGCTTAGACACCAAGGGAGCAATTCATGAGTTGTGAAATGAAGATAAAGCATACAATTTATTTGAAATGCTTAGTGAAAATTTTGTTAATCATGCTTCATTGTCATCTTATAAGAGAAATATAGGACCATCTAAAAAAGCTAGGCTATATGAAGTTAAAAATTGCATGAAATTGAGTTGAAAAATAGACATGAGTTTTGTTGCTCAAAAGCTTAAAACAAAGGCTCCCAATTGGCCCAAAAGTTGGTCAAATGTTCCACTCTAGTTTTCAATTATCTCAAAAAGTTTGTGCCTAACGTGCACATTCAGCTCATCTTTTAAGTTAATGTCCCCACTGCAACACAACTTACGCTTTTCATCTAAAAACAAGTTCAAGTAATCCAAGGATTCTCCAAAGCTAATTATGACCCATATTCCAACACCTATAATTCAAGCTAGATAAATTGTTCTAATTTTTCTTGAGAAACCAACAACCTCAACCTATCTAACCAATTCTCTAATTCCATAACCTCGAAACCACCCTTGCAAAGTTACTACTCGACCAAACAATTCCAATATATTTTTTAGACCAATGCATATTCGAGAGGACTATAAATGCATTCCCGAGATAAGTATTCGTCACCTTAGTTAAACTACCAACCATTGCCTCACATTAATGACTTTTTATGAGAATAATAGAATTGAGATAGTTGATCCTCACTCAACAGCAAAACTTCAAAGAAAACCATGTGGCTCAACAATTGTACAATTCTAAGCTTTAAAGTCATGCGGGTCAATCAATTTCTAAAATAGAAAACCACATAAGTTAAATATCTTAGGTTAACATGAAGAGAGAAATATGACATCTACATAATCATTCAATTGATGATTCAATAAACGATCCTTTAGGTTTTCCAAATCAACTAGCCTTATTAAAGACTTCATAGCTTAAAAATGCAAAAGCAATTTCAACTTTGTGAAGTGGTAAAGTTTTGAAAAACCTATATAATCCAAGATAGTTAATGAAAGCTCCTCTAATCAAACTTGGCAAGAACAGGTTGTGAAGAATGATAATGAATTAGTTAAAAAGAGGTTGGGAAGAAGATAATGAAAAGAAAACGGTTGATAAGGATCTTGATAAACATCAACCTATAGATCTCCTTCCAAATGCTTTTAAAAGTCAAACCCACTAGAAAATAAAAGTTAGTTCAAAATAAAAAGATGATGAAAGTATTCAAACAAGTCCACATTTGCATTCCTCTCTTTGATGTCGTCAAGCATGTTCTAGCTGAGACAAAATTTCTAAAGAAGCTTAGCATACAAAAAGAGAAAATATCATTTTATTCCACAAAAAATCATGCTCCTAGTAGATGTTAGGCTGAAACCTTATAATAACTTCCTCGAAAGCTAGAAGATCTTGGTACACTTTATTTTTTGTGATATAAGCAGTATAACCTTTAATAGGGCACCCTTATATCTTCAGACGATTGTAAATCTTCTACCAGCATCAATTTAAGAAAATTTTAATATTGAAGAATTGAAACCCACTTTAGTCATTATTCTACACTCCTTTTACCCATAGTCGGTAATTGTAGTGTGAATTGATAATTAAATTTAGATGAGTACTTATAGTATTCTTAACGATAAGCACTTAGTTACATCATAAGCATTTTTCATAATTTACAGCTAAATACATATATATATTTCAACAAATATATATCATGCTTATAGTTGATTCAGATGAAACTTAGTTTTCTAGCTAAACAAATAATGTTAAAATATAATGAATAAAATGGATTTTTTATCACGCATTAAAACATTGAAAATGGAAAGAGTTACATAAAATAGCTTTTATGTAACTTGGTTACATGTACGCAAAGCTGATCCATTTATATAAACTAAATTAAGGCAACAAATGACTTGTAAATGAATTAATTCAAGTTTTTCTAATTAGTTGGGATTAAGGTTGGCCTCTATCCTATCAACGTATATTCCTACTCCTTATAAACTTTTTCTATCAATTATGGGTCTCATGTAATGATTATTTAAAAAAACTTAGATAAACAATAGTAAATCAATCGCAAGAACAACCACAATATGAATTATAATCACAAAAATAATGCAATTGTAGTGGTTTGATCCTTCTGACCTATTCAACTCTTCAAGCACACAAGGCTTGAGTTCCACCAATCAACTCAATTACAAATTATAGTGGTACAATTCAAGCAACTATCTTCTAAATTTAAATTAACTCTAAAAAGCTAGTGAAGTAATCAAAATTCTTAATTTATTTTTTCTTAGTTTGATCACTATCAATACTAAGGTAATATAAAATAAACTTAAAAAGAAAAATAAATTAATTCAACTCATCTACATAAGTAATAAGCCTTACACAAGATCTTTAAGATTAAGCTCTAAGAACTTCAGCAACAACTCCTTCAAATCCGCGTCTTCAATTTCTAGATTCTCTTCTAGAGTTGCTCTCTCCAAAACGTATTTTTGTCTTGGCCTTGAGTTTCTATTCATAACCACGAGTCCTTCCACGAAAAGCAACTTGAGAAAAAAAATAGCCAAGACAGTAACCAAGACAACTCTCCAAGCTTGCTAAAATGTTTTGCTAATTTGCAAAAAATGTCTGACATTTTGTTTGAAAACAATGGATCTTTTTGAAAACGTCTAACATCGCTTTGAAACAATCAACCTATTATAATTCGGAGATGTTAGTGTGATCCTATTGAATTATTAATCAACATTTTTGTCTAAAAACATTGGACGTTTCCCTTATTTCAAAAAAAATGAATTTTTTAAAAAAAAATTCCAAGCTTTTCCATGTGACCTCATCCCATAACAAATTAAACTCAAGCTTTAATTCTCAAGCAATCACAAATACCAAGTATTTTAAAACAACTTATCCTTATCAAGCATATAATCAATCTCCAAGCAAAATACAACCAATCACAACCAATGATATCCAAACTTAATCATACCCAAATACGAGAAGATAATCAATCACAAGATATAGTTTTATCTACTCATATAACCTATTGAATAAGATAGAAACAATTTAAGTCAAGATTGAGCATATCACCAATCACATAATCTATATTTTTCATATGATTTTACATGTTAACTATTTAACTATCTTACTTGTTATATTATTACTTAAATATTTTAATCATTTTTTAAATTTTATCAAATTATGTTCTTATATATTTTATCTTTATTGTCTTTATTTCTAACCACTATTCATGTCGTATCACATAATTTTATTACAGGGATGCTTCTATGAAACCTTGTGTCCATGTAACTCCTATTTTCAATATATAGATGGTTGATGAAAAATTTTCTTTATCTGTTATACTTAACATCACTTATATTATTATGGAAACCCTTTCATTTGCCTAATATTATGTATGGTATCTTCATCTACAAACATGCAAAATCAACCTGAAAAAATAATTTAATTCTAAATATCAATTTTTAAGTAGTATTTTCAACTTCTAACTATCTAAAATATCATTACTAAATGGATAAATAATTCTATAAAGTATTACCATATTCCAATATATTAGTGAATGGATCTAAGCATTTTTCCTAACTTATACAAAAATATATCTATTTTTGAGCAAATGAGGCCTATGCACATATTAGATTTGGATGAAACTTGATTTTATAACTAAACAAATTATGTTAAATACAATGAATGGATTAGATTTTGCATTAAAATCTTAAATTTTGAGAGAGTTATATAGAATCATTTCTATGTAACATAGTTACAAAGATGCAAGCCCCATTTTATTTCATTTAAAAAAATTTTACTTTTTAATTTATTACCCTATGGTTATATTTGGAAATAAAAAATGGAGAAGACATGGTACATATAATTTTAAAAAATTAAAATAATGATGTGATGTAATAGAGATAATGATTATAAATAAAGAGAACAAAAAAAAAGATAGTCTAACTTATGGAAAAATGTGAAAATGCGATGAAATATAGAGATAATAAAAAAAAATACCATAGTTAGGTGGATAAGATGTTAAATCATAAAAAAGGTGTATAGAAAGGGTTATAATTGTTTTTACAAAATGCTAGAAGGACTTTAAGTTAAAATCTAGTGTATCCATTGTCTTTAGAATTAATTATCTTACAAAAAATCAAGTTCTATAAAAATCGAAGATGTATATGGCCCTATGTATTAAATCAATATAATAATTTGATTTATATATTAGTTTAAAATTTATTAATTCAATATGTAAGCCACATGAAACATTATTCTTCTATGCATTAATAATTTTATATAATATCATAACATTCTAATATATATATAAATAGATCTAGACATTATTCATAATTTATACATCTCGTATATTTTTAAATAGGGATGACTAACCCACGATTTTAATTAAATAATTTTTTCTCTCAAAAAAAAATTAAATAATTTTTGGTACCATGAAAAAATAGATGATATTAATAGGAGGGCAACTTGGGTTGAGTAGGTTCGGTTCGAAGCTGACTCTACCCTTACCCTATTTCTTAAACCTCCTACACTATCCTATTTTAGGTTAGGTTAGTTCTAAGTATACTCTATCCTATTTTTTAAGGTCATATTAGTTCCGGTTTCGATTCTTTATAATATCCTTTATATTATATTTGAATACCATAATGTTATTACAAGTCTTACTTAAAAACTCAAAATCAAGATGATAATGATGATAATAATATAATTTTTGAACTCGATAGTCATAATTTTTAAAATGTGTTCATTAAATTTACTAGATAATTGTAAATTAAATAAATTTCTATATTTTTAAAAAATAAATCTTTGTGTTTCACTATAAAGGATCTTTTATAAAATAGATATTAAATATACATTAACAATTCGAGTCAATTTCTAATGCCCGGACCTTGGAACCTATCTTACTCTAATTGAACCGGATTTTTTTTTTTTACTTGAAACCTACTCTACCCATTTTAGAGAACCCAGCAAGTCCATCCACGTGTACCTACCCAAGTTATACCCCTAGATATTAAACAAGATAAGCTATTTGAATATTGATTTAATTATCAAATGGGCGGAAAACAAAGTGATACACTATTAAACGATCACTCTATATATTTTAACATGTAGATGTACTAGTTAAGTTGACTATAGTTAGCCTAAGTAACTATATTTAGAAAATCGATTCATTTTTCTTACCTAAATATAATATCCCAGCCTATAAAATATTTAAGTAGGCTTCATTCTACATAAATAAGAATAAGGATAGGTTATTATCATATTTTTCATTATGTCTTTGAGAGTATGATTTTACATTTCAATAAATCCATTCTGTGGAGAAGTTTTTTGACATTATGCATTGAGGTTCAATTATTATTTTCTTATAAGAATCTAGAAAAGGGTCCAAGGATTTGACCTAATTAACTATGCTTACTAGAAAACTCTTAACCTTTATTAGATATTATGGCTTTAATTTGTATATCTAATTTATTTTCTACCAATTCTTTTTAAAAGCATTTAAAGATTTTAATTTTTCTTACATCAAGAAAACACAATAATAACATCATAAGTAATCTATGAAATAGCAATGTAGTGTTGCCACATAGCAATTAACCCACTTTACACCTATATTTTTAATCGATAAATATTTCATTTGTAGTGAATTCAAAATATTTTCAAACACTAATATTTGTTGGTTTTGCGTATAAAAATTAATTTTCTTAAGTTCTAAAAGAGTCTGATGAAATAATAAGTAGTTTACAAAATATAGTCCAATTTCACATATATCCACAAAATTTATCTCCAATTTTACTTATACGTACGAATTTCAAAAATGCCTTCTATTCACACATATTTTGTTTATAGTGTCACTTATACTCATGTGTGAACCATTAGTAGAGCCATTAGTAATGGGTGAAATGATGAAAATACCCATGTATGTACCTCCATTTTATGGTGTAAAAGTTTTTTTTTTTTTTTTTTTTGTGCTGATTTACCCTTGATTGATCACTAAATCTGGATATTCAGACCCATCTTCATCCTCTCCGGCGTCATCCATGATCGCATAGTTCTCTTAATAAATCCGCTTGCTGCAATTAAAATCCACCAGCCGGCAAGCTCCAAAAAACCCATTCATCTTCTCCAATGCCATTTTTCTGCAACATAGGCAGATTTTCCTAGCAAATCCAAATCAAGGCAACATCAAATCCAACCCAATCGTAAGCTACAAAATCCATCTTCATAGAACGCTACTGTTGCTTTTGAACTAGTAGCCGTAGTGGCCAAATTAGGTGTGTAAATCAGTTCGAATTGACTCTGGTTGAAGTAAATATAATGTTAACTCACCTTCAAAAATCTCAATTCAACTATACTTTCAACTCTATTTTTCATATCTTAACCCAATCCTATTTTAACTTTATAAAAATCTATTTGTTCGACCTAGAAAACGGATTAATAAATATATGATATTTAAAATTATTTTGCTTAATGAAATCTATTTTAAAATATAAATTTACATGAAAGATTAAAATTAATCATTTTTATATAAATACTTTCCAATTTATGATTTATACAATAATATAATTATAAATAATTTTATTTTAAAGTAATAATATCTAGTTAATTCTTATGTATTATATGCTAACGCATGAAAATTTTAAATAATTTATCACATTTTATGCTAATGTATGAAATCAGGATTGGTTGGGTTAACAATCATATAACTCAAATCAACTCACTTTTGAAATCAAATTAGTTCAAGTATGGTTATATAACTTGATTTTGAATTCAGGTTGAAAGAAACTTACCCCATTTACACCCCTAACCCGAGTGCTAGAAATCTATCACTGTCTTCCAGAAATTCAGATCCACTAGTTATTGCGACAGATTTACCACCGCACATCAGCCTTCGTAAAATCCAAGCCACACGAAATTCACCCCGAGGAGTAACGGATCAATAATGTTGGGGTTCTGCGCGGTTCTTCTTTATAGTCTCACTGATCGACTCTGATCATTCGTTGAATGGTTGCTAGTAGGAGAATGCATTTCGAAAGTAATAGGATATCATCTGCATGTAATTGGAGAAGATGATGATTTATTATAATGCTCTAGGGATGTAGGGCAATGGCGCACACGCCGTCCGTGTTTTCTTCTCTGCTTCATGCGAGAAAACTCATCGTCATCTCCATTATCACCGATCTTCTTTCTGTCATCGACGTGGATGGGAGAAAAAAACCACTATCCGCGATTACCCATCATCACCGATCGCTCGATAAAAGGGGAAGGAATTTTTGAAGGCTTGGTGTTGTTCTCTAGCATCCATTAAACCTAAAGCTTCCCACTGCTAAGCTTCCACCTTCACCTTCATCTTCTCCGGCATTCCCTTTCTCAACCAATTGGTTTCTTTATGGGACTTATCGTATGGTCAATTTGGTGACTTTGAAATTATTATATTATTAGTATATCATATCTTGTAAATTAACTAACGTAATCGATGTCATGAGTATAAGTGATATTATAAGTAAAATATATGGGTATAAGAGTCATTTTGAAAATTTCATATGTATAAGCAAAATTAGAAATAAAATTCATGAGTATATTTAGAATTTACCCAGAAAACATCTAAAAATATTGACGGAAGTATAGATTGTTTAGATGGGTCATCCAATATAACTAGGAGCATTGAAATTTTTACACATCATCTTTTTATTTTTATTTTAAAATTACTTTGTTAAAATCTAAACTATGCATTTATCAAAAAAAAACAAATCTAAACTATGCATAATACTCGCTACGAGATGTCTATGTATTTATGATGCCAAAAAGAGTTTTATTTGAAACTTATATAATATAAATGTCTAATATCATTTTAGCGTAAATATATTACTATAAATTTTGTTAGATTTTGAAAAATATATAATATACTGGGCTGAGATTTTAGAAAATGGGTTAGAACTTGTGGAGCTGAGTTGACTCCTAACCCAAACCACTTGCAACGGTACTGTAATTTTTTGCAAGTAATACTAAAAATGTTACTTAATTGAAATTATTTTCAAACACACACTCACATATATTAAGTGCTAATCGATATAGTTAACTTAGTTGAATTCATTGTATGATGCTAATCAATATGTTAGAATTAATTGCACTAAATTTTGTCCTAAACTTGAGTTAAACATGATTTCAATAAATTGAATATAGCTGAAAATTATTAACTCCCAACTGAAACCCAGAAAAAACTATTTTCCACATCGAATTGATTATATAATATGAAAAAGTACCGCGAAATGTAAACCGCTTTTTATGGAGGCTACGGCGTTCCTGTTAGGCCTTAGGTGGGCACTCCACCTAAAGGTGTGGCGTGCACAGATTGAAACAGATTCTCTTATCTTGTGCAATTATTTGTCTAATATGAAGCCCATTTCATCCCCGATGGGTTTCATTATAACTGAAATTCGATCTATTCTCAACAACAATGTCCATTTTTCGGTCCATCATGTACTTAGGCTAGGAAATGAAGCAGCTCATTCTTTAGCTAAATTGATCTTGTTCTCTGATGAGGACCACCAGTCCTGGTGGGGCAACCCACCCCAAAGTATCAGGGGGAAAATATGTAAAGATAATTTTTTGGCAATGAATTGCTTAGGTTACTCTATCCCCAATCCCTTTAATATTGAAAGGGAGTAGGGTTAGAGTTTCTCTCGTTCTTTATCAAAAAAAAATGTCAGGATATTTTATAAAATGTAAATATAATAATATTCATAAATATTTTGTATCACACTACCGAAATATGAAAGCTTCATTACCCAATTTAGCCATGATTTTATTAACGATAAAATTTTTCACTCAGTACCCACTTTAATGTTGGGTTGTCTCAGCCCTATTATTAGCTTAATCTTCCGTTGACTTTACTAGTTAGTTAAACACTTAAACCCACCATCCAAATATTATCCATTGCCTCAACATTCCAGTGTTAGCATGTTTGTATTCATATTTATGGTAGTAAAACTAGGATTTTTGTAAGTTTTATAAAACTAATGAAACCCTCATTATAAGTTTGAGTGAAGATGACTATAAACACTTTAACACTGATATTTTAAGTCGAGTACTTGAATCGTGAGTCAAGTTTAATAATGAATTAAGCTCATAGAATGTTGAGCTAATAGTGAGGTTTTAGCTAACCTATTATTAAAATCCGTGAGAACTAAGCTAATGGTTCATATTCTTGAATTGTGATACTTTGCTTTAAAAGAGTTTCAATAATTTCATAGCCAACCATTATGACACGAGATTTCGTGGACTAAGTTGGAGCCCAATCAATTGAGTCAAAATATATCGATAGATACGATTTAATGCAATTGTTTAACATTTCTTAGGGTGCGTTTATGAATTGATAAAATTTTCAGATGAAATTTTTTAAAAAATTTTGCCTGGAGGCACTACTCCATGGCTACTGCGGGATTTGAAACCCAGTAAAGGGGCACACAAGTCCTCATGTGAAACCAACCGGCCTAAGGCTAGGTTCATAAGAAAAAGTTTTCTATTGGTATAAAGTAATGTAATATGACAAAGATAATCATGAGGTGTAAAAACAATAAAGTTAAAAATCAATAGGGAAGTTGTATCGATAGTTATATAAAAATAATTAAAAATAGGATGGTTGTATAGGAAAGTGTGAAAAATAATTTTAAAATATGGTAATTATAAAAAACAAAAAGTTTTATATATAAAAATTTTTGTTAAAAACAAACATGCCTAAATATATTTTCAAAAGTTAAAATTTGCCTTAAAAAAAGAAACATAGCATATCTCACTAGAGAAGGCTTTGGATCTAGGAAAGCTATAGAGTCAATATTTAAAACCTTTAGGAGATTGAGTTGGAGGTTGAGAAAGTAAGGTTGTTAGAGCTATAGAAGTATACTGGTTGTTAGAGCTATAGAAGTATAATCTATGAGAGAGATAATGAGGCCACTACTTCTACCTAACTTCGAACATTGGACATCCTAATCTTAATTTTCTATACACACTCATAACAATTATTTGGTCATTCAAGCAGGGGTGCAATTCGGGTCGGTTCGGGTAGTAGTCTATCCTACCTATACTCTATTTGCAAAAAGTCTACCATGTTCTATTCATTTGTCAGTTCAATTCGTAATGTACCCTACTCTATCAATTATCGTAAGGTTGGTTTTAATTTTAATTCTAAATCAGTTCCTTTAATATTCAAATATAATATTTTTTAAAACATATTTTTATATTATTTTAAATATACAAAGAAATCCTTCTTTATGTTTTAAAATCATAGATACATATGTTTTTTATAAGGAAAATACTCTAATAGGAGGCCCTCAATCCCATTCTCCATCGAAATGTTTAAACTAAATGGAGGGATGCCCATTAGATCTTTCATTAAGACCAAAAACATCAAAATACAAAGTTTATGCTATATAGGTTAGTGGGCTCCCCACTAAATATTTACATGAGTATCACCTATTTTAGCAATTTCTGCTGATCTGTAGGCTATTTTTTTACTTGTACACATGACATGAACAAAAGAGATGTTACTTACATTGTTTGCAAGACTCTTAATCCTGTGAACAAACTGTTGTAGGGGGGAGTGAATATTCCTATTAGTACTTAGTAGGAATATAAGGAGAAGCAAGTTGCATTCCACTTGTAAGGTTCGATAGTTAAGATCCAGCACCCATTTAAGCCCTAATAGGAGTGCTTGAGCCTCCATAACAATTGGATCCACCAATCCATGTTTCATCCAATTTTTTGCTGAAATAAAATCATCATTCCAATCCTGAATTACATCACTAAAGCCCATTCTCATGTATTGCATGTTGAAATCGGCAACCACATTGAGCTTCATTGTCCCACTTCTTGGTTTCTACCATCTTATTGCACTTGGTTGTATGAAAATTACATATTTTTAAAAATCGAGCTGATTCAATCATTCACAAGTAACTTATGGTCCATTTTGGGACGTCCGAGAGAGGAAATTTGAGATTCTCCATATAAAATTTGTTTATCAGATGTCAAATCCTCTAACAAGTGCACAAAAGAAGCATAAAGAGATAAGGAATATTCCAGACCTTAATTTGTTGGAAGACCTCCCATATATTATCATAAACCTTTATAGTATATCACAATTCAAGCATTGAAACTATTAATATATTGCGATCACATTTTACAAGCTTATTTATAAAAGGCTTTTGGAAGTCAATGACATATGTATAACTAAATTGCTTTCTTAATTCACAATCCACAATTTCACGTAGCACAAGATTCATTTATAATTTGAATGTGTTAAAATGGGAGTATACGTAAAATGTCATAGACAAAACACCACACATACTATAGAATATATATTATATACATATATAATTTTATATACCTAATTAATTACTCATATAAATACCAATGCGGGTTAGTTCTGGGTACCCAGTGTATCTAACCTACTCATACCCTATTTGAGGGGGCAAGTAATAATTTGTACTATATCCATACTCATAAGTAATATTTTGTACCCTACCTTATTTACATTAGTGTCGAGTTAGTGAGTACTCATGGATGCTCTATTCAAGTTGTACCTATGTATACCCTATTCAAGTTGCACCTTTAGATCTAAGTGATAGCGAGTTTTATTTTCCTTTCTAATCATGAGTTGAAGGAGTTAGATTAACGTAAGTAAGATTTTTAAATATTTTTTATTTTATGGATCACCCCCATGCTATTGTTATTCTTGTGACTAGCGGTGGCGTGATTTTTCGGTCAGGATTGTGATCCTTGATCGAGGATTTGAGTTCAACTTGAGGTCCTGAAAGCGACCCCTTTTATTTTGTGCTAAGCATGTTTTCGGTCAATTATTTATTTGATTTCTTTTGAGATTTTTCTTAGTAACACGATTTGAGGACTTTTATCAAACATGATATTAGAAATGTATTTTTTATAAAAATTATGCGTGACATTGTACATTTGATGACAGTATGATAGGCGTACAGGAGAATGTCAGAGTATATATCCTTATGACACGATGATAGGCGTAAATGAGGATTTGAGAGTATATATTCCTCTATGTCAGGAGGTACTCAATAGCCTGTATAGCTAGGAGGTGCTGGCATCATGCTCTTGGGCATATGGCCTTGGAGTCGAACCTCTATAGGGTGCCAATCTTGATTGCAGCATGCTGAGCATTAGTTATCTTGAATTATTATTATATGCGTGGAACATCAATGCTTGTATAGGGCTAGTAATGAGCATATGCTATAAGCATGATTGATTACTTTATGCAATTTGTTTGATTATAGTTGTTTGTCTTGTTTACTAAAATTTTCCTGACTTGCCAGCACGCGCATGGCCGGATTGGATTGTATCCAGGTGGTTGGAATTTCCTTCCTCGCTGCTGGGAGTATTGTATCTCTCATCTGAGGAGCACTGTTCTCCTCTCCAAAATTATATAAAAATTCAGACTTATATTATTTTATTTATTGTTTTTTGTTGATTGAATGATCAAGGAAAGGTTTTTATAATAATAATAATAACAAATGATGTTAAATATAATAGAGGTGTTGAATTTGGGGCGTGACTAAATGCACCCAGGTGCATTTCACATTTTTTTATTTTTTAAAATTTTTTTTATGCAATTGTTAAGCTATGAGCATCAATTTTTACTATTTTTTGAAAACTTTTAAGTATTTATTTTTAATTTTTTAAAATCAATGGCATTTTTGTAATTAATGCCGTTGATTTTAAAAATTAAATATATAAAAGTCTCCAAAATGGTAAAAATTGATAAATATTGAATATACCTATATTAACAGTTGTATAAAAATAATTTCAAAAAAAATATAAAAAAATGAGTTTTTGCACATCAGTGCATCGAAACTTAGTGCACTATATCACAACTTGTTAAATTCTACATCAATGATAAAATAAAAAATAGATTAGAACATCAACATATAAGTGTAACATAAAAGGACTCTCAAAAAAAAGTGTAACATGAATGAGGGTTTGGAGTAAATAGGTGGAGAAGTTATTAAAGTTTCTAAATTAATCTAAATTCTCGGCCAAAGGCAAGCACAAATCTTCCTAATTTTTTAAAAAATTAGGGAATAGTTTACCTTGATGTGACTCCTTAGGGTTTGAGGAATTTTCAATACATTTATTATCATATTAACACAAACTAGGGGTGTAAACGGGATTAGTCTTCACCCAAACCTGACTAACCCAACCCAATTTAAACTAGGGTTGGGTTAGGCATTTTGAAAAAAATAAATTATATAACCTCATTTTAACTTACCCAATTTTGAAAGTGAGTTGATTTGGTTTAGATGATTGCCAACCCAACTTGATTTCATATGTTAGTGTAAAATGTAATCATACATTAGCACATAATACAGAATACATAAGCATTAACTAAACATCATTACTTTTAAATAAGATTACTTAGCAAACGTGTTACCATATGGGTCATAAATTATAAGGTATTTCCATAAAAGGATTAATTATTATTCTTTTATATAAATTTATATTTTAAAATAGATTAATTAAGCAAAAATTTTTAAATATTATATTTTTATTAACCCAATTTGTAATTAGAACTGAATGAATTTATATAGATTTAATTTAAGGTTAGGTTGGAATTTAAAAATTAGGGTTGAATGTAGAATTGAGTTAACATTTTACATATAGAGTTAGGGTCACTTACCAAACTTATACCCCAGACATCAACCCATATGCTCGACCTAACTTATAAACCAGTTTTAATTATTTTATAAATATTTCAAAGATGCTGCTAAAGTGCGATATAGATAAAGGAAGTAATTATATTTGTAAGTGTTTGATTAAAATATAAGTAATATTACATAAATGCAAACAATATTGTTATAAAATAAATAGACAATAACGATGAACAGTAATAGCAATAATAAGGAGAAGGTAAAGATAATCTGACGTAAAGAGTAAATAAATCTAATAAAGTGAAAAAAATAAACTAAAAAATATAAATAATAATAATAACGACAAAAAATAAATAAATAACATTATACAAATTTCTTAGTTTACACTAGGAGTGGATTTACATTAAACCACTAGATTATAAAAATGAAAAGCACAGAGATAATAGAAACATGAAGTGACATGCAAGTAGAAAGTAGAAACTGGCTTGAGAGTGCCGCGGTCGTCTGGTATATTTCTGGCTCAAAACTTCCGATTTTTCGTACCATCAAATAAAATAAAATAAAAAATTCAGATTTCGTATGCGGTGTATATGACCGGCCTTCAAAACGAGCTGAATTCAATCTAAGCATGCAGCCCAGCCCATCTTTCTAAGCCAACCCGGGTTGAAATGAGTTGGGTTGAATAGGTGCAGGTTGTACCCAAACCCTACCCACTTGCGCCTTAAGATTACTACACATATAAACCGTCTTTACAAATTTTCAAGAATTAAGCTTGTTCAAGATGGGTAAATGAGAATTGATTCCTAAAAAATATTTCCCCATAATAAATCATTGATTTTTTTATTATTGAATTTATTAATTAGGGCTGCTTCTGAGCCAATGAGCCTAGTATAGATGCATAAGACTAGTTTAATTACATCTGAGTACATATTCAGTGTCATGTAATGGGCTTGTGTCAAGTCCATCTTTTTGGGTCTTATCTTTGTTCACTCAAATTGGGCTTCCCGTGGACCATGGCATGCACACATTTAAGGATAGACAGTTATTTTACATAAAATAAAAAAAAAAAAAAAAAAGATAGACAGATTTTCAATTTTTCAATAAAATAATAAATTACTTTACAAAATGAAACGAATAGAATCCGGCCTATAGAAACGGTTTCACGTAACTCCTTGAAATTTTAAGATTTTGATGTTTGATGAAAAATTCAATACATTCATTATATTTAACATTATTTATTTATTTAGGACATTAAGTTGCATCCCAACTCAATATATGCATAGGCCTCATTTGCTGAAAAATAAATACATTTATATGTAAATTAAGAAAAATGTTTAGTTTCATTTACATATGTATTGGAATGTGGTAATACTTTATAGAATCATTCATCCACGTAGTAATAATATTTTAGATGATTTAAATGTTAAAAATACTACTAAAAATTTATATTTAGCATTAAATCATTTTATTACATTAATTTTACATGTTTGTAAATGAGATCCATATATAGAGATATTAGACAAATAAAATAGGTTCTCGTAATAATATGAGTGATGATAAACACAATAGATGAAGTGAATTTTTCATCACCAATTTATATATTAAAATAAATAAAGTTACCTAGAATGGGAAGTTTCATAGAACCATCTACGAGAACGATGTTTTGATTCAGACTTTATTGTAATGATTTTGATAGTCGGACCAGATTGGATTGGAACCATTTGAAAAGGCATTTTACATATCGTATCCAATTTTTTTGGCCATATCCCGCGGCAATTCAAGAAATCCACTACCTAATTATATCAATAGCGAATGGAAAAGGGGGAAGCCACCGCCTATTTAGTAATCAACGGAGTGGAACCCATTGCCTAATTAGTGAAAGGTTGCGATTTTATTAGCCCGGGCTAATTTATATGCATTTTCTTATTATCATGTAAATATTTTTTCAAGTGTATTTAATTTACATTTCATTTTTATTGGATGTTAAATATGCTCGAATGAAGTTTTTTTAGTATACAAAAATTCTACAATTTTTGGATATATTTTAGTTGTCAAAAATGGGGGTGAAAGTACTTAAATACCCCTCAAAATGTTTTCTTTTTGAAATTTATATACACATATCGAAATTATAAATTTTAGTATATAAATTAAATACCTGAAAAAATATTTTTGTAAAAAGAACATAAATATAAAAATAATACACTTTTAGCCCCTGAGGCTGACAAGAACCTAATCCATTAGTCAATGGTGATGATTCTAACAATCGATTACTTTGAACTTTCTAAGGATCCTCCTCTTTTGCCCTAAAGGATTTAGGGACCCAATCCATAGGAATAATTCTTTTAAAATTTCAGACAATTCTAATATATAAATCCTTCATTATGTTTAAAATATTAATTTTATTAAGAATATATTTATTACGCCAATAAAAGTTTTGGTCTCTTAAGTGATGTAGTCTCGCGGCCACAAAAACGTTTTTAAACACGATGAAATGGATCAAAGATATTAATCCATTAAGTCACCAGTTTCCATTCCTTCAAATTAAATGTTCCCATGATTTTATGAATTCAACTTGTTCTCTGTGTTTCAAATGCCTTGTTTAGCTTAAAATTTAATTATTAACTTAATAAACGGCTTGTATTCAAGCACCGTGCTTTTATACAGCCATGAGATTTCAGGACGCGTAGCTCATACCTGACAAAGTCAAGTAGGATCAGCTGATCATTATATGAACTTCTAATCAATCCAAGTTTTAAGCTACAGTGAGTTGCTATTCAATGCTCACGCGTACCTCGCCTAACATATCTATAAGGTTTCAACACCAATGCAGATCCCACGTGACATAAGTCAACTAACGGGTAACAGACCATGAGAATCACCCTTTTGAAGAAATCAGACTGTCAAGATATAGATTAGAAGAGTGTTGACGTTGTCTGACTAGACAATATATAATATTGTTTAGCAGACACTATACCGATTAGCATACTCATTATAACATGTCAGTTAACATACCAATCAGCTTATTAACCAATAGAGATGAATGTCACATAATGACAGTATCAAGACTATCCTAATTCCCATTCGATCAGGATATTATATATCATCTCAAGGCTGTATATTATTGCCACTTGCTGAAACCTACTTGCCTACACCATCATCGTCATTGTAAGTCATTTCCCAACTAGGTGAAGTTAGTAGCATGGATTTTCTTACATCATTATTAACTATTTGAGATTAAATTTTTAATAATATTTAATATTTTAAAATTTTATTTAATTACCTACCCGTCCACACACCTACCCTAAATTTGGACATATCATTCCCACCCTATGTGGCATGAAAAGGAGGAACCCACTGTCTGACATGCTATCCTAAGTGTCACTTTGTCATGTGTTATTTCGAATATTGGAAAAATTATGAAAAGAAATATTCTGAAAAGTCTGTAAATAATCGATATGATAGAATAAAGTTGGAATAATCGTAAGAAAAAACAATTGAAATACAGAGGTAAAGTTCGAAAAGTAAATATATTAGATCGTAATGATGTCAAATTATTTACAAAAAACAAATATGTGCACGAAAAAGAAAAAATCATGGAAAAGGATTACCAAACAGTGACCCAAATATTATAATTCCCACGACACCCGGGCAACCTGACTGAGTCACTGACCGAAATCAGTGAATGTTTCTCAACAAAATAGTTGACGCGTCAACTATTTTCACGTAAAATAGTCACCTTTTGATGGAAGTTTCAACAATTTGGCTTTTACAATATTTTTATAATGCTTGAAACCTACGGAATTTTCTATGAATACCGTGGATGTTTTTGACATAATTCTACAAATATTTTACTAATATTCTAATTTTTTCTTACAATCTTTCGTAATATCTCAAATAGTCAACACTCGCAAAATGCGGCTTACCACTGATCCGTGGCCACTACGTATATAGTTGTGTGTTCTACATATCTCACATTTCTTTTAAAGTTGCTTCCTATTTTGGGGCCAACTGTAGATAACTTTTGTGTAGTAATAAAGTAAGCAATTTTTTCTCCAAGAAAAATGACATCCTAACACATTTGAAGTAAAACTCATTTTAATTTTTATATTTTTCCATTTTATGTGCGATTTGAGATTTACTATTATTTGAATTTTTCAATTTTCATATATATAACAACTGCTTGTTCATTTTTCAATATGTAACAACTTTATTCTTTTCCTATAGTTATCTATTCTTTCATAAGGTCGATTATGTACAATATGTTGTATACATGCTTTAGTTACTGTTTTATTTTAATTTATAAATATATTTCCTAAGTGTATGTAATCTATATACTAAGGGTAAAACTTTTGATGAAAAGTTTTTGAGGTAGAAGTTGTCACATTGATAGAAAATGATATGATATAATAGGAGTAATGATAAGAAGTAAAGAGAATAAAGTTAAAATAGATAGGTTAGTTGTATAGATAGTTGTGTAGAAATGATTGAAAAGTAGGGTAGTTTGTATAGGAAAATGTGAAAAATAATTAAAAAATAGAGTAGTTATGGAGAGTAAAAAGTTTTAGATGGAAAAGTTTTAGTTGACATGTTTATATCCCAAACAAACACACCCTAAGTTTTTCTATTTTATAATACTTTTACATATTTATTTTTTTAATTTTTAAAAATTAAGTTTTTAAAGGGTGAAAAGTGACTTATATGCCTTACGATTTTTAAAAATCAAAAATAAATATATAAAAATATTATAAAATGATAAACTTCATATATGGAGTAAATATATTTAGGAAACCAAGTTCACGAAGAAAAACTTTAAAATAAAATAAAAACAGATATTATAACGTAAGCATATGTGCACTATCGTATATAATTATGAAGCGACATGATGATGTGACTTTTCTTTGGAAGCTTGCATCCCGTTCTAATTTCATGGAATTGGAACCGAACAGCACTTAACCTAGATTTTAAGATTAGATTTGCGATAGAGTTTTAATAAATAAGATTAGTTTTAAGGTTGAAAATAAGATTAAGATTAGATTTGCTATAGCGTTTTAATAAATAAGATTAGTTTTAAGGATGTATGAGAAGTGATAAAAATTTCAGACGAAAACTTTTTGGCATAAAAAATTTCAAATTATGAGAAAATAATATTGTATGAAAGTTAAGATAATTATATAGTAAAACATGAAAAATTAACTAAAAAATAATAATTATAAATAGTGAAAAGTTTTTGTTTGAAAATTTTCTGTGCTACTTAAACATACCCTAATTAGTTAATGGGCTAGAACGGATATCTGCAACTAGGGGTGAGAATTGAGGCGAGTCATACCGGATCAAGGTTTGTCCAACTTGACCATACTTTTTAAAAATTGAGTTTGACTCTTTTTTTATACCGGATCAGGACAAGGTCAGTTTGACTCCTTTTTTTTTTAAATAGGTACCGAGACAAATTTCGAATTGGTATTGGACCGATTTCGAGATAGAGAGTCGGGCCAAAAATACAAGTCAAATAAGATAATTTTAAAAATTTATATATCTATCAAATATAAGTATACCTCTATACTAAATTTAAATATTATATGCTTCAATATTTCACTAATTATTTAAAAACATAATTAAGAAAACAAAACATTTGAAAATATAGCATAAGTTTATTAAAATATGTTAATATACAATTGTACATAAGGGTTATTCATGTATAAATTTTTTTTATTGATTCTTATATTGCTTTATGAATAAATTAATTTTTTATTATTAATAGAGTTGAATATAAAAAGTAAAACTTTTGAAAGAAAATAATAATGATATTTAAATATAAGTTTATAATTTTTAATAAATTAATATATATGAGGTGAGTCGAACTATTCGAGTCAAGATATGGTTGACCCATATCGAACTTATTTTTAAATTCAGGGTCCGTTTGGCGTCGATAAAAACTTTTTGACGTGTTTTTGAGTAAAAAAATGTCAATCGGACCGGGATATATCACTGCATTCCGGACTTGGCACGAGCATTCATGCATGTCAGCATTAATTATCATCGTCAACATTATACGGAAAGATCGTTCGCTGCTGGGAAGTTTCGGAATTTTCTACGGTGCTCATTTTTCACTTCTTCCAACGTTATTGCCGTAGGTATGTGCCGTATACATATATTGCTGAAAAACGACCGCAGATGGGGTGAAAAGACAAGTTTTGAACACAGGGTGTGTTTGGGAATGGATAAAATTTTTAATAAAGGGTGTGTTTGGTTGAAGGTAAAACTTTTGATGAAAAGTTTTTGGAGTAGAAATTGTCAAATCAATAGAAAGTGATATGATATAATAGGAGTAATGATGAAGAGTAAAGAGAATAAAGTTAAAATAGATAGGTTAGTTGTATGGGTAGTTGTGTAGAAATGATTGAAAAGTAAGATAGTTTGTATAGAAAAATGTGAAAAAATAATTAAAAAATAAAGTAATTATGGAGAGCGAAAAGTTTTAGTTGACACTTTTTTATCCTAAACAAACACACCCAAAAAGTTTTAGAGATGAAAAGTTGTCAAATGATGTGATATGATAGGGGTAATGATGATGAATAAATAGGATAAAATTGAAATAGATAGGTTTATTGTGTTGATAATTGTGTAGAAATGATTGAAAAGTAGTATAGTTGTATACAAAAATGTGGAAAAAATAATTAAAAATAGAGTAGTTGTGAAAAGTGAAAAGTTTTAGATTGAAAAGTTTTAATTTGACAACTTTTTATTGTTAACAAACACACCCACACACTCTTGCTGTTGAAAAGTTTTCGTTGTTTCCGGAAATTGTTGTTAGTGCCAAACGCACCCTCAATTAAAAATTTTTAACTCGTTTCTTTACAAAATAAAAAAATATTAATTTTACCAAACCAAAAAGCTAGTCATGCCAAAGCCGGGTACGGCTCAACCGGCACCAATTCCCACTCTTGTCCACATCAATCCAACCCTCGGCGACTGCACAAGAGTTGGAACGGTGATGTGAGTGCACGTGAACCGATATATTTTGCCTGGGTTCTGTCAGCGGTGGCGGATTGCAGCAGAACTTTGGGCGCTTGTCCTGGCAAAAGAACCTGTTATCAAGTCACGAAGGGTGTTTTTGCCCGGGATAAAAAAAATATTAACTAAAATTTTTTAATTTAAAATTTTTTACTTTTCATAATTATTTTATTTTTTAATTATTTTTTTATATTTTTCTAAATAAACTATCTTATTTTTTAATCATTTCTACACAACTACCTATACAACAAACCTATCTATTTTAACTTTATTCTTTTTATTTCTCATCATTACTCCTATTATATCACATCATTTTCTATTGATTTGACAACTTTTACTTTAAGGATGTATTTGTTTTGAATATAAACACGTCAACTAAAACTTTTCAATATAAAACTTTTCACTCTCCATAATTATTCTATTTTTTAATTATTTTTTCACATTTT
>JAXCLR010000063.1:32218265-32229082 GCA_035584095.1 Annona squamosa | reverse complement strand
TTCTTTTTAATCATTTATACATAATTACCCACACAATTAACCTATTTATTTTATTTTTATTTTATTTATTATTCACTCTTATCCATGTTATATTACATCATTTAATAACTTCTATTCTTTATAATTTTTTATCAAAAATTTTATTCATCCCAAACATATGCTCATGAGACATTTCCGTACAAGACCCTAGCAAAAATTTCAACCAACCACCACCGAACATTAATCATTTCAAACACATCAAACCAGTATTGACTAAACACATAATCAACCTTTTGCATGGTCCATCATTGGTGCAAGCTAGTTTCTCGTTTTATTCCTGCGTAAGAAGCCCCTCCTAAAATACATATGATGCACATGAGCTACCGAGTTTCATAACTAGCGGAAGGAAGAAAGAAAGAACACGGCCATACATGAGGAGGAGGGAAGGGAAGGAAAAGAAGAGAATTAGAGAAGGGGTTTATATAGATAGATATACGGGGCTAAGGGCATTTGGGTTTTCCTTTCTTGTTGCGCATGTCCCTGTAGCAGGGGCACTGGTGCTTGTTGCCGTAAGTTCCAGACGGGACGCACTTGCAGATCCTGCAACAGATCCCGCAGTAGTTCAAGCACCGGTCCATCACCCCTGCTTTTGCGCATCTCGCCTTGCACTTTGCTCCGCAAAATCCTTTCCCTGCATGCGTCCATTCACGCCAGTATTCAACAGGCACATATGCACAACAGCATCATGCGTGCTAAGCTATCTACGACCATTTAAATCAAAGGTACAGATGAATGGCTTAATCTCTACCTAATTAATGAAGTATGATCTCGTTAGCTCGAACTATAAAATTTATTTTTTACTTTTTTATAAGATTTATTATTCTACGTATATTAAACTTTTATTATTTTTGAAGATATGTACTTTTCTTTTGAAACATAATGACATGTTCATAAAAGAACAGATTAAAAAAAAATTAAGATTTTTTGGCCAAGGCCGGGCTAACAAAATCATAATTCTTAATTAACTAAGACTAAAGATTAATTAGTGAAAGAGAATACATGTTTTATACGTACCTAATGCATCATCATCATCCAAGGCGGCTTGAAGAGGAAAGAAGCTAAGGTGAAGAAGCAGCAGGACTAGGACGGTACTAGCAAAAACCTTACTCTTCGTCATCTCCTCCAGCCAAACCAAGCAGCAAGCGCAAACAACAACCAACCGCTAAAGACGCCACCATAGCCGGGACGGTTCATTTAATACTGCTACTACGTTTTTCTACGTCGCGACAGAGCAGCATCTTCGTCCGACGCAGCCGTGCTCTGCATGCGCGCCTTTTTCTTTTCGACGGCAGGTTTATTAATGGTCAAAAGATGTAAAGTTAAAATTCTTCCATTTAAAACTTTTCATTCTTCATTATTATCATATTTTTTTAATTATTTTTTTATATTTTTCTATACAGATACCTTACTTTTCAATCATTTTTACACTATTATCCACATAACAAATTTATCTATTTTAATTTTATTATCTTTACTGTTCATTATTACCTCTATCATATTATATCAATTGACAACTTTTACTCTTCAAAATTTTTCATCAAAAATTTTACTCATTTCCAAACACACCCTCAATGAGAGATAGCATCCATCCGTATAGCTGACAGAGGATGGGAGCAAACTTTTCACCCCTTCATTACTTTTTTCAAGAAATAATTTAATATTTTAACTAATCATTTTTTTTATTTTTACTCATATATTTCAACTGTTTTCTCCCATAGCTACTCTTTGTATTTATTCCCATTTTCCTCCTATTATATTATATTACCTTCTCATTTAAAATATAAAAAAAAAAAGATAATTTTTTATCGCCTCCCTACCGATATTAAGTAACAAACCCTTTGTGTACTTAATAATTACAAGACAGATCAGATCCGATGAAGACCATCAATCTTTAAGCAACAAAGAATCTGCCACTGTGCTGGTACGGATGCAATCTTTGAGAATTTTCGAACAAAATTGATACACCAGAAATTTCAGAAAACTTATGTACTTGCGGATGCAATTTTTAGAAACTAATGAACCCCTTGCAATTTCGCCCAATCAATCGACATAAGCATGGATGTAAAAATTATTATTGTTATTAGAAAAATTCCTTATATATTCACAATATTTATCCTTAAATATTATTATTCTTGCCAATGACTAGTGTGCCGGCGAAAAGTTACACCTTGCCCAGGAAATCTGTGCTTCAAGTCTTAGCACAGGGAGATAATCTCCCATTTTCGAAACAATGTGTCCGTAGATACTCTGTTAGCAATATTGTGATATTTTTACTCCTGAAGTTAAAAGGATTGGAAATATGTACTTAATTTGGAAATGCTAAACCTATCGAAATCTATTTTTTTCGAGCAGCAATAATTCTGGCTACTGAATATTTGAAGTAGAAACCATTTTAGGTAAGCAAAAAAAATTTTGATAGGTAAAATAATCTTTTCATTGGATAAATAAAGGCAACTTTGATTGCTTTATTATGACAAAAATGTAGAGTGAAATATTATATGTGAAGAATTTGTAAAATAGTATGAGTATATAAGAAATTTTTCATAATATTAATAATAATGGGTTCTTGCATTTATGTCTAGGTAGTTAGAATGAAATTACAAAAGTATCACTAGTTTCCAAGTTGTGTCAGTAACTACATTAGTTTGTTTGATTGCAGGTACATCGGTTTTGTTAAAAAATAAAATAAAATTTAATGACAAAAGTAACCATGTAAATAAATAAGATCATAAAATGCAAGAAGTTACCTCTAAAATATTTTTAAAATTTTATTTTTTAAAAATATTCCTCATTTTGAATAAGTCTGTTTGATGTGGGGAGTATTTTAAAAAATAAAATTTTTTGTGTATCTTAAAAATATTTGCTTATATTGTATAATTTTTTTGTTTGCGAGAGCCTTTTTTATTTTTTTATTAAAAGGATACTTCTCTAATTTCAAGCAAACAAGGTAGGTACAAATGCAGTTTTTGGAAAACTATTAATACTCTTACAAGGTTCATATGCAAAAACCTTAATAACAACGACAACAACGTTATACGTCGGTGCAAGAATGAGTAGCGACATACTCTGGGTTTCATTAATTTGAAGGCCGCTCCAGCGATGCACGTGTATAGCATTTGCTGGGCCAGCAAATGCTGCCTTGTTTTTATCCTCCGTCAATGCATTGAACCTGCCATAGATTCCATTTCATCATCCCCAGAACACGAATTTTTTTTTTTTTTTTGGAAAAGCCAAATTAGTACAGTTGTATGCCACATCGATCATACTCAAGCCATGCCATTGCAAATTCCCCAAAATCAATATCCTAATAATTCTAAATATAAAGTGAGTCTCACGTGACACTGAGGTCGTGCCTCAATGATACAGTACATGGCCTCACAAGTAGATAGTCCTAGGTTCAAATCTCTCCAGAAGCATTTCTGAAGTTGTGGCGTTGCAAGCCTCCTCAAGTTGGTGGGAATCGTCCACCGGTGGAAAGTAGTAGATAATTATTAGTAAATTGTAAGAATATCTTAGAATTTAATTGTAATACCAGTTTAAATACTCATAAAAAAAAAAGTGAGTATCACGTTAGACTCTTGAGCGTTTATAACAAAAAAATCCAAACACATCACTCCATAGTCAACAATTAATCATAGTCAACAATTAATTAGATCCTTCCAAAACTTAAATATTATGAAATTTTATGGAGCCATATATCTCGACAGAAAAAAAAAATTGTAAGGGTATTCTATTAAAAGTTTGTACATTGATCGATTAGTTACATCATTTTAATGAGTCCATATTCCCTATTAAATAATTTTTATTTCCTAATCCAGGGCTTTGACTGAAATGAGGTTTTAAACTAACGGCTTAATTTGTATAAAACTCTCCTTCTATATAACTTTATCCATTTTCACGCCAATGTGCACATGTATATCGTTGATTTAGATGAAATTACTCCTAGCTAAACAAATAGTGTTGAGTACAATGAATGAAATAAATTTCCATTCATTATTAAAATTATTAGGGGGAAAAAAAAAGTGGGTTGCATGCAAGTGGGGCTCCTAACTCAAACAACGAAAATAAACCTATGTGCAATGCCAAGTTGCCAATTGGAAGTTTGTAATGCTGACACAACTAGTTAAACGACGACAGCAGGCTTTTCCTTCTTAAAAACCAAGCAAAAGCTAAGCAAATGACATTTAAGATACTTCTTTTTATTTTTTTCATGCACTTGATTATCTAAATGTATTTATATATAAACTAAATTTTACTATTTTGGAAGTATATACTTTTTTTTTTGAAATTTTTAAATGTCTACGCATACTAGATGTTTAAGAATCTCAGAAAATCATATACACATACTCAAAAACAATAAAACTTAACTTATATATTAAATACACTTAGATAAACAAGTATACGAAGAAAAAAGTAAAAAAATATTTTTAATAATTTTTTTTATATGAACTAAGGGAGACATTTGCTTAACCAAGGCTGACAGGATCACATCTCTTCCAATAAATACATAATAGCAGTCACAGATTCCAGTTTCTTTGCAAAAAGACAAACAGATCCAACATCCGAATGTTTTAAACAGAACTCCACCTTGAGCCGAATGCATATTTTCAGCTATTATCATTTTGCAATGTACAGCCATTAGTCTGAATTCACAGATGAATTTCTTTAAACATTATCAAATTAAAGAAACCGAAATGTCAAAAGCTCATCCTTGTGAAAATTGCTACAAGTTACAATCTGCGGCCAACATTCAAGGACTACACGATATAGGCTTCAGATGTCATGTGAGAGACTAGTCAGGCTGCATCATCTTTTGCGCCCATCAGAACAAAAAAATGAAGTCAAAATAGACATTTGCTGATCCCAGAAAAAATTATGCAGGACCGGCAGCTTTTAACCGTATCACCTGCTTGCATAGACATCACCACTCCAGAATAGCATCCAAGCAGGCCTGAGTTGTGAGATGGCACAACAAGAAGCACAGCAGGCAAAGAATCCAAGTATCCATTCATGCCAAGAACACTCATCATTCCTTAAATAATGGCCCTTCTACTTCTTGTCTCAATACAAGAACGATATGCGGTGGCGTTTTGACCTTTCTTCTGATGCTGCAACGCAGGTGGCAGAGCAGCTTCCTTTCCATCTGCAGCATGCTCAATTGGGCATCCAGCTAGTCCTCCAATTACAGTTACAGGTGATGATGCACCCTTTACACCAGATGTGGATGCACGAGCAGTTTGGCCTTGTCTTTGAGGAACATCTATTTGTGACTGATCATCTGCCTTGCCACTCTTCAATTCCGCATATGGATTACCGTTCTGGGTGGTATTAGGCGATGATTCTACTTTTGAACTGGATGCATAACAACTAGCATTTTTGCCTTTCTTGGGAAACTGCTGAACCTGGGGTGACCCAGCTGCTTCAGCCTTTGACAGTTTCCCTCCCACGTTTGAGGCCTTGTTAGGTGACCCATTTAGTATTTCCATTCTTCGCTTTCTCGACTCATACTTCGCAGAATCCCAGCACCTTCTACTGACTGCCACTTTCCTCCTTTCTACAGGAGTAGGAACAGTTCCCATTGTGGAAGAATTTAAAATAACTCCAGCTTTATTTCCAATCAGTTTCCCTTCACTGTCAAAGCAGCTCGCAGCTGCTGCCCTAGGTTCAACAGCCTTCTCATCATGATTGACTATATCATCACCAAGTCTCATCAAGATAGGCCGAGTAATTTCTGTTTTACTGCGTTCAATATCCTCAAGTACATTGCCCACAGCATTATTGATGGTTTTCGTTCCAAGTTCAACCTTGCCATTAATTTGATCACCTAGAGGAGTGTTCTCTGCAGCTTTATTCATCTTCTCTGCTGCCTTATTCATCTCTTTTTTTGCTGAATGGCTTAAATTTCTACGAGCATTTGCAAACCATGTACTAACCTGAAAATGAATTAAAAAATTAATATAACTTAATAAACCGGTTATATCATAAAACAAAATGCAAAGAGAGGAGGCATTCTAGTTGCAAACGTGAAAATGCATCTCCAAGACAGATATACCAACACAATGGTAGCCAGGTCCATGCATCCAATGTTCACCTAGTTTGATTTACCACAAAAGAAATCATAATGCCTGATGGAATCAGGATATCAGTTAACACTTCCCCCAAAATCCATGCTGATTTTTGGGTGGGGGCCATGGATACACCCTGGCTCCGACTTGGTGCACAATCACAACTTTGTACATGTCAACATCAGTATGTGCAGAGCACTGCTCTTGGTGACAGCAAATTCACAGCAACAAGTAGCTTTTTCATAAAGAGCAGGACCTGGAGGATCGTGATTCCAAGTTCCTTTGCCAAATGTTCTGTTGTCGCTTTTGTGGGATACGCATTTTCTCTAAAAGACTCAGCCAGTCTCTGCATAAGCAATGAATATTTCAGTGACTGAAATCAATTCGAGGACATAAATTTACGTCCAGTTGAACAAAACACGTGAAGAAAACCATTGATATTTCATGGCTTAATCAGCAGCACAACAAATTGCAATGACAATTATGCACTTGCAAATCAGCACATCATGCCAATTTCTTCTATTGCCATTTTGACAACCTTATATTGAAAACTATAAACAGCAAAAAGTGAGGAAAATGATGACATCAAATCAGTAATAGGATTCTGCCACTGGATTTTGCTTGGAGCCATCCTGAAAATTCAAAATAACAGCATAGGTACAGCAAATATAAGGGTATACAGCATTATTTCTCATTTGCAACCCACTTTAGAGAGTTTTCATGCATATTCGCAATTCATGGACACACACCACATAGTCACAAGCATCACACCAACAGGTCCTACGAGGGGGACATCTATGACCTGTACACAGCCATGATAGATATAAACATCCAGAAATACACAAACAAAACATTGCAATTCAATGCATTCAATGCAGAGTAAAATAATGTCATAGGCTCATCATTTGTTAATTTCACGCTGAACTAAATAGTTGGGGGAAACAGAGAGAAAACTACTACAATAGCAGAGCCAATAAACAAGCCCACCCATAGCCATGTTTGATGAATCTGATGGCTACCACTTCGAAGTTTGAACCATACGCTCAATTGCTCATATCATGAAAGGATATGTTAAAGATATAACTATTCATCAATTCAGGTTGGCCATTTGAAAGACCATTGGGTGTACCACAGGCCACCTTCTTGTCTAAATTTCTCAGCTGTTCAAGTTTTTCAGAAAACTACAGTGTTCAAAGCAACATGCACTTTAAGATACTTAACTAAAGCACTAATAGGGCACAGAAAAGCAATTCAAACATTTAGAACGAATTTTTCAATACTTCATAAAACCAACATGCACACAAGTGCCCTGTATGCAAATAACTGGATCAGGCAGACTTGCATTAGAATATGCTACCTGAGATACAACTGGTCCAAAACCTCTACAGCCTGATCTGGAAGCTTTATTTCCACGACGATTCTGTTTGGCATTATCTTCCTGTTTGTTAGAATGCTTGATGTCATCATCATCCTCTGTTACAAAAGTTTTCTTAGGAGACTTGTCAGTTAGACCCACCACATCTATAATTGGTTCTGGGACTGCATCTTTCACCACAGGCAAGCTTTGGGCCTCTGCAACTAGTTGTCTATCCGGCACAGTTCGATGACTTCCCTTTGATGATACAGCCCAATCATTCTCTTCTTGCTGTGGAAAACTCATCTCATTCCAATCTTCATCGCCACTTGAATCTGAAGAAATATCCCCGTATGTTTCCTTAACAAATCAGCAAATAGTCAACTAGGATGAGTATGACAGTAATAAGATCTTTTTCTGTAAATAAAGTACAGTCCAGCTCAAACTTTTTTTTTTTTTTGATTGGACAGTCCAGCTCAAACTTAAGTACATAACCAATCTCGAGATTAACTACAGCTTCTATTGTGAATTCTAAGTCTATTCTAGTGTACCGGTCCTCACTGTACCAGTTAACAGAAAATAAAGGGAAAGCACAGCTATGAAGCAAAGAAAATCTCTGGAAGTCTGAAAGCAACTGTGCACAAAGACTGAAAAGCACTCGCATCTAATATGCAGTTGCAGCACACATTTTTCAGAGATCTGCAAAACATGTACAAGAGAGTATGGCTGCTCTTAAGAATCACAAAACTATCAACATAATATTGAATGCTGCAATTTCAGCCAAGTTGATGTGCATAAATACCATTTCACACCCAGATGGCACATCCATACGACAGCATGGTATTGGGCCCCCCAACATCGAAAAGAAATTTATCGATGAAACTTCCTCAATGCTTCCTTTTTAGTCGATTAGCTTTTTATCGAAGTACTGAATGCCATTTTGTGCCCAGTTCTTATGTTTATACAAGGTGACGCAGTATGTGGTTGGGATCCCAGCATGAAATAAACACTTTGTGAAGGGAAACTTACATCATGTAGCTTTTTATAATCCATCCGTGCATACTGCCTCTTCCCTGAAATAGGAGCAGCAATTTCACCACTTGAATCTTGTTCTAGTAAAGACTGAAGCTCAGAGTTTACCAGCTTTCTCTTTCCAACATTCATTTTAGATCTCTGTTTACTTGACTCAGTAGTAGGATCAGAATGATCCTCCAATGGCCCCCTAGTCATTGCATCTGACTTTGGAGAATCACTGTCACCACCAACAAAAAAATTCAAGTCATCTGTATCAGATGAAAATTCAGATTCATCAGAGCTTGAGCCAGCCTTCTGAAAATTCTTGTTGATTTCTGGTGCACTGGGATCATAATCATCATCCTCTGAATCAGAAGACAACATAGAGCGGTCATGCAGCTCATCTTTGATTGAAGCACTAGAGTCATCAGATGCAGAGCTTGAATCACATTCTTCAGAACTAGACTCTTCTTTAGAAATCTCCCCAGTAGGAATTGAGTGGTCAGGATCATAATCATCATCTTCGGAATCATCTGATGGAAGTCCCAAGTCATCATACTGCTCATCTTTGGATGCACTAGCAGCTGCCTCAGGAAAAACTTTCTGCATGCGAGGGGAGGGACAAAGAAGCACTTTTAAGTTCAAAGACATCACTGCACATCACTAGTGATGGTAACAGCAAGGCTTCTTTTGGCAACCAAATAAAGCTGATCATGCACCACCATTAGGAATGTGTAACACAGAACAACCTGCGCTGTACCAAATTGATATAGAACAAAATTGCTCCTATAGAACCAGGGGCAAAAGAGATTAAAAGAATAAGGTGCACTCTAAATAGACTAAAAAGTAGAGAAAATTTTAAATTATAACAAAAGAAAAGTGAAATTAAGAAGGATGCAAGAGGAAAAATAATTTTCCCTAAATGTCTATGTGGTCCAATAGGGGTACTGATTAGGATTAAAGTGAACAAAGACAAAAGATAAGAGGATTTTTATATTAAAAAACCATGAGCAATGATTCACTAGAGTCTCCATTCAACCCGTTTTTTAATTTTAAGCCTTTTTTTCCTAATCTAGACCATTTATTTTGTTTAAAACCACCTACTTTATCATGCTACCAAAAATAATTTCGTTGGATGCTTATATTTTGTAAAGAATTAGCATTTTTAACAGTGCAGTGGTTCACACCGTGGTGTGTATGCATGATGACCTCAACTCAAATCCGGAGGAACCATAGTCTCACAGGCTTTGTAATCAACCAAAAAAAAAAAAAAAGTGACCATATAACTATTAATTTTTTAAAAAATGTAGTGTGTGTGTATATATATATACTATATAGTATATCAAGTTTTTAAATACAATTGCGTATAGATTTGGGGGAAAATATTTTAAAATTAGAAAAATAAGGGCATGCAGCCCGGATGTATTGAATAATTACCCAAAAAACATATGAAACAATATTTGAAAGAGTTATGATCTTGTTAGCCTGGGCTAATAGGAACTTCTATTAGCACAAGTGCTTCTATTAGCACAAGTGCATGTGTTTGTTTTTTTAATTTGCTTTTTTTTCATGAAAATATGAACCCCAAGCATATTCAGTTCACATAGTTTCACAATTTTTGTATATATATATTAACTGTTGATTTTTGAAATTCAAAGTAATATAAATCCACATCTACAAACTATAAAATTTGATATTAAAGACACTTGAGCTTATATTTCATAATATATACATATATGTGCCCAAACTAACAGCAATTCCTTTTAGGCAGAGTTAATAGGATGATAGCCCTATTTAAAAATGGGCAGTATTCACTTGGAAGCGGTTCACATTTAAGCAAATGGTGAACTGGTTCAAGTGAGGCCCCATTTATTAGTTCATGAAATGTATTCCATCCACTGTATTTAAAAATTATATTTAGTTAAAAATAATTTAATTTTAAAATAGACAAAGGTGGGCCACAAACTTAAAAGTATTATTTTAAAATGAATATAAAGCTGTTAAAATACACATCTCATTTGTGACCCACACAAATTCTGATTAAAATGATTCTAGGTGGCATTATTAAATAAAAAAATAACAAAGACAATGAAACGGGATAATTCCTCTTACACCCATAACAATTAGGGGTGGGAATTGGGGCGGGTCGACCCGTGACCCGGTATTGACTCGACCCGTTTTTGGCCGGGTAAAACCAATACATTTTTTACCCGGTATGGGGATGGGTCAGAAATTTTGACCCGAATTCAAAAATAGGGTTGGGTTGGATCAACCATGTCTTGACCCGAAGAGTCCGACCCGCCCCGCATATATAAATTTATTAAAAATTATAAGACTATATTGAA
>JAXCLR010000063.1:32205547-32218165 GCA_035584095.1 Annona squamosa | reverse complement strand
GTATACTTATGTTTGATAGATATATAAAATTTGAAAATTATCTTATTTGACTCGTATTTTTGACCCGACCCGCTATTTCGAAACCGGTCCGACACCGACCCGAATTTTGTCCCTAACCCTGATAGAAAAAAGTAAGGGTCAAACCAACCTTGTTCCGACCCGGTATAAAATAAGGGTCAAACAAGATTTTTGAAAAATAGGGTCAGGGTTGGGCAAACCCTGACCCATCCCGACCCGCCCCGATTCCCACCCCTAATAACAATTGCACATAATTCCTAGTATACTCACAACATTTCATAAGTTCCTCTTATACCCATACCATTTCATCCTAAATTCCCCCCATACCCACGCGGTTAAAACCACCATCATCTATCTCATTGGAAAAACGAATTTGCCCTTTAAAATTTTTTCTAATTAAAATAAATCAACCTTAACATGACTCAATTGATGGTAGTAAATAATTAATACAAGATATTAAATAAAAGGTTAAATTATCTTAATTGGCAAAATCGTCTTTTCAATGAGGTAGATAAAGTAGTTTTAACGGCGTGGGTATAAGAGAAATTTAGGGTGAAATATTATGGGTATAAGAGGAATTTATGAAATGTTGTGAGTATATTATGAATTATGTGCAATCGTTATTGGTATAAGAAGAATTATCCCGAATAGAATAAATTCCATAAAATGATGAAAATAAGGCCCACTTAAAACCAGTCCAATGATTGCTTAAATGTAAATCAATTCCAAGCGAACACTATCCTCTAAAGATATAAGTAATGATGTGTAAATTTAAGGTATTTAAGAAATTAAAATATCCCATCAAAGGTATTTTAGAAGTTAAATTGTTAAATTTGATTGGAAGGTGCGGAAAATAGAGGGGAACTTTCAATTTTTCAAAAATTTTTCCCACACTATCAATAGAAAATTTTCAACAAAGGAACTAATTTCCCATAACCTCAAAACCCAAGGACTTAGGCTAAAACAGATAAAAGTTTCATTCCAAAGCTATTTAGTCAAAAAGCTCTCCAAGAATATCAACAACAAGGGGGGAAAAAGAAAATGAAGCTCCCCAAGAAAAAGGAGGGCAAATGGTTTACCATCTATAACAATAAGAAAGGTGGGTTTCCACCTAGGCACACTCCAATCCTAACAAATCAGCAAAGACAATGGATGCAAGGCCCTTAACTGGTCACATGAAGGACAAATCATGCACGACACAGTCAACAGAGAAGACCCAGACTTCATCTGGGTTTGTGCCGCCAGATTGAAAAAAGCATAGATCAAGAGATGGCCTGATAGGTGGATGCTTCCGAGGATGGCAAAATTTTAACCCTCAGACCTAACTAGAATTATGTCAATATAATGTGTGATGATTGCCTATGTGTCTGAGATGGCAGATGCAGATATTAGGCTGAGCGGACACTTAATGCCGAATTTAGAATCCAAATCCATGCTTCAGTAAATACCAAATTAATGTAGAGAAAGATGTCGTGTACCAAATTGTTATGGTAAAAACTGCACGTAGATTGAAAAGAAAGAAGATTTTGACAAAAATGAGTAGGCCTTCTCAACGAAGAGCGGAAAAAGAAGAAACTAAGATAGATATTTAGAATCAGGAAAGAAGGCAACTTAGAATTTAGAAGAAATAGGAAATACCCTCTCAAGGGATCAAAGAAAGAACTTAGAAAAAAAAAATTGAAGCAGAGGATAAAGAAAACCTATAGAACTTACATCCAGTCATCAATCATCATTAATAATCTAAAAAGCCCAATGTAAACTCTATTTTTAGATAACTCGCACACAAACCAAGGCTCTAATTTGACCATATATGAGTAAAACCCCAAAATAAAATAAATAAAACCAACCATCTAAATCACTCATCAGTTGATCTATGTTTTGATAAATCAATCCTTGAAATTCCAAATAAACAACTAAATAATTAAAGTCCCCAGTATGCTAAAATAAAGTAGCCACTAAGCCTACACTATATGCTAAAAATAAAGTAGCCACTAAGCCTACACTATATGCTAAAAGAAAGTAGCCACTAAGCCTACACTATACCTGAATGATTGTCCCACCAAGTTCTACATTAGAATGTAAATTAGTTCCCACCAGGTTATCAAAACTCTTCTGTTGAATCATGATGCAAGTAAATATTCAAGGCTGGCTGCTTAAGACATGCATCTGTAACAGCTAGAAAGCAGGAAGACAATCATGCGTTGCACCTAGAAATAAATAAAAGTTCAATTAAGAAAGTAGTTGTATTGGACCTCATTTCTAGGACCAAGAAAAATTTTAATTAAAGATGGAGAAAACTTTTGCATTATTTAGAAAAAGAAAGGGAAAAAATCAATAAAAGGAAATAGGAGGATCGTGGTTATACGACAGACCTCCCATTTGTCCTCGATAGAAAGATCAGTTCCTAGAATCTCGTTAAGTAATTCAATGCAACCTATTTTACAATTGCATCCAGGACATAGCCAGCTCTCATCTCCAGGAGGAACTGCAAGTAACCGAAAAGGGAACAGAAACTTAAAAACATAGTCTCCCTGCAAACGCCAACTTGAAAGTCATTATCAAATCCATTTTTTCTTACTTTCCTCATTTGACAAGGGAGGAGTTAAACACTTTTGGTGAAAGCCGCGGTCACAAGCACCATCACAAAGTATGATATCGTTGTTGACAGACAAGTCTTTCAATCCACATTTGGCACAATAGATCTGCCACAAAGATGCACAGTTTTAGTAACCATCCTTCCATTGTTCTCCACCAGTAACTTTTTTTTCGACTTCATAAATGCAATCGATAATAATTTTATATGAGATAATAGATTGTACATACATCCTCTGCATTAATTTGTCCTTCAGAATCAAATAAAGACAGCTGAAATTTTCCCTCAGAACATAAACTATCAATGCGTTGAAAATTTTCTCGAACTCTCAGTTTGCAGCGTAATATTTCAGACATGGCACGTTGAAGCTCCTTCTCTGGCCTTAGTTTTTCTTGGCTGCATAGTTCAACAAAGAGAAAAGTTGATCCTCTTCTTGAGGTTATTAAAGTAAAAAGGAAAAGGCCCTAAGAAATACATATGACATTTACAGCAGCAGTTGTGAATGACTCCCCAGGCAACAAAGGCAACTGATATCCAGTGCAGAAACCAAACTTTCCATGATCATTGACAAAGGAAGCTATTCGAGAGAGAACCACACAGAAATTATAGTTGTACTCATTATGACAAATGATATCGAATAAGCCTAAACAAATCACATAATGGAAGTATTGAGCGATAGTCATGCAATTGTATGCATGCCACAAGATGCCAACATACTGCCACATAACCAATTAAATCCAACAAAACAATAGGCTTTCCACAAAATCAAATAATCAAATATAGAATCCCAGGACTAATAAAACACAATAGTTTAGACACATGGCAATTTTATAAAGCATATCAAAACAACGAAAACAAAACATTTATTTTTGTTGACCAGAAGATGTTCAGAATGGAGATTACATTGTTCTCACGTGCATTCACAATGAGAAGGGATGAGAATAGGATGGAATTTTCCATTTTCAAAAACACTTTTTCCATTCCCAAAAAAATAACAACTTTTTCAATTTTCCACAAAATTTTTCCAAATTCTCGTACAACTTGTTCTCATTCCTAATACACAACAACACTTTTTCATTCATCCCACAACCCATCCTATTCCTAAACAAGAAGGCACATCAATGTCCATATAGCTCCTGGGGCCTTGGCTCAAAACCTGCGGATGAAGCTTGTGCACATTACACGAAATTAAAAGTAAATAGACCCTTTTAATATAGAATATGATCCTTTATGCTCGGGCTAACCAACACAAGTATGTGCCTACTAATTCAGAACCTTTGAATGATGCAGACGACTTTCTGACTATTCAATCAACACACAAGACCCCTGTGAATTGACATCTTGACAAGAGAAAAAAAAAAATTTAATGCACAACTCCCTCCTCACATCAACTCCTCACCCATCCCTGCATTTCCCGCCTAGCAGCAAGCAAAAGCCCTTTGTGATCGAACAAATCCCCAGTCATTCTCCCTCTAACAATGGCCCCATTACAAGTGATGTTAAATACATTTAACACAACCAGGGGATGCAAGCAGCAGGAATTTCAACCATGCAGCATCCAAGAGACAAAAGAGCTGGAACCCATTTACAAAATTTTGTTGGATTAGTTCATACAAAATGTTTGTTTGCCCTTTAACATTAAGCTAGAAGTATCTTTTACTTTCTTTGCTGTGACTCCATGATAGAGTAAGAGGAACTCATAAACCAATTGATAACACAAAAAAGAGAAAAACAAGCTAGAAAACTCAGGCAGCCCATTTCTTCTGAATGTAGCCTACTGTTTTTTCTTTAGGACCGAACACTGCAGGTTGAAAAATCAGCCAGATCAAAATTGGCATACAAATAAAGAGCACTAGAAACATACTTAGACAACTTCCGTACACATAAAACCGCAAATAGAGTTCCATTTCTTTTCACGGATGAAGAAGGTATCAGTTTCTATTTCTTTCCAGTTGGAAACTGTTGCCATTTTGTGTAGGCATTAATATTAATTATGAAAACTCAAGTCATGTCAAACCAAAGTTCTGTAATTCGTTCTTCAAAAAGGGACCAAAGTTCTATGATGCATCCTTCAAAAGCCCCCTTATTTCCTCATTTGGACTACTAACTATGAAATTTGTGACAAAAAATGAATTTTTTATCTAAAATCTAAAATTTGTAATATTTACTAGCTAGAGCTGACAAGAACTACTCACCCAAAAGAGAATCTTCAATAATATAAAAACCTCTACTTTATCCCTATTTCAAAGATTTAGGATTTTCCAATCTGTCAAATTCAGTGGCTTCATTTGAAAAAAGAAGTTGAAAAACAAGATTGGAACATGATCATGCATAAAGGATAATTCAAAATTCTTAGGAAAAATAACTTATAGCAAATACAATTGAAAGTCTTTTCTCTCGATGGCATTTTACCCAGGTTTTTTGTGTAATTTTCTGAATGAACAGAGAAGTAAAAGATAAACAAATGAGCCAAAAAGAACAACCCTGATAACTGAAATATAGATTCCAAATAAGCTAAAATTCTGGTTGGGGAGAGGAGAGAGGGTCATCATCGTCGAAGGGTAGAATGGTCGGGGATTTTCGAATCGCAAAGGGCACTTGTTGGCAGTCATGGTGTGGGAAATGTGTGGATGGGCCAGGAGTCAATGCAATGAGGGAGTCAATGCAATGAGGGAGTCATGCAATTTCTTTTTTTTCTTTTGTCAAGACATCAGTTGCCGAGGGCACATGTAATTTTTCCCCCCTGCCAATCAAATGGTCAGAAAGCTGCCCACATCATCCAATGCTTTCAACTCAATGGGTGAATGCTTATATTGGCTAGCACATGCGTAAAAGGCCATCATCCTTTAACGTATTTGTGAGCCCATTCAATTCAGCACAACAGGCACATGCTACAATGTTAGGCAAAGGCACGTGACGGGGCACCAAACTAAATGGATATCGCCTACCCCACATCAAAGTGCAAAGAAGTGTGCCTAAGTGAATATTCCACAAAGTACACCGTTAATGTATTCTGAGCAGATTCAACTCAGGCACAACAGATGCAAGCTGCAACCTTAGGCAAAGGCACACAACAGGCACATCCCACTAGATGGCGAACAAAGAGGGGTGCCTAAGCGAACATTAAGCACAAGAACCCATTTAACAACTATACTCAGGTTCAGAGAATTTAACAATATTTTGGGAAAAAATATTTTGTAAATATCTCACCATCATGGGCAAATCTCAACAAGATGAAGAATTCGTCAACAATATTCTAGAAAAATTTGGCTTGCAAATAACATGTCCTTTTCCTTCAATCACAATTTCAGCATTTTTCTCCTTTGATTTCTTTCTTTTAACCTACAAAACCAGCTGAAAATCATTCCTAGCCCTTCTCTGATACCAGTTTATACCCCCCCCCCCCCCCCCCCCCAAAAAAAAAAAAAAAAGAAAAAAAAAGCAGAAATCCTTTCACCTTACCCATAAGTGACGTCCTTAAATTAAGGTCATATCAATGTAAAACCCTTAACGAGCAACATACATGACAAGCCCATTGTAGAGAAGCATGTCCCCTAAGGGCCACCTATGGTTTTGAATATCAACCAGCCATATTGTATCAACGAGCCCACTGTAGAGGAGCTTACCTCCTAAGGGTCACTCATGATTTTGAATATCGGCCAGCCATATCATCATAAGTGGTTTCCCACCAGTGTGGGCCAACCGAATGGATCTTGTAGTGTCATTCTAGTTTTCTTAATATCATTTATGCAAAAACTATTTTTTGCATTTATTATTTCCATGAAAATTTATTAATTGATATTTATGAAGTTACGAATTGGGTATGTCGCGCGATGTTTCTATTTTATACCATGTTTTTTAAAACATACTTTGACATCATTTTTCAGTTACATGCTTTCTACAATAGTCTAATTATATGTTTCTATTTAAAACAAACCAATCATGCATTAGCTTAAGTTCTTATTATTTGAAACCTAAATTTCAACCAGAAATAGGATTAAAACCCAAACCAAAACTGAATAATAAGGTTAGAGGGTTTGAGGTTTTAAAAAATATAATTAGGGTTTACAAAATCCTGGTACAACCCAACCCAACTGAACTTGCACCACCAATAATAGTACATTAAATGTGTCAAAGCATGAATGAATAAGAATGTATATTGAGTGGGTTTTCAAGTGAAATTAAGACAATGTTATCAATTTTGTGTTCGGTGAGGAGAAGATTGACAAGTCATACAGAAATTTTTCAAGGCTTTTATGATGGTATAGAGAAGGAAAATGATCACATGATTGTGCACAGAATAACTCAATCAGAAAATGTGTAATTTCCAAGTACAAAGTGTTGAATCTATAGTTATCAATTTGATGATAATCAAAATTGTTCTTAACTTGAGAGTTTAAAAATCCAGGTGTTTCTTGCTTGACTTTTGCTAATTTTTAGAGTAAATGGGAACAAACCGAGCATGTATCATGGGCCAAAAAGCCTGTCAAGTCCATAGGGAAAAAGTTAAATCAAGTTAGGTTCAATAGAAGAAACAATAGAGAAAGACCACCAACGCTTTTCCCACATGCTGAAACCAAGACATTGTTCATGGGCTAGCAAGCAAGGAACAGAGAAGCACTTGGATTGACAAAGGTTGTCAATGTATCTAGAACTTGGGTACCCTCAATAGTGATGGACATTGTTCAGAGGTTGGAACGATAGGAATTAACATAGAGTCTGCAGAATTGAAATGTGATATCCTCAATACGTGTCGTATTGGAGTGTATTATAAAAAGACAAAAGAATATGAGCAAAGTATGCTAATATATGTATTTGAAAATAAGATAAATGATCTGAAGAGTATGAAGGAAATTAAGTGATAAAAAACAAATATAGGAATAAATTATTGAGAAGATAGAAATATTTATTGATAATGATTGGAACGTAAGGTCTCTTCATAATAATCCACTTGGTTAAAAGAAAGAAATACATGTATTAGAGAGTAATGAGGGGACTACAAATACTAATGCACAAAGATGTGAATTCACCCAAATCCACCCTCTATAAAGAGATGTTGATACTTGAAGAATAGCGAGCACCTATAAATTACAAAAGAGAGAGCAAGTGCTTGAACATCTAGAAATTCCTATATTGAAGAACAAATAGCAAGTGCTTGAACCCATTATAAATGTGACTCAAGAATAGTGAGCACCTATAAATTACCCCATTTGAGGTTTTTTTTATTTATAAAAATTCGAAACATCTAGAAATTAACATGAACACCTCAGAAACAAAGAGCAATCAACTTTTTCTGGATTTTTACCTCGTGTTGGCACACATATATTATTTACGAATAATGATTAATTTCTTTATAATTTATTTTACATTTTTTACTTTACTCATATTTGATTTTGCTACGTACCATGTAGGTTTTGTTGAGGGTGTATGCATGTATCATGTATGTTGAATTGTCAGTGAGTTTACTTATCTTGTTATGATTTCTTTTTTATAAAAAAATGCATGGGGCGTGCTATTACCATAGACAACTACTTATAAAAAGATAGACTAATACACTATCATATATATAGCTATTAGATATTCTTGTATTTCCAATTTTCTAATTTTTTATGCATTTTTTCATTTTTTTAGGTTAAAAAATTCCGACAAGGACCAGTACAGTCTAATATTGATACGATATGATACTATCGTATCATTTTTTAAAGGAGGCCTATACGCAGCCCAATATCGATATTCCAAACATGACTAATATCACCCAATCTCCCATCACTACCAATCATCTATTTGATGAATTAGTGGATTCTGATATCCTGAGGTTCCCCATCTTTTGCAATTGGGAATCATTTTTCCAAATTTCCTTCAGTTTTCATCCTTTATCAATGCTCCTCAATCTAGCATAAATGCATCTACCATGAGTCAAATTTTTACCTTTGTTCTCTCTTAATTCAACCAATTTAAAATTTAAAATAAGCTAAACACAAAACTTATGGTCATCTATCATTTAGCAACTTTTGGACATCCTCATTCCACCCCACCATCATATTTTTCCAAGAATTTACTATTTTTATATAGTCCTAAGATGCTTTTTTCAATTTTCCAATGTATTCTACCATCTTAGTTCACTTTTCTTGAACCATCTTAGTTCACATTGATTCTACTTCAACATTCACAATATTTTCTCATTTTCCTACCATCATTCTTTAATTGAGAAAAATCCATTTTGGTACGCTTTAAATTCCACCATGTATCTTCGACAATTATATTATTTATGATTAAATCTAAGACAATTATATTATTTTATGCTCTTCCTTTCCTTACATATCCATTATGAAAAACCTATGTTGCATAGTCAAACTGATGAAAATAAAAAGCAATATTTTAAATCTGTCTATTCTAAGTGCAAAAATCTTGTAAAAGGAAAATAATCCTAAGATATTTTAGAAAGCTTTTATTACAATATTTTTGCTATTTTTCAAAGATATTAAAAGATTACTAAGACATTTTAGAATCTATTTAAAATAAGCATATATCTATTTTAAGTTTACTTCATTAAGAAGTTTACTTAAAATATACAATTTCCTTTCCTAGAAAGATTTGATCTTTAATAATTTGCTAAGATTAAGTGGTATGCTCAACTATAAATACAGTCCTTGTAAGCTCTACGAGGCATCAATTCTGAGAAATAAAAATAAGTTTTTCTTTGATTTTCTCTTCTACTTCTCTTCTCCTTATCTTTCTCCTTATTCTTCTGCTCTTTCTACCCTCTTTCCTCTCTTCTCATCTCTTTAAAGGTTCTTTTCTCTTTCTTCTATTTTCTCCTCTACCCATCCTACATCAACTGATATCAAAGTCAAAATCGGTACTACTTTTTACCAATTTCTATTTTTGTTTTACTGTCCACAAACTACTGTTGTCCATTCTATTATTGTTTGCTATCCACGAACTATTGCTGCCATTACTGTCCATTATGTTACTGTTTGATGCTACCTACCACTGCCATTATAACAATTTGCTGTTCATCACAAAGACACCTGCTAAAACTTTGCTAAAATCACTTTTTGTTGTTGCAATACACCAAGTTTTCCACTACATTGCACCAAGCTTTAGAACACTTGAACTCACTTTCAAGTTGTCGCCTGCTAAGCTGGGTAAGATTGGACCTAAACAAGTATATTTTCTCTAGTTAAAAGTACTTAATTCATATCTGTTTTCAATCAAGTTCTTTGCTTTGAAACCCTTTAAAAAAATAAAAAAAAAAAAGAATTCATTCTTAGTAATAAGTCTTTCCTATATCAGCATAAGTTGAATTTTGAGTCACTATGCCTACTAATGTTGAATTGAATGTTAAACTCGAAGTTTTATCCAATTCCATTAATGATCAATTTGAACCTTTAACAACCCTTTGTGATACCTTAGCCCAAAAGCAAGAAGATTTCCAAAAAGAAACAACCTCTGTCATTCAATCTCGCATTTCCTCAGTAAACAAGTTGATTGAAATTATTGAAAAATGTTCTACAACTGAGGCAGGACAATCATTTCAGAATAGTCAATCACACAATACTCATACTTCTAGTAGCTCTCCTATCATAACTAGCCTTCTCCCAAATCCAAACATGCATGCTAGAGGTCATCATAACCCAGAGCATTCACGTATTCAATAAATGCATACAAAGTCAAAAAATTATGAAGATAACAATAATTTTTATGAAATTAATTTTGCAAAAAATCCTAGACATGGGAACCACCAAAGAAATTATAATATACCTTTTCCACAACAACAACGACATATAACTTACAATTCTTGGGTGGCAAAACAAGTCAAGATAGATGTTCCTAATTATGACGGTTGACGAGACCCTAATGCTTTCTTAGATTGATTGACAAACATGAAAGATTTTTTTTGTTGGTATAATATGGATAATGCTCAACGATTGAGATTTATGAAAATGAAACTTGTTGAGTCTGCCAAATACTATTAGCAAGGAGTTCTAGATGAAAGTCAATGCGTAGGAGTACCCATCTCTACATGGGCTGAAATGAAAGCTAAATTGAAAGAGAACTACCTTCCTAAATATCATCAGACTCAACTATTGAAACAACTGATTAACTTGAGACAAGGGTCCTTAAGAGTAACTAACTATTTTGATAAGTTTGAAGATTTAAAAATGAAATATAGAACACAAGAAGATCTTCGCATTACACGAACAAAGTTTACAAATGGTCTGAAACCAAAAATCAAAACTTTGTTAAAATTGCATTCAGTTATTTCTGTGGAAAACACATATTATAAAACTTTAGAATTGAAAAATTTTCAAAAATCTTTTACTAACAAACATTTGATTCCACAAACCAGTGCCTGAATAATACACAAGTAGGGAAAAAAATCCAATTTCTCAATTTGATGTCATTGGTAAGCGAGTTAATGGTTCATGTTTTCGTTGTAGGGGTAAAGGCCATATTGCATCGCAATGTCTTCAACATACACTCATAATCAATTATATAGAGGATCATGAAAATGTGACCATTAATCAAGTTGCTGAAACTTTTGATGAACCATTAGATTGTAAACTTGTTAGAGACTATAGCTATAATGAGAACTCGCTTTAATTTTTTAAATGTGGGAACAGCGTGCAAGATTGTTATAGGTGAAGGTAGTTTTATGAATGTAATTGCTAAATCAGCTATAGCCAGATTGAATTTGAAAACTGAACCACATCTTTATACATATCGTGTAGCATGGGTAGACAAAACTACCCTTCCTATTAATGAAAGATGTTTGATTCCTATATCGATTGGTGATTATTCTGATCATATTTGGTGTGATATGCTATCCATGGATGTGGCTCATATTCTTCTTGGTCGTCCATGGCTATATAACTTAAAAGTAATCCATTATGGGCAACCAAACACCTATATTATCAAGCACAATGAAAAATCTATCCTTTTGAAGTCTGCTAAACCTAAAGAAAGTTATAAATCTCACAAGGAGTCTCCAGTTGATTCATCTAAAAAACGACCTTTGCATATTCTTACAAGAAAACAATTTGAAAAAGAAAGACAAGATTCACGACTTATTCTAGCTATAGTAGCCAAAGAGGAAACAAATACTATTCTTTATGAGACTAATGTAGTATTACTAAAATCTAAGCATTGATGAAAGAATACAAAGATATGATTTCTGATGAATTACCAAATGAACTTCCACCTATGAGAGATATTCAACACGCTATTGATCTTATATCAAGATCTCAATTATCGAATTTGTCTCATTTTCGTATAAATCCTAATGAGTGTGATGAACTAAAGAACAGGTAATTGAACTGCTTGATAAGAGATTTATTCGTGAAAGTCTTAGCCCATGTGTTGTACTAGCTCTATTTACCTCTAAGAAAGATGAATCTTAGAGAATGTGTGTTGATAATCGTGAAATTAACAAAATTACCATAAATTATAGATTTTCTATACCAAAACTTGATGATATGTTAAATCTTTTCACTAAAGCACAATTGTTCTCTAAAATAAATCTTAAAAGCGGATACCATCAAATTCAAATTAGAAAAGGGAATGAATAGAAAACTACCTTTAAAACTCGAGATGAATTATTTGAATGGTTGGTTATGCCTTTTGGACTATCAAATGTAGTGGCGCAACTTGGCCGGATTGAGCCCAAACCTGACTACCGAACCCAACTTTGAACGGTGTTGAAACTTACTTTTCGTAACCCGAACCTGAGGAACCCAATTTGTAAATATGGTAGGATTAGGGTTCAAGCGAACACGAACCCGAAGAATCCAAGTCCAATTTCTCATTTTATATTTATTATAAAATATATTATATAAATACTATTTAAACAATATTCTTTATATTCTTCATATTTTATGTTATTATACATTTGGCGTATTGTAATTTTATTGTAAATAAAGTATATTATTTTCATTTATATTTATTTTTTATTTCTATTGTTTACTTTTACATATATTAAATTTCTTCATCTTAATTTTGATATT
>JAXCLR010000063.1:32182080-32205447 GCA_035584095.1 Annona squamosa | reverse complement strand
TCTATTGTTTACTTTTACATCTATTAAATTTCTTCATCTTAATTTTGATATTAAATTTTAAAAAAAATATATTCTTTATATTACTAATTTTTAAAAGATATGCAATTTGATTATATATTATTATGTTTATTTACATGATTTGTTATTATTATTTATTCATATGAAATATTAAACTTATCACTTTTAAATAAAATGTAAATTCATAAACATAAATTCCAACCCGAAACTCAACCCGAACCCGATTTTCAAAAATAGGGTTAAGATTTAGGTTTTACAAATAAGGTTAGGTTAGAGTTAGAGTTAAAGTTGATGTTTTATATATAGGGTTAAGATTAAGGTCGAGGTGAACCTGAATTTCATGAGCCCGAGTTGCACCCCTAGTCAAATGCCCCAAGAACATTTATGAGAATCATAAATCGAGTATTTCAACCTTTCATTAGAAAGTTTGTGGTAGTTTATTTTGATGATATTCTCATTTATAGTCGTTCTAAGGAAGAACACTTGCAACATTTAAAAATTGTTATTGAGACGCTTCCATCTAAAAAGTTCTTTGTAAATTCAAGAAATGTTATTTTTTAACAAATAAAATAATTTTCTTAAGATTTGTGGTATCAGCTAATGGAATTTTTATAGATCCCTCAAAGCTAAAAATCATGAAAAAATGGCCATAACCCGCATCAATTTCTGAGGAGTGAAATTTTCATGGTTCAACTGTATTATATAGGCGCTTTATTAAAGGATTTAGCACAAGCATGGCACCTATCACAAAGTGTTTGAAAAATAAAGAATTTTATTGATCAACTTCTACATATAGAGCATTTAAGGAAATTAAAAAGAAAATGACTAAGACACATGTATTGCAACTTCCTGATTTAACTAAGGCGTTTCATCTTTTCAGGCCAGACGCATGGTTGCCTCTGTGCGTCTGGCCCAAAAACGTATTTTTTTATTTTTTTTATTTTTCTTCCATGGGCAAATAAATCTATGTGTATTGAATCTATAAACCAAGTTTTACCATTTTTAAATTTTTTCAATATTTATTTTGGATTTTTAAATACTGGCATTTTCGTAATTTTCTAGCCATGCATCCAGCCTGAAAAAATCAGGACTCTTTTACCAAAGTTTTTGAAATTGCTTGTGATGCATCAAGAGTAGGGATTGGGAGTGTTTTAAGCCAAGAAGGTCATCTAATTGTGTACTTCTCTCAAAAACTCAATGAAGCTAAGCAAAAATATCCAACACATAATAAAGAACTTCGTGCCGTCGTGCAAGCATTTAAATTTTTGAGGCATTATTTGCTACCTCATGAATTTGTATTGTATTCAGATCATATGGGTTTGAAGTATGTGCAATCACAAAAACGATTAAGTGCTAGACATGCGAAGTGGATTGAGTTTTGGCAAGAGTACACATTTGTTCTTAAACATCATATTGAAATTGAGAACAAACCTGCATATGCTCTCAGTCGTGTTGCACTCATTCTTCATACTATGGATGTTAAAGTTGTTGGATTTGATAGGTTGAAAAGTGAATATCCACCATGCACTAATTTTGAAATTATTTTTCATGAAACACAAAATAGAAATGATAATAATTATGTGATTCAGTATAGAAATTTATTTAAACAAATAAAGCTATGTATCCCCAACACATCACTTTGAGACTTTTTAATTTGGAAATTACATGCTGGGGGTATTGTTGGTCATTTTAATAGAGATAAAACCATTTCATTAGTTGAGAATAGATTTTACTGACCTCCATTGAAAAAAAAAATGTGTCAAAAGTTGTTTTACAGTATCGCACATGTCAACTTGCTAAAGCTCAAAAAAGAAACACTGAATTATACACTCTACTTATATCACATATTTCTTGGCAAAATATTAGTATGGACTTTATTCTTAGATTGTCTAAAACCTCTCAAGGATTTGATTCAATTCTTGCTGCAGTTGATAGATTTTTGAAAATGGCTTCATGTATTGCAAAATTATTTTTTAAAGAAATTGTTAAGCTTCATGGTTTACCAACTTCCATCGTTTCTAATAGGGATGTTAAATTTGCAAGCTATTTTTGGAAAACATTGTGGAAACTCTCGTGTACTAAACTGAAATTTTCATCTGCTTTTTATCAAGAAATTGATGGCCAAACTAAGGTAGTCAATTAGAGTTTGGGAAATTTGCTTAGGCCTTTGGTGGGAGAACATACTGGAACTTAAGATTTTGTATTGGCTATTGCTGAATTTGCATACTACAATTCAGTCAATCATTCTACTAGGAAATATCCTTTTGAAATTGTCTATGGGTATATTCCTCGACCTCCCATCAATTTAATTCCTTTACCCATTGATACTTGTTCATTTCTTACTACTGAATCTTTTGCTCAACACATTCAAGATATTCATGCTGATATTAGAAAAAAGATTACTCAAAGCAATGAAAAATATAAGTTTGTTGCATATGTTCTTAGAAGAAAACAAGAGTTTAATGTTGGGGATTATGTCGTGGTTCGTGTACGTCCACAAAGATACCCTAAAAATTCTTTTAAAAAGTTGCATGCATGAGTCAATGATCCCTTTCGTGTTTTAAGAAAATTGGGATCCAATTCATATGAATTTAATTTGCCTTCAGATATAGGAATTAGTTATGCTTTCGATATAGAGAATTTGTTTCCTTACCGAGGTACTTATGAGCCTCCAAATTTGTCTACAGGAATTTCAACAAATAATAGTTCAACATCACCACGTGCCTATACTTCTACGAGTATCGTCTACTTTTTCATATTAGACAGAGAATATCCTACAAGATGAACTTGTCGCTACTGGATCAGGCATTATGCAAAAATTTCTTATTAAGAGGAAGAATAAGCTTGATTCTGATGCTACATGGATTACTAAAGATGAACTATGCCACTTAGATCCACATATTCTTGAGCAGTATCAAAATCAAAACTCTCCAGTAGCAAATTTTGCAAAGCTGGAGAAAATTGATGAAAATAAACAGCAATATTTCAAATATGTCTATTCTAGGCGCAAAAATCTTATAAAAGGGAAATAATCCTAGGATATTTTAGAAAGCTTTTATTGCAATATTTTTGCTATTTTTGAAAGATATTAAAATATTTATAAGAATTTTAAAATCTCTTGAAAATAAGCACGTATCTATGTTAAGTTTACTTCCTTAAAAAATTTACTTAAAATATACAATTTCTTTTCCTAGAAAGATTTCATATCTAATAACTTGCTAAGATTAGGTGGTATGTGCACCTATAAATACAGCCCATGTAAGCTCTAAGGGGCATCAATTCTGAGAAATAAAAACAAATGTTTCTTTGGTTTTCTCTTCTACTTCTCTTCTCCTTATCTTTCTCCTTATTCTTTTACTCTTTTTATCTCTCTTCTCATCTCTTTAGAGATTTCTTCCTCTTTCTTCTATTTTCTTCTCTACCCATCCTACATCGCAAACACTTGCCTAGAATGACCTTGTAATTTCTACGTAAGGGTCAATTTGATTTTCTTAGAATCCACAAATCTTCAAATGTTCATCTCTTTTTTCAGAGTAAGATATTTAACAATAGATAAATTGTAAGTCATGGCAAAAATCAAAATGTCATAACCCGTTTCATCCCTTACTCCAAATTAAGACCACCATGAGTCCTCTCATAACTCATATCATTCTCTTTCCTCATATGTTCATATGAATCCTCTCTTAAAAGTATCCCTTGCATTAAACTATTGATTCCCATCCATATCCTCACTATTATTGAAGTTGTCTTTCAAGTGTCAATTTGTATTCAAGTAATTCTAAAACCTTTGGATTCTAAAGCACCTTTTCACTTATAAAACTTCAAATCTAGTCCTCTTGTTTTATCTATTAGGATTTGCAAATAAAACACACTAAGGGACTTCTATATATAACTGTTTAACAAATTCATCCATACATAGAGTGAAAGATAAAGGCTTAAAGTTGAGCCTTGATATAAACCAATAATAATTTGAACATCACTCTTATCTCTACTCACAGTTCTCACATTTGTCACAACCAGCTCGCATATGCCCGCAACAACTATTCCAAACATAAGTAGGCCTAAGTACTAGCAAGGAATCTACTTTCCATGCATGCGACTAGTGGATAGTTCATGTTTAATTGTTAGTAGGCCCCAAATCTTGTATTGTGCCTCTAAGATTGTCTTAGTGCTCTCTCTATCTATTTTTTTTAATCTTCCTATTATTCTCTTACTATCTTTTATTTAAATAAACTTAACTCTCCTAATTGTTGCTATTTCATGCATCCATTTAACATGCCCAAACCATTTTTTATTATATTTTTTTTATTTTATTGTCAATGGCACCACCTTCTAGATGTTTCATATTACTTCATTTCTAATTTTCTCTTCATGTTTTATAACTCATCTACTTTAGCAATCATTGAAAAGAAGTTAGTTAAGAGTTTAAGGGGTGTTCCAAAGGTTATAAGATCCTTGAATAGAATGCATATCCTCATTTTCAAGACAACTTTTTCAATTCCCAAGACAACTTTTACAATTTCCAATACAACTTTTCTCATTTTTAATACACATAATTAAATTCTCATCTCATTTCTCCATCCCATTCAAGCTTCTTGAATCCTTCCTAATATGCCCTTAAATTTTTATTTAAGTCAATCCAAATAGAATAGGTACTAAAAACCAATTACATGGGCAATAATTTGCCAAATAGTTTATGTAAATGTCAAAAAATCCTATAAAAAGGTCCTAATGTCACACCCTAGGCAAAACCCTCTCTTGTCAATATTTGGTCCAAGAATTGAGGAGTTTAACACCAACTGCAAGCACCTATCACCCTACAACCCAATACTTAGGTATCATCCTACCACATGGATTTTGCTGGGCTGCACATCTGCTCACGCCTCCCACTGAATCATTGGCATTATGCATAAAAAAAAAAACTTTCTAAGAAGTCAGTCATCCTAAGGGATTGTTTGGTCATGCATTATCTCAAGAAACCTGTAATTCTTAAAATTTTATATGTTTGGTCACATCTAAAAGCACTACATCTCGTAAAAAAATAGACTATATTTACAGAAAGTTGCTCATGTATGCCTCCCACATACATGCTAGTGATAGGATTTTACTAGGCATGATAGCTAGGCCAAATAGGCCATAGCCCTTAACATTACTCTTGCTTGAGCATACCTAACTGCATAGTGTTTTGCACTTCCAACATCACAATCTTGTCTCAAGCAAATAATAAAATTTGAAACTCAACATCTTAGTCTTAAGTGAACATCACAACACCTACATCACTACCTATGTTTGCATGAAATCAACTTTAATACCGATGGATAAACGATTAAAAGATGACACCCCACAGCCAATTGTTGGTCGAAGAGGTTCCAAAGGTATATAACTCTTACGTCAACACCTCCCTCCTCCCCCAACCCTAAGTAGGAGACCATGGCCTCGAATAGAATTATCATTCCTATTATTCCATTGATCTTAATGGTATAGTATACTTGTTAAAATTGTTATATGATATAATAAATTAATTTTTGTCCTTTTCCATTTTTTAAGTAATTGTGTATGTTGAACATTAATAGCCTTTAAGGCATCCTCTTTTAACCACGTTGAATTATTCAATAACCCGCTACTATACTTATCCCTAACTGCCTTTGCTCACAATTCAAATGCATCTTTTCATGTCATTTGACATGATACTAATTCCACAATTTTTAAATTACTACACTTTCCATCTTCCACAATAGTGTTGTTGAAATACCCTATAAAGTTTCCCTTTAAATTTCAACCTTACCCTTAAAAAAATTACAACCTTCAATTTTAAAAGTTATATTAGTTTGAACTCATTCTTCTATATTGGTATATGACTTTAATATTAACAATCTATGCTGCTAATTAAACTCTCACCTTGAATAGCCTTATGATCCCTACATAACAATTAATCCACCTCATTGCAAAAGAATAAATTTTTAACTTGAACATTTCTAAATCTTAGAGGAAACAAATAAGGAACATCCACCACACAAAGTGCATATAACAAAGGTTTTTGAAGGCACGTGAAAATCTCATCCCAAAGTGCAATAGACAATTGATATTCTTACTTCAAGAATTTCTGATGATTGCTATAGATTTGTTAAGTGACTTGATTCATCAATCATTTAACAACTTTTATCAATGAATGTGGGTAAAAAATCAGCTTAGCCAGCAATGAGGATTGCTATATGAACTACAAATTCAGAGAATGTGCCATTGGAGTAAAAATCAGAAGCGTAATGCATTCCAAGAAAGGCCTCAGTGAACATACCTTAGTCCTCTCCAACCCTCGCCAGAATAAGCTTCAATCAAACTTTGCTCGTAGCTGATTCGAGAGAGTATGTATCTAACACGCTGCTTAATTCTAGCGAACTCATCAATTACAGTGTGATTTCTCCTGTTCCTCCTTTTCCTTTTCTTTGTATTCACAGTATTCAGATGCCCGGTGTTACTATTGGTATTATGAGTGTCTTTATCCTTGCATTCAACATTTGACATTGATCGAAGAACCCTTCCACCATCCAAAGAAGATCTTAAACTATATGTTCTGCACTCCAGCCTGGATAAGACCCTCTTTCCCCTTGGCCTACCTCTTTTGGCTTTCTTCGACTCTGACTGCTGCATAGTGCCTCCAAGATTGGAATCGACATCAGTGGAACTCTGCAGTAAAGGCTTCAATTGTTCGACAGCTCCCGCAACCATGTTCTCAGTGGACCCAGCCTGCATATTATTTGACTCATCTTTGTATCTGGGCTGCTCTAAATTATGCAAGTGGCTTGATCCATTTATGTCATTACAAGTTTCCCTTGCTGGAGCAGGACCGTCCATATGCTTCGTATCAAGGATACACATTGACAGCTCAAGTAAATTCCTGGAAAATCAATTAAACTCAGAATCTTTTTAGGTCCAACGCATTAAAACATTTGAAAGTATTACAAGCCGAGAGAGGGAATTTCTACGTACAACTCCAACAGAAGGAGTTTGGAATTCCTACCGCAGACAGTGAAAGAAAGCAATAATTAGCCAACAATTCAAGTACAGCAAATCTACACTGTTTGAATGCAAAACCACTATTCCCATGGCAAACATTCAAGGGCATATTGCTACCTTATTCTGACACGCGACACATACTGTTTCATTCCACGAATGGAAGTGAGCTTGCAAAAACCAAAATAACGAGTACCAGAACATGTAATCACTACAAGATCGACCACCCAAAGAATTCAGTCGCATTCACGCGCGGCAGTCCAAATTCATCTTGACAGCGACCAGATTAAAGAAAAGGCTCGTTCTTTAGATAAGCAAGAAAAACAATTGCCGGGTGTATATAAGGTTCAAAACAAAGACATCACTGTTGATTCGCACAACGAAATCGCTCAAAAATACGTCGAAGAGTACGAGGCGAATTTAGACATCACGAAAACCAGCATTCGGCATCCGCAAAGCAGAATCTAAGTCGGGCCAGGCCCAGAGCTAACCTCCTATCTGAAAAAAGCAGCATTTTTCATGGAATTCGACGCGATGATGATGATGATGAAGAATAGGGTACAGGAGGCGGTATTCTACCTTGGAAGAAACGATTTGTGGGTTGAGTGAGGAAGAAGGAACTGAGGGTTTTGCGGTGAATGAATAGATGATAGATAGCGATGGGAGCCGAGCTGAGCCGCGGAATCCAAATAGAAATTGAAAATAGTGAAAATCTTTTCCCGCCGAAGGAGCAGGCTCTCTCCCGGGAAGAGCTCAGCTGAGCGATATCGAGTTTATAATTTTGCCGCGTCCGAGGCGGTGATACGCGCCGGTACAACTCCCTCCGCCGTCCTGCACGTGCGCCGGTGATTAGTCTGTGTGGACTGAGGTTCAATCACATACGGACGGGGTCCAGGATACCTGCGCTGCTCGAAATTACAGACGGTGTGTTTGTTAAGGGTCAGTTTGGCATTGCTTAAAAATTTTTGACACGTTTTGCATTTGAAAACACATCATTTATAATGTCCGGACATTGCTTTAGATGTAAACACGTCATCTAATGATCACTTGGCAGACGACAATCCCTTCACTGAAGCGACGGGTTTTTTCTGACACCTCCCTGTCGATGAAAAATTTTATATGATTTTACACGTTTTTTCAAATGCCAAACGCACCCTGATGGAAAAAAATGTCAATTTAAAACTTTTTATTCTCTATAATTATTATATTTTTTAATCATTTTTTCATATTTTCCCATACAACTATCATACTTTTCAATCATTTCTACACAACTACTTTTACAATTAACCTATCTATTTTAACTTTATCATCTTTACTCCTCATCATTACCCCCATCATATCACATCATTTGACAACTTTTACTTTTCACAACTTTTCATCAAAAGTTTTATCCATTTCCAAACACACCCATAATATTCTTAAATTAAATTCAAATTATATAATATTTTTGGATTAAATTTGTATCAAAAATAAGAATGTAAGGACGTGTAATGTAAATGAATAGAGTTGTGTTGAAAATTGAAAAACTCTTTCAGAAATAATAATATAGATTCAATCTAAGGATTTGTAAAACTTGAAACATGCCCTTATTGAACTATACATCAACAGACGTGCAAAAATAGTATACCAACTATCATATAATGGTTAGCATGTTATATTGATGGCATGCTAACCAATACTAGAAGCTATCATTGTGCAACAATTCATGAACGGTTGTAATTTATAATCTATATAAACATACCAACAAACTACATCGCATTTGTGTTGCACCCTAATTTTGAACAATAACACTAAGGGCACATTGGTAATGTTAATCATGTATGATTTAACTATTCAATAATCATATTTTTTCGACTTTACTTTTGTGCTCTAATTTTTTATAATTACATTATTTATTTTAACATTACCTATATTATTTTATGGATTAATTTTAAATATATCCACAGCCTTTGTACATAATTTCAAATATACTCGTTGAATATAAATTTTTTTAGATATGCCTACATGTAAACCCCAAATATCAAGGGCTATTTGGCAACATTAAAAACTCATGTGTTTAAACAAAACTTTTCAAAGGCTAGTACGAAAATGCAAAAACGCGTCATTTCAACAGAGGGGAGGGGTTGTTGCTGGAATAAACCATTGTTGACACAGGACACGGAGAAGGATGACTCGACTGTTGTGAAGATAGCGTGAAATGAGTTGGAAAGCCCTAACGCCCTAAGCACCACTAGCGGCACTAATCTTAGCGAGCACCAGTCCATGCTGATCGGCACACTATTCGGCTCATCGCGACGGCTTCTTCCTGCACGGGTAGCTGCGAGGCGTGCACTGCGACATATGAGACGACATAAACCAGCGGTTAATCGAAAGCAAAAATGGCAGACAACACAGATTTACAGACGACATTCGAATCAGTCCATCAGCTCGCCTGCAAAATCGCCATTTCGTTGACGATCAACTACGACAACCCGAGAGGTAACTCCCTATTTTGCCCTCTCTCTGTTCAATCATTTGCTTGAGACGACCCGTTGAATGGGTTTCATGGCTGACCACTAATGAGCTGTTGGCTTTTACGCCACAACATGCTTTTTGCTCTTCGTTAATAGCCAATTTGAGCTCATTGTTAACGGTAAATGAATTCCCATCATCTATACATCAGATCCTTAACTAAAAATGGCTTTTTCTATCCATACGATCGGATCAAAAGAGCTTAATCCATAGGATGCTTGTATGAGATTAATGTGATAAGATTTATTAAGGCGTATGGTACTCTTAAGCCATTATCCAGCAATTCGAGTTAAGTTGTTTTTCTCCTTTGATGCTCCACTTGTTTTCTCAGTGATGATTATTTTATCCAGCTAATAAAGACAGTTCTCATGGGAGTAGTCTATGTAAGCCCTTCAGCCATTGATTCGTGTGTTATTTTAGTTGTATCTGATCTCTTTTTCCTCTATCGCGTTGGGCTTATATAACCTTTAGACTTATTTGGCAATTACTTTTGAGCCGATAAGCGAGGATCTTTGCCATGATCTTATAGCTAACGTCACATACACTGATTCGTCATTACTCTAATAGCTTGTTTGCACCTTGCTTTTCAGGGATTAGAACAAGCTCTGTATGATTAATTTCCTCATTTGTCTCTCCATTTCCTATTGAGATTTTACCTCCATAAAGTTTTTGTGAGCTTTGAAGAATGCTTCTCCCACAATGCCCATTGTTGTTAATAGAAATCAGCAGATAGTCCATCTGCTCCTAGTGATCTTTTCGGGTGTATGTCTTTCATAACCCTTAATACTTATACTCTTGTGAGGCGGCCTGTCAACGTTTGATTGACTCTTTTAGATATACCCCTCTTAACTCTCCTTTTTTGGTTCCTGCACCGAAAGTTCCTTTGAATTTAAACTGCACACAGAAATACCTCACTACGAAAGGTCCACCTTAGTTCTAGTTGATAATTCTACTCATGGGATTGTTTGTTGTCTATTATAAGTCTGACATGAATTGAAATTCAATGATTGTAACAAAACGTCCACCTTAGTTCTTGTTAAGAACAAGGACCCAAATGACTCTTGTTTAGAGAAATAACTCTAAGAAAAATTACATAACTTTAGTCACTGCACAGCTGTCCAGGAACCTGAAAAAAACAAGTGATATATATCACTAGTTACTTTAAAAGATTCCAAGGTTAAGTTCCTTACTGTAAATAGTTAAACCGGACCCTTTCCTTTTCCCTTAACATAGACCCACTTAAGAGTTACGACTTACAAATTAGTCAAGAATCTTGTAAATGACTCTTCATGTTTGAATCAAAAACATAAAACAAAAAAACATGTCCAGATGGTTCTTCAACGCCCTCATAGTCACTAATGTCAACCTGTTCTCAATTGGGAAGCTTGTTGAAAGTGGGCCATGCGTCACATGATAATGAGCATTGTATAAGCTAAAAGGCAACACTTGAGGTTGAGCTACAAAAGCCTAACATAAATATACACAAGTCCAAGCATTTGATTGATTTCATGTTGGTCTAAAATATGTAAACCATTTTCTGCACATATAAAATGTAATTTCAATTTTATAACTAAGATATCTTTTGTATCTAAGCAAGCAAAAATAAGATCTTAAAAATGTTAATTTTATTATTTGTTTATTTACTTTTTACAGTGATAATTCATTAATGCTTTGAGATTATGATTGAAAACATTTGCATGATTCACTTTGCATATTTTTATAGAAGCCTGAAGCTTTTTCCACCATTTCAAGTTACAAGAACTCAATTCAATCAACTTGCAAATAGACATAGCAGCGATACCTAAATCAAAATTACCATTTGCAAGTTCGAATTAGTGATTCAAAGGGTTAACATTACAGACTAAAAGGGCTAGAATTTGCACATGGAATTTTGTAGTAAAAAAAAAAAAACCAAGGAAACCCAGTGATGTTCATACTAAGAAATAACCCAGTTCATTGAATACGTAGACGTGGATGGATACCTTCAGATGGCAAAGATCCTATGTCACACATTGAAATGGAGCTGGGTTAAAGATGTGTTACTAAGATTTTGGGTGATCATCATAGATGAGTAGGAGATCCACGAGTAACAAGATTAATGATTTATCTAGCAAAAACGCCCAAAAACTTCACAAAGTAAAAGGAAGATATGGAGACTGGAAACAACAGAGGAGGACTAAGACAAGCTTAGAAATAGAGCAATTGCATAAAACTAAACATTTAGCAGTAAAACCTAGATGGTCTGACCAAAGTGCAAAAGAAACTTAGAACCCTCTGGTGAAAAGCAAGCCGTTATGGTGTTGGAAGGTGAACAAGCAAGAATAATAGAACAAAAGAAGTTTTAGCAAGGGAAAATACAATTGATTGGTGATTTAATGATAGATAAAACATGTTATAAATTATTATGTGAGGAATGTGATTTCTGTAGTTGACGAAATTAGTTGGAAGAGACAGAGCTATTTAATTAATTGTGACATCAGTCACAAAAAAAAGGGTACATATAACCATAAAGATCTTGAGCATCGTCATTCAAATTCCAAAATCTAAAAGCACTGTAGCTACTTCTGCAACGTAGTTTGGGTAATTGGATAAACAGTCTATACTCCACAACAAAAACAATCCAATAACTTTATAACAAGTTTGCCTCTTTCTACCCAAATTGCCAAAACCATTTAATTCTTAGAGAACTATTTATTCGCAAACCTCTTCCCACTCAATCAAGTCACGTTACTTCTCTTGGTAAATCCCTTCCCTTTCAAATTTAAAAATTTGTCCACCCCCCAAATTATACTAGTTTATTCAACGAGAGAGGTAAAATAACATAACTTTCCAGTCTATTTCTCTTCTGCCACCTTCCATACAACTACTCTGCAACCAAAAGAATGAAATACTGGTAGGCTACCCATAACCACTGTTCTATTCTTGCTGCATCACTTACGGATTGCTCATCTATATCCTATATATTTCATTGTGAAGGTTTATAACTTGGCTAGAAGAATACATCAAAAAAACTAATGAAGATTGATGTTTTCTCTAATTATTATCTAAAGGTTTCAAATTCAGTTGTTGAATGGCTAGACTTAGTTGGGACTTGAGAGTAAGTCTTTTCAAATTCAGTTGTTGAATGACAAAACTTATTAGTTGGGACTTGAAAGTCATCTTACGAGACTTAGTTAAATGGCTAAAAATGTGCAATTTAGAAGAGGAAGTACAGAATCCACAAAATATTCTCTCCATAAGTGGGAGTTCAACCAAAGCAATTCAACGTTAAAACAAAAAAAAAATCCTTTTTTACTACAATTGCTTCTCTTAATCCGTCACTACATAATTCCAAGTCTAATTAGCCTATGACGCTGGAGGAATCAACTCAAAATTGAAAACATGGCTGACCTCATGATCCAAGATCTTCACAGCCACCAAGAAGAAATCATTATCAACTTCTCTAGTATCCTTGCCCCAACAACCACATCCTTCTTCGTCCGAGACAACTTTTGATCCAACCCTTCCCCGCCTTCCCCGCCTTTCCCGCCTAGACAATTTACTGAAATTAGACTGAAATCAAGATCAAATGTATATAAGAGACACAACTTAAAATGCAAAGTGAGAAGCAGAGGGCTAACCTTGTCCGAATATCATTTGGGTCAAACCCGTGAGGAACAACCTTCTCCTTTTGTACAAAATCATACATCAGTAAGATATTCCTTCACCTTATTTGTCTGAATTTCTAACCTTAATCACCAAACCCTTCAGTAGCCTCTTCAATGCATCCAGCTTCTTTCCACCTATGCCATTTGATCCATCCACAGTCACTTTTACATCCAAAGGTTTAATAACCATTTCCTTAGGAACCAGAATAAGAAAATAATATAAACGTGACATTTAACAGTAACCTGCAACTAATAAAATCACTTGAAAACTCACTCGAAAGAGTTTGAGAGTGTGCATAGTAATCAGATTCAAATGCCTTTATGCCATTATTTATAGACCGAACCATCCAACAAAGTTGGGGGGTTGTTAAAATGCCCATATCAATAGCAACAACACCAATCACAACATTGATAGCCTTTTGATACTTATTCAACAATTATTGCATACAATGTATATAACAAAAATGGTAATGCATAGGGAATCTAAAGTTGTTGACGGACTTCCTTTAATTTTCTCAAAATGTTCCAGGTTCAGTAACCCTTCAAAAATTATTGCACACAATGTATATGACGAAAATGGTAATGCATAAGGAATCTAAAGTTATCGACTGACTTCCTTTAACTAGCTCAAAATATTTCAAAATTAGTAAATTCAAATCAATTTGCTTTAAAAGGTAAAGAATGACAAGTCCAATGTCAAAAAATGAGCAACTTTTTACAAAGCAAGCAAGAAGACCAACTAATACTACTTTGTTGGATTCCTTATGAAATTTTTCCATAAGTTGAAACATACATGTTGCCTTGATTCTCTTTTATTGCCACAACTAGCATGCCAAATAAGCTGGTGTCGTTTTCAAAAGAGTTTGGATATAAAATTTATATTTATTTTAGTGCACCATTGTCAATAGCTCCTGTATGAAGTTTCATGATAAATGTTTGATAGGTCTTGTTCATAAATAACTAGTTCCAATGGTGGTTGTCTATACATGCATTTTCTTGAATTAACTGATAAATAATTCTTTTCAGACTGCTGCAACATGAATAGTTATTCTTCTCCATATATGGATTCCTTAATCGAAACTGCATTACCAGCCATTGGGGATTCAGTTCAAAATAATTTGGGTCGACACTATTAGCGACATAGGTCATTCGTATTATTAGGTGGAGCCTTAGCACTGGCTTAGGAGGAAGAAGAAAGTCAAACGAATTTCAGTAATCATGACTTAACACTCCACCGTGAATTATTTATGCATTCTTTGGTTTGTGGGGGGATTGACAATGCATCTCACAACCTCAAATGAGTACATTCGCATTTAATCAGTTGTGCAATTTAGTAAGGAGTACAGGGGTTTTGCAATCCACTAGATATGTAACCATACGTGAGCAAATGACAATATTTTTGCACACTTTGGCCCATAATCTATGAAATCGTTATATCGGTACGTACTTTTGTAGATGCGGTGAGACTGTGCACTGCCATTTTTATAAGTGTCTACAATCAGTTCTCTCCCTATATGAAGATTTTGTCGCCCGCCTAAGTTGTCAAACTCACCAAAAGATCTCCTTTGACCCAACTCTAACACCATATTTTCAGGTACAACGCTGATCATTTTTTTCAAAGTGTTGATAAACGCAAACGACGTAGAGTTTATTGATATTTTTTTACTTACTATGAATGTATTGGAGCTATTGATGAAACTCACATTCTTGTCTTACCTTCATCTGAAAATCGTCTCGCATTTATTAATGGACACGGGAACCTCACACAGAATGTTCTGGCAGCATGTGACTTTAATTTGAAGTTCATGTATATATTAGCTGGTTGGGAAGGGAGTGCGCATGTCCCACAAGATGCACTATATCATTCCACCAATCGTTTGACAATTCTACGAGGTAAAAAATTTCCATTTACGCCTTCTCATGATCATAACATGCGATTGTCTATTTCACAGATGACCCTCATTTGCTATAGGCGGTTAGTACTTAGTGAATGCTAGATATGTGAATGTATCTAGTTTTATGTCACCGTACAAAGGCGTGTCATACCATATGAGCAATTTAGAACTTGGGAGGAGTCTAAGGAATAGTGAAGAATTGTTTAGTTTCAGACATGCTTGTTTGCAGTCAATTGTTGAAAGATTGTTTAGTGTGTGAACAAAAGATTTCCATCTTTGCAAATTGCCAGTACATACCCCTATAAGATTTAGGTTCAAATAGTGATCGCATGTACGATTTTTCATAATTATATAACTACTGTAGATGATTTTGAACTACCCCACCAAATCATCGAGGAACCAAGCCTCGATAATTTCAATTTGTCTAGTGATATTTTAGATGACGAACAGATGGAAGTTCTGGTAAGGGGGTGTCTAGCGAGGCCTGACATGATTGGAAGGCCAAACACAATGAATTAACAAATTGAATATGGGCAGATAATGTGTCCATATGAGAAGTATTTGTGTCAATTCAAATTTGCATATGCATGGGATATTTGATGACTGTCCTCTATTATAATACGTATGGTGGGATGTTATGAATGTGTTTATAGGCATAATGACTTCATTTTCTATGACTTGTGGTTATAAAAATTCATTTGAATTTGATTATACATATGTTCATGTGTTAACCTTTTTGTAAGTGTCATCTACACTTGGATGTGCTTCCATACTTGCAGGCGATATACATGGACCACTATAGACGTATGTTCATTAGGCAGGAAACTCCTGGCGAGGAGTCCAACCACAAACAAGTGGTTTAGGTCCATCGGAATCTAAGTGCCAACATCAGTGGACAAAGGTGCAAGATAAAAAGTTTGTAGAGATTCTTCTTTGGAACTTCAACGGAACCATAAAGGCCAATAAAATTAAAGATGTAGTCTTCCAGGAAATTGCCGAAGAGTTAAGTAACCTCTTTGCAATATCAAATTAAAAACAAAATCGGAATGGGGTGGGATGTGGCAGAGAGTAGATTTGTTGGCCCCGAATTTGCTTAGACTGCACTAATACAGGTACCAGACTATCTATATGTCTGCAATCCATACTGTTAATTATTCACGTTGTTTGACACCATGGAAGGAATTAGCTAACTTCAGCATTCAGCATATTATTTTGTTTTGCAACAAGATAACAGGTTCAAAAAATTCAGACCGCCACATCTTAATTGGGATGATTTATATGAGTTATTCGGCAATAATCGTGTTACTGGTCATTTTGCTGCGGAGTTTGAGGAGTCACACAAGGATGGGATGAAGAAGGTGGTGTGGATCAGGAATGGGCAGTATTTAGCATGGAGACTCCACAGAGCGAGGGGCCCGCCTATGGATTGGGTGGCGAATTTGCTATTCCAGACTCATTTGGAAACCCAATAGGAGGTTCATCTAGCCATTTGCACGCGCCATCACATGCCAGTGGACCATCACCCAGCTCTTTTGAGCCTCGATATAGAATGTCCGTCCGTAGACGACCACAGACACCAATGCAAGAGTTTGCCGTCATTGCCGAACCCTATTTAAGTGTGGTGCCCTGGCTTAAGGTGGTCACAAGCCTTACTCCGAGATTGATTCGATTGGTAAATATGAGCAAGATTGTCGCCCTGACCATGTAGCGGGATTTGATCACATAAACATATTCATAATTTGCATAAAATTACCGATCTACGACAATTTAATAACATCTTACACAGATAATTCTAAAATCCATGTCACACACAAAAGTTGTCATAGATTATTTCCATCGCATAATGATAATTCAAAATTTCCAATGACTTGGTTCTCTCCTGGTCATGTCTTCATTTCAACACTTTTGTGTACCTGTCTGCTTGTTTGGAAAACAAAACATGAGTGTTAACTCAATAAACAATTATTTACATGTTCGACAATTTTTCAGTAATCATTGCAAGGTATTTAAAACCTTCTCATCATAGATAAAACATAAATAATGTCGATGCATTAATTTAAATCACATGAATTCATTAGAGAAATGATACGCTAACCAGGCGATCATAACTCCATTCTTCTCCCATCTTAGGGAGGGCGCACTTGAGAGGGGCAACCAGACCGCTTACACTTCTAAGTGGACCTAGTAACCTTATGCACCATGAACATTTGTATAAATATGAACATAAATATGTTAACATGATTTTCCATGGGTAAGCATTTGAGTCATCATTTATCAATATCATTTGATAAACACTATACAATCCATTTATTAAAATATAATATTTCAAACAATATGTTGGGATAACCACCCTTAAATCTATCACAAAAGCAATTTAAACATTCATTTGTATAATAATTTGAAACATTTAAATAGACATTTGAAATCATATTTTTATATTTTTGAAGAAAAATAAATTTTAGAAATTTGCTTGCTTACCTTATCTTAAGATTACTCATCGTCGGTAACTTTATCCTTGCCTTTGCCTATACATTGAAAATGATATGTACTCATTGACATATATTCCATCATTGGTTTATTTCATTTATTTAAACATCCATATTATTTCCAAACCTCACTTTGAGATTGGTAACACTTAGCTACATCCAATATACTTGGATTTTGAGTATTTTTCCACATAAGTCCTACTCAACATTTTATTGAAAAAAATTCTCAAACTATTTTCCTAAAGATAAGGGTCATATAATCAACTTAAAATTTCTAAAATTTTACAACTCCACCCAAATCGTTTCATAAATTGTATTTTCACCCCTAGATAGGTTTTCTAAATTTACGATTTGGTACCTCAATTTTTTAAAATCTTCACAAATTATTTCCAAATAAACTCGAATTTTTTGAAAATTATAATTTCCTCCAAATGGTCCTAATTTTCTTCAAATTTCATCTCCACCCTTCACTTTAAGTATATATCAACCATTTATACTGATATATAATTAAACCTCTTCATCTTTTTCATAGTTTTGCAAAACAACCCTCGCTTTTCTAATTCCATCATATTTGAATACACAAATCAACACCTTATTTTAATTAAACAGAATTTAGAATTTAATCCAACAATTTGGACATCCAACTGTTTCTTTTTTCTTCTTTAATTATTTTTCATTAATTCTATCACTTAATTTAATCCTAATTAATCATCATTACATGAAAGCATTAATCATACTTCATTTATTTAATCATGGGATAAATTAAATTAAAACAAAAACTAAAATTCACCCCAACAGTTGGACATTCCAACTAGAAATGTTCATATTTGCATTTCATTAATTCATATGCTTCAAATAATTCTGTCTAATTATCATTAAATGGAAGAATTTCATTCTTACACATATGCGTATAAATTCGAATTATTTTTACTTAGGTTTCATATTTTTTTTGATTTTTTCCCTCAAATTGTACATATTTGCTGAAATCAGGGGTATTGATTTCTCTCATTTTTGATTTACAATCAAATCAAGGTATTTAACTCTTAAATTTTTATCATACATCAGTAACTATATGAATTTACCCTCATAAATATTTCAGCATGAAATACTAATATTATATATTTATTTTAGTATTTTTACTATACTGGACAGTGTTGTGAAATTAGGAACAACCCTAATCACGTGAATTATAAACCATAATTACATCATCCACAAACATATTTGACTTTGGTTGAGTGATAATCTTGATGTCCTATACATCATATCAAAATTTCAAATCAAAACGCTTTCTACAACAATTATTAAAAATACTTTACTATAGTTGTTCCTGTCACCTGTTTACCCTGTTTGAGTTAATATTCTCGAATTTTTAATTTAAAATATGCTTAATACTTAAAATTAAAAATTTGGTCGTCCCTTAATCATCATATAATGAGATTGTACATAAATTTTCATGATAAAAATCTTTCATTTACTATTTCGTTCTTATTTAGGTTTATAAAATTATATAACTTCCGGACTTGAAATATAAAATCAAAATTAACATATACTTATTTGATTAATTAATAATCCTCCTTTGAGCACTTGAAATTAGCTTCTTTTATTACTGAATTTTCTCCCCTTTGGACGTTTTCCTCATCATCTTATATAAAATTATTTTTTTTTCCCTCCAACAGCAACTTTTGCTCATCCATGTTGCCTGCTCTTATAGGCATTTAATTTTCAATTTTTCCTTTGCAATTTTAACCCAAAATAGAGGGTAAAGTTTTGCAAACTTACCCTATCATTTATCCACAAATTTTCAGCCAAATATATTTTCATTTAATATTATTTTTGAAATTTTTTCCACGGCTATATTTAACCATTAAACATGTTGTCCACTTAGTTGTTCCTAATATGCATCCCTCACTTCTTATTTTTCATAATTATTTAGGCTACTAAAATTCCACATAGGATCATCCTGATCTCATTTCCCATTAATATATGTATTTTCAAATTTTTAAATAAAAAAATTTGCATTAAAAATAGTGTTTAGCAGCCCATTGTACATTCCATTAATGTGTTGCTGCTTTTTAATTTTTTTATTATTATTAAAATTAACTGTTAATGACCTTTTTAGCCCACTCTTAACTCACTCTAACGGGGACCCTTGGAAAAAGTCAAGGTCACTTTAACTTTTATAATTTTTATTATTTATTGATAATTAAGATTAACCCTTAATTATCCATATATGATTAAACATAATGCACTAGGATTTGTTGATCTTAAATGGGCTATATTACCAAACATGTTATCATAACCTCCCATAATTTTTTTAGCTTAAAATGATCATTATATATTAAGTTTTTGAATTTTGAATTTAATTCATCAATTAATCATAACAATAATTAAATTTTAAAATTTAAAATTTCCACTGTTGATCATGTAGGGTATCTCATGATCGTTACCCTTAAAATTTTCATCTCGGTCAAACTTCAACATTGCGAGATATGAATTTCCTAAGAAATTTCAATTTGACCATATTTTTAAATTTATAAAATACATGAAAATAACTACATTAACAATTTAATTTCAAGGGTTTTACATTAGGTCAACCCTGAACGGTGTCACACACACATACTCTCACACACAAATAAGATTGGGCAGAGGATTACCGTGCATTGCTTGCAATTGTAGAGTCCATGGACATGCCCGATGCTAATTTAACTGTGACTATGTGTTAATTTAACAAAAATCCTCACGTTGCATTAGCTTTTATAGCAGCTACCGATCATATGCGTGTCATTATGTTGAATGAGATTAGACGAGGTTTTTGAATTGATGTTATTGCTCAGTAGAAATAGAATCTAAATGAACACCTTATTTCTTACTGCTTGTGATAGTTATTGGGTTTGTATTAATTATTAAGTTGTTTTATGTAATGTAACTTTTTTTGGACTTGAATGTGGATCAGGAACACTCCGATTGTTACTTTTAAAAGACTACAGTGGATGTTTAATCAGATTTCTTTCGATTTATGTTTTCTCTCCCTATTCTTGTCTTGATTATCATAAAAACCGTAGGTATCTGATGCAATTTATACAATAACAACCATAGTTCTTATATATATGTTGTCATTGTTTTGAAAATTGTGATATGTACAAGCGAAAAAATGGTGCTATGTTATGTTGTATTCAAATGTCGTGTACTTGGTGTATACACGTCATGGTTGGAAGCACATAATCAAGTGAGTGGTTATCAAAGATCTTGCTACCAGGCTTTTTAGGATATAGGTCGGGCTGAGGCAGCACTAACAACTTTCATTGAAAAGAAAAGGGAGAAAGAAGGGGTCATGAACCTATGTCATTATCAGTAATGTGTCACCCTAACTAAGCAGATAGTCATCAACTTATGTGACTGTAGGGCTTGTGGAAAATAAAATGTGCTGTAAAAATAATGTTTTCAGAAACTTTTTAGTTGGGTTTATAATTTTTCTCTTTTTTGGAGGACTTAGCTATCACAAGTCGTTTTTATTTGTATGAGATCCTAGTGGACTCATGTGTGGTTTTATAAATATGCTAATCCTTTCTCTCTTTAATGAGTTGTTTTAATAGTTTCCATTGTTATTAATTTAAATGGGTTACAATAATAGTTTCTACTATTTTAATAGTTCGACAATTTACATATGCATTGGAGTTAGGAATGTACGGAAAATAATTAAAAAACATATATGTGCGAGTAATTCACACATTTGCTCATTTAAATTGTTTGTGTAATTATTAAAATTGTTTTGTCACCAAAAATTTTGAAATCATCTTTATTATTACAGGCATTTCCTTTTTGGTTTCGTTCAATGCGGTGGTCGTAATTCCTTCGAACCTTGACTTCTTGTAATCCAACAATATTTAGTTATACGAATTTGGTCTATACTTCAATAAAATTTACCACAAAAGTCTACAAAATATAAATGTTGTTAAAAACACAAATATTTATGAAAAATTATTTATAGATTTAAGTGAGTCGTATAGTATAAATTTTCAAAAATTAAAAATTTATTTTTGAGGAGTAATCCCCTAGAAAGTTTGCATAAAATGGTGTATATAAATAAATTATTATTTTTAACTATATTTAGGGATTGTCTATAAGAGATTATGAAACTTCTTATTCTTTTGTATAAGCATTTTGATAATGATTTGACATTTTAATTATTTGATGAATGCTAATATAACAAATTTTCTGTTTTTGGTTTTTTAACACTAACAAACGGGCTCGAGTATTTATTTCTTACTTATAAATATGAAATTTCATATTCTTGATGTAATTCTATTATTTTTGGAATATCAATAGTTAAAAAATCTCTCTTAAAGCGCCCATACACTTGAAAAGTGAAAATTTTCTTAACTTTTAATATTTAGATAATATTAAATAATATCTGAATGGGCTTAAAATTGTATATTAGATACACTATTGTCACATGTTAGTGAAAAATAAAAAAAATGGAATTGAGTTAATACAAATGATTGCATTGGATCGGTGCCGTTTTTACCTTACTTTTTTATGTTACTACTTGCACATTTCAATTGTTTTCATTTTCTCATAAAATGAATTATTTCAAAAACTTTTTTATAAGTCAATAATTATTCAAATGATATTATATTACTGTTTTATAAAATCAAGTTCTTAAATAGTGAATTTGACTAAAATACTCCTAAAATTGATGATTTTAAAAATAAAAATTAAATGTATAAAAATATTATAAAATAATAAAATTGTATATAAGATTAACATGTTTATGAAGAAAATAAAAATTTAAAAATTAAAAAAACCATTGTATGAGAGATGCTAATGCAATTAACTCATAGATTTGTTCATTTCTCATAAATTTTCTCATAAATATACATTATTGATTATTAAATTTAAAAGTTTCAAATTCACTGTGTTATGATGTTAATATTCATAACATTTAGGAGTCCAATTTAAATTTTTCTAACATCACGAATATCAAAAATTATGTTTTCAATAGTTGGATGAGAAAAACTTTAAAAATTAAAAGCAATGATTTGCACGAAAATTAATTTTCACAAATCCAAATTTATATGTGTACAATATTTATTATCATCTAATAGTAATTATGAAAATTATGAAACAATTAAAATTTGATAATAAATATTATAATATTTAAAATTTTAAAATATTTAAATTGTTGTGATCATTATACGAATGAATATTCTAATGGTAATGTGAAGACAGTGAGATGAGCTTCGTGTCTGTTTGGCCTTATCCGAAATTCAACGAGGCTGGTTCGTTTCCAGGTGTCCTGTCGGCAATCGTCGATCAGATGTGTCCATTTGGTCAACTGCATAAACCGGCGTGGAAGAATCATTCCCGATGCATTAATGGGCATGCACTGCAGCGTGGACTGAGGAGAGGCGGGTGCATTAAAAAACGTCCGACCAGCCTGATGCGACAGTTTTTTACGTGCGAAAAATGGTCATCCGTTTTATGCGGGTTGCCGGACAGCCCCCAAATGTACATCATTTTATCATATAAGGCGTGTTTGTTTAATATAAAAAAATATCAATTAAAACTTTTTTATCTAAAACTTGTCATTTTTCATAATTACTCTATTTTTTAATTATATTTTCACATTTTTTTTACACAAACTATCCTACTTTTCAATCATTTCTACACAACTATCCATACAACTAACCTATCTATTTTGGGTGCGTTTGGCTATCCATAAAAAATGTCAACTTAAAACTTTTCAATCTAAAACTTTTCACTCTCCATTACTATCATATTTTTTAATTATTTTTTCAC
>JAXCLR010000063.1:32159444-32172852 GCA_035584095.1 Annona squamosa | reverse complement strand
AATCTTAAAAATAAAACCCATTTTTTGGTTTGATACCGGGTCGGGTCGGACCGACCCGGTACCAAGTTGCACCCCTACGTCAAAGGGACCTGCTTTGCAAATTTTCTTGTCCGACCACCTGTCGACTCGGACACCCGCTGAGAAAGATTCTGCCGCACCCAACGGCAGATGGGCGCCGAGAGCATTTAGCCTCCGTGCACCGAACTTGGGTGCATAAGATCGCCATCCAATGTTCTCTTGAGTTTATAAAGGCTTCGTAAGGAACTATCCAGTAAATGTTGCTTTTGTAAATGGATAACACTTTTGAGTAAAAGTTTTAAAAAATAAATGCTATCAAATGATGTGATATGATAGGGGTAATGATAAAGAGTAAATATGATAAAGTTAAAATAGATAAGTTAATTGTATGAGTAGTTGTGTAAATATGATTGAAAAACGGAGTAGTTGTATAAAAAATGTAAAAAAAATAATTAAAAAATATAATAATTATAGAAAGTAACAAATTTTATATTGAAAAGTTTTAAGTTGATATTTTTTTTCGATTGCCAAACACACCCAAAAATTTATAGTGGGAACTCTTTTTTGGTGTTTTAAAAGAATCAAATCATAACTAGCAGTACAGTACCCAAGTAGTAGCGCCACAAGTCCTTACTTAGGAAGTGCTAGATTGATTCGCTTTAGATGTGGGTATTCATGTTCCCTTTGTGTGTGTGATGGTGTTTTTAGAAAAATTTCTCAATGATGATAAACAAGGTGCATGAGTGTAAAAAAATGGAATTGAAGAATTTCAATGGTAAACAAAATTTTAGATATAAACAACACGGAATATAATTTATATGAATATGTTTAAAAAGTGATAAATTTTGTATATGAAAAAATTTTAGTATAAAAGTTTTTTTTTACAAAAAGTGTAGAAAATTTTTAGATTTATACAAAATGACTCTATATAATATGATTAATGATAAGGACTGACAATATTAAAGTTACTAGATACGTCTTTTTATGAGTCGAAGTGTCGGCTATTCATGACCATATATAGGATGTAAGAACAAGGATTTGAAACTCCAACATTGAGCATGAAAGACTGCATGTGTTGCCAATTGACTTACAACTACATAAATTAGTTGTATGAATGATTATATAGAAATAATTGAAGAATATAATAATTATATAGAAAAATATGAAAATTTTTAAAAAATGACTTTTTTCTAAATCTAACTAATACGTTTGACCTTAATCCTAAATACACTCATTAATATTTGCATTTAATCCTAAAATGTCCACTCGGCCGGTTAACACCATTAATGAATGTATGAAATCACTAATATGCCTTTCAAATTTAAAATGAAATTTGAAAAATTGAATGTCGTAACTTACTAATATTTTAATTTCATATGAGTTCAAAATTTAGACATCCATAGTTTCATATTTCTCTTTTATTTTGTCATTTATTATTTTATAACATGAGCATTTTGGGCATTTATAAAAAATTAACTGACAATTTTTGATGTAATGAACATTTTTGGGATTAAATATTAACATAATGGGTATATTTGAAATTTTGCAAACATTGTGAGTATATTTGGAATTATGGGCCATCGTAATACATATAATTTGGGAAAACTCAAAAAACATTGTAGGTATAGGGAGTGAAACATTTTAAATTAAAATGTTTTAGCTTGAATTTTTTTTTATTGTAAACAAACACAGGCATAATCTAAAACATATTTATTTTAACAGGATACGCGTAAATTTTTCTTTGTATGTTACTTAAATTGAGTAATGTCGTTTTTATGAGATAGATATGTGTTTTTTTTATAAATTTTAACATCTGAATTGTATGGATTTTATTATTAATGATCAAGACAACACTTTAAATTCAACGAATGGTTTGATTTTTGAAAGTCAATTAAAAAGCAATTATTGGTGGAGTTCTCACCAGATTCTCACCAAGTTTACAGTGGCGAGTTCCCACTAACGAGTTCTGGAGGAGACTTGCTGGCACTCTATTGCACAGAAGTCTCATTTGTCTGCTTATTAAGCTTTCGCAACAAGATTACAAGATGACCCTATTCAAACTCATGAGATGGGGGGCGGCGGGGGTGGTTGCGTTGAGGAACAATTATTTTTTTATTGCATTTATTTTTCAACAATCCCATGTATTCCAATTTTACTTTCGTCACTTTCATATTAATAACATAAATTTCAAATTATTTATATTTTTCATTTTTCACCCTATCCTATAATGAAAAAAATACATTAGCAAAGGTCACCTTAAGTTTGGCAACGTTGGGAGGATCTATTTCGGCCGTGTTCATTTTTGCCCAAGTCATTTTTCAGGGCGGCATGCCATCGCGTCGGTGGTTAGGCAAGTTGCTGACGGTCAGTCGAGTCCTGTAAATAGAAAGAAGAAGAAATGAAGAATAGAAGAAGCTTGTTATAATTTTTAGATTTTAGACCGCAGATTGGAAATAGTCCCAGTAGAGTTTTGCAATTAAGATAGATCAGTGTAGCCGGATTGCTATACGAAATCCGCAGCAGGCTTCTATCTAAAAGAGCACCATTAAAACAGTATATATGAATGCTTTTATGCCAATTGAGCTGAAAAACAAAGAGGATCTCTGTACAAAGGTTTGGAATTTAATAGGTTCATTTTATAAAAAGTCAAAAAAGAAGTGCCAAAGACACAATTATAATACTCAGTACGGGTCTATTTTGCAAAAATCCCCCGATCTATGGCACCGGTATTCAACCGTCAAGAATTCCCACTGAAACCAGTCGTCATCAAAGGAGGACAAAAAAGCAGCAAGCCCTTCTGAGTTCCGACGGAGCTCTCAAAAAGCCTCACAAAGATCTGCTTTGATTTGTTGTCTTTTGCCGGAGAAACACAGAAATTGATGGCTCCCAAAGACCAAGAAGCAGAAGAAAGCAGCTTACTTACGCCTAGTTCTCCTCAAACCCTAGAAGAACTCTCACCAGTACCTGGAATCGACGGCGAAGAGAAGGCCTACGAATCCCACGAGAAGATCCTCATTTCCGTCTCCTCCGAAAACTCCTCCTTTGACGTCGGTTTTGATTATTCTTCCATCCCGCCCTTCTCATGGAAGAAGCTTTGGCTCTTCACTGGTCCCGGCTTCCTCATGAGCATCGCCTTCCTCGATCCCGGCAACCTCGAGGGGGATCTGCAAGCCGGCGCCATTGCTGGCTACTCGCTTCTCTGGCTTTTGATGTGGGCCACTGCCATGGGGCTTCTGATACAGCTGCTGTCCGCCCGCCTCGGTGTGGCTACAGGACGCCACCTGGCGGAGGTTTGCAGGGAAGAGTATCCTCCGTGGGCTAGGTATACGTTGTGGGTCATGGCGGAGGTGGCTCTCATAGGGGCGGATATTCAGGAGGTGATTGGGAGCGCGATTGCGATTCAGATTCTTAGCCATGGCGTGCTGCCAATCTGGGCCGGCGTCGTTATTACTGCCTTGGATTGGTATTTTCATACCTTTTTCGTGGTTTGCTTGTATTATTATTTCTTTCTTATTTTGAAGTTTTATGAAGTTCTAGTCGTTCGAATGATTGTGCTTAGATAAACGAAGCATTTGGAATCGGAGCTATTGGCTTTCCGGCCTCCCTTTTATAATAATGAATCAACTAGTGACTGTGGATGACCTAACAATCAGCCCTCTTCTTTTGCAATTCGGAGTCATCAACAGCAGCGGGTTTTGATTGACTCACTTTGCAGTGTTGATTATTGAGTGACCACCCACTTTGACATTGTTCAAATGCGGACTCCTTTTTTTAGTGGATCTTTGTCCTTCTGGACTGAAATGTGGATGAATTCTGATTCCATATGGTATTGAATGTCTAATGATTGTGATTATGTAGCAAAAAGTTCAAAGAATGCCTGCCCATTTTCACAGTGTTATAATTAAACACGGAATATACATATAATTGATTTAAATAGGGATTATATAGTTATAGCCCTACCCTAGTGAAAATCAGGGGGATGTGTACATATATTTCTGTATTTATTGCTATTGGGTGGCTTGCCTGTTGTAATGGGAATCTCTATGATTTTTTAGGGGACAGAGCAGTGGCCCATGGATATATCCTTATTTTGAAACTGGTTTTATGGTTGATTTCATGTGAACAGTTTCATGTTTCTGTTACTTGAGAACTACGGGGTGAGAAAACTGGAAGCTGTGTTTGCAGCTCTTATTGCAACAATGGCACTTTCTTTTGCTTGGATGTTTAAAAAAACCGAACCCAGTGGAAAGGAACTTCTAATAGGTAATTAAATGCATCTTGAGCTCGAGCCTTTCAATTTTTCTTAGTTTTTAATTTTTCGCCAGTTACAGCTAACCTCTATTCTCTCTTTTGCCAGGAATTTTGGTTCCGAAACTTAGCTCAAGAACTATACACCAGGCTGTTGGCGTCATGGGGGGCGTTATTATGCCGCATAATGTATTTTTACATTCTGCTTTAGTGCAGTCAAGGAAGATTGACATTAACAAGAAAGGTCAGATTCAAGAGGCCCTCAATTACTATTCTATTGAGTCGATGGCTGCTCTTGCAGTCTCCTTTATGATCAATTTGTTTGTGACAACTGTTTTTGCAAAGGGGTTTTATGGAACAAAGGTTGCTGACAGTATAGGCCTCGTAAATGCGGGGCAGTATCTTCAAGAGAAGTATGGGGGAGGGTTGTTTCCTATTCTTTACATTTGGGGAATTGGTTTATTAGCAGCTGGGCAGAGTAGCACCATTACAGGGACATATGCAGGGCAGTTCATAATGGGAGGTTTTCTCAACCTTCGGCTAAAGAAATGGTTGAGAGCCTTAATCACGCGATCTTTTGCTATTGTACCAACTATGGCGGTTGCCCTTATTTTTGACACTTCCGAGGCTATGCTGGATGTTTTGAATGAGTGGCTCAATGTACTTCAGTCAGTTCAAATACCATTTGCACTGATTCCACTTCTTTATTTGGTGTCCAAGGAGCAAGTCATGGGTACTTTCAAAATTGGTCCAATGCTAAAGGTAAGTTAACTTTTAAAGTTTGTGTACCCATGTGACTGTCTATACTGTTACTTTTGTATTATACAAGACCATGTGCCATTGCTGTTTAAACTTTATTTCCACTCATATTCCAATAAGTGCTATATATTTTCTTTGCTTTAAAATGGTGTAACAGGTTAATACACTTGTTTTAATGAATCAATTGGAGAAAATGTTGTTAAATAATTAAATATAGATTAAAGAATGGGTTTGCGAATTGCTGTTATATTACTTGAGTGAAAACTGAAAAGCGTTCAAGCTGCAAAGACTTTGTAACTTTGACTAGCCTTAATTCATCCTCCATCTTTTAGACATTTCAGGCCTTCTTGGTTTGTTTGAGGTGCAAGATTAATTGGAATGGGGAATCAAGTTACCAGTGCAAATTGTCGAGCATCTTGCGCTCTCTAGTTCTGGAGGTGTAAATAGGATTGGGCTGAATCCAAATCTGGCTAACCTGGCCCGAAAATAATTTGGTTTTGGGTTGAGAAAAGTGAATTGTAGGTTATGAAAGTTGGGTTCCAATTAATCCTATTTCTAAAATATGGTTGATTTTAGTGTAGTGGTTGGCAATTCTGTTTAACCCAATCCGATCCACGTGTAAAGTTTTGTCCTGTGGTGATTAAAGATGTTTTGGAGTCCATCAAAATATGAGATCATGAATTTTGGAAATTTGAATGTGATGGCGAATATGATAAGATTAAGACCTGAATTTGATTGTGAATCTTGACACGTATTGTGTTTTTTTTTTTTTTTAAAAAAAAATCTTGGATTACGAATCTTCCATTTACGTAAGTCTTAACATGGAAACTAAAATATTAGGAGACATTTGGTAATCAATGGAAACTAAAATATTATGAGACATTTGGTAATCAACTTCGGAACCATGGTTTCCCACATCTCTCCCATGCATCCTCCAAGTTCCAATAAATGATTTGACATTTTAGCTACTTGATTATCCTCCTTTTTTTTCCATTTTTACTCCTGTATTCCAATCATTTTTTATGTTATATTATTTATTCACATTTTACTTCTATCATATCACATCACTTCCATGCTTTTAAAAAATATTTCCTTTCTTACTTCCATGTTTTCCCACTGTATCCATGTTGCCAAACTTCCCCTTGATCATAGGGTGTGTTTGGCATTGAGGAAAATGGAAAATATTTTTTCTATCACCTTCTTCGCCCATTTTAATTTGATTTGACATCTTATCTAGATACCTACCCTATTTTTCATATTGTTATGTATATTTCTAATCATTATTTCACAATTTTCATACAATTATCCCATTTATTTTATGCACATTTTCTATGACATCGCACCGCTTCTGTTTTCTTTTCAAAATTTTTCTCTTTATTTTTTTTTTCCAGCAACTTCTTTCATCATTTATGAACACATCCATAGTTTCCAAAACATGTTTATTTAAAATAAAGGAATTTAATATAAGATTTTAACAAGATTCAATACATTGGCTTCACATTTTGACCTCGATCATCAACCAGAATTCAGCCCAAAACTAATCCCATTTTTTTAATCAGTTGGAGCATTAGGGAAGATTTGGGTTGAATTTTCGTAAGTAAGGTTAGGATGGAGTTGACATCAACCTGAGTCAACCCACCTTATTCACTGAGTCAACCCACCTTATTCACACCTCTATTGTTCCCTGTCCCAGTTTGCCAGCAACAAAATTACTCCAGGAACTGAAGCCAGTTTCTGTAGCCTCTTATCATTTTCATTATTAAACAAATCTCCTTCTTCTTTGATTAATCAACGACACCATCATTGAAGATCAATTTTATCACTGCATCGCCTTGCTGGGTGGAACCAGTGATGATGCTCCTTGTGTTTTACTGTTTCTACACGTCTTGTTTTGTTTGTTGATGGTTTATTTTAAATTGAAGTTCATTTTAATCAACTCTTTGGTTAATCAAAAAACAATGAGCGTGAATTTTCCAATAAGATTCAAAGTCTGCTTGGATGTGTGGATCTTTGACATATATTTGCATGCAGATAATGTGGAAATGGCCATGTAGTAATTTTGATTTTGATGGAGGTTCTGCACCTTAATTGTAACTGTCCCTTTCATGTTTGGCTCCAAAATGCAATGCTTGGAACAATCAGAATATGTGATTAACTCTTAGTCAGTCTAAATATTGAAAATTGAATTTGCATGTGAATTCATGATCCAGTGAAATACTAAGTCATCTTGCTGCTATACAATATCGTTTGCTATGCTCTGAACACCATGAAATTCAAGCTTGAATTTCTCTACAACTTGGAATTACCATACCAGTTCCTTGATTTCCTGCATGTTTTGGTTCAAGTTCAATCAGGAGCTGATTGCACGTTTCTTTTTGCAAGAAGTTTTTTTTTTCTCTCTTTATCTTTGCTTGAAAATTCTACCTACTTTGTATCCTTCATAGGTGGATGATTTTGCTGCTGTCCTGTTGCTTCTTCTTTTTTGGAAATTCTAAGAGTAAGATTCTAACTTCGGAAATTGTGATGCAGTGTGTAGCATGGGTCGTGGCTGCTCTTGTAATGCTTATCAATGGGTATCTTTTGGTGAATTTCTTCTCTACTGAAATAAATGGGCCATGGTTTGGTTTTGCTGTTTTCATTGCCACAGCTGCATATATTTCATTTATTGTTTATCTTATTTTACTCGATGATCGTTTATTGCTATGGTTTCAAGAACTGGCAAAGAGGTTTAGCAACACTGGGAATTGAATATCCATTTATTGTGGAAAGACTAACTTTCCCCGAAAAGATAACACTGATTTAGAAAGATACAAACAAGGTGTAAGGGGTCCCTCCAATTGCTCCGTGGGTCTGTCCTCCTCTTGTTCCAATCGCTGGGATGCCAATGATCTCAAGTGGAGCTCAATTTTGCCGAACTTGTATTCCTCACAAAGTCTGGAGGATTGATTTATTCTCTCTCCATGCCTCTGGAGTCCTCATTTCTTTGATTCACGTTGTCACAGCTGACCTATGTTCTTGCTATCTGTCGGTGAAGTGATTTATTATCATTGTACCCCTGCACCATTCAGAGAGGAGGTGCTGATTGATGTATAGCGGCTACGTATATTCTTCTCTTCCTCCATCCAAATGCTCTTTCCCAACTCTCAGACTAAAAGGCCCCGTCTTTGATGGGGTAATATTTGATTGGTAAGTTTGTTTTAATTGTAAGCTCATCATAGCTGAGATATTTTGTACAAGAATACACGATATGAATGTCGGTCAGATTACGTGCTTAAAATAAGCAAGCTGGATGTCCAATTTTATTGATTTTTCAGAAATTGAGTGAGGTTAGCTGTAATTTATCATGAACAGATGCATATTGTTATTGATGTTGCGCGAGGTTTGTCTTTGTTCTGTGGCCCTTTAGCATGTTCAGCATCGGGTTATTTGCGTGGGTGTTGCTAAGGTTTGGCCTAGCGCAACAATTTTGCCTTGCAGGCATATCTGGAATTTTGCTAAAATTATGATAGCAAATGCCTTAGAAGCAGTGGTTAAACTAATCCCATAATTATCCTGAGAAATGATCTTCTTGGCCCACTTCCAAAAACTCATTCGAAACATTTTTTTTGCTTTGTTCTTCATATACCTGTTTATTTAAGTATATTTAATATATAAATTAAAATTTACCATTTCCGGATGTGTATATATATATTTTGAGATTTTTCAAAAAATATATACATATATTCAAAAATAGTTGAACTTAGGTTTATATGTTAAATATGTTTATATTAAAAAATTTATGAGGAAAAATAAAAAAAGTATTTTAAATTGATTTTTTGAGGTGAGGTAAGATATTTAATTAGCCCCGAATTGACAAGATCATTTCTCAATTATCCTTTCACATGCCCTTTTAAAAGTTATATTTGAATTTCTATCAAAAATAAAGTTATATTGGCATTAAATTATTTGTATTCTCTAATAAGCTCATTTCTCTGATATATTTGTGTTTATATCAAAGACAAAATTTCATCTCATTTCCCCTTAAAAAAAAATAAATTTTTGCATTTATCCATGATTTTAGCGAAAAAAAATGTTTTGCAGTGGATATTCATTTATCTCTCACAATTTTTTTTTTACTCGTGAAATGTCAATTTAATATAACCTGTAAATTATAACGTAAGGGTTATGATTCGAAAGAGTTAATCTTTAATTTAAAATAATAAATTGCATCTCATTTCACCTACGAAAATACAGAATTATCAACGTAAATTTTAAAATACACTTATCCATAATATTTAGAATAAAAAAAATTACTTTTGCAGGTTATATTCCTTTATTTTTCATAACTTCACTTTTTTAATTAGTGAAATTCAATGGCATATTTTCATATAATATATAAATTATAGGGTTATTCTTAAATATATATACTATGTTTGACCTTAATTTTAAATATACCCATTATGTTTTTAAAATCTAAAATACGTTTGCATTTAATTTAAAAAATACTCATTCCATGAGGTAACGCATTAGAGAATATGTGAAATTACTAATATGCCCTTCAAATGTATGATGTAATGGAAAAATTAAATGTTATAACGCTATTATCCTAATCGCGCATGAAATCTAAATTTAAAGTGCCTTAATTTTTTTTTTATTCATTTCATCATTTATTATTTTATAAAAGAGGTATTTTGGGTATTTAAAAAAAATTTAACTAACAGTTTTTGATGGAATGAGTATTTTTGGGTTTAAATGCAAACATAGTAGGTATTCTTAAGATTTTGAAAACATACAGGGTATATTCGGAATTAAGGTTAAATATAGTGGGTATATTCGGAAATGATCCTAAATTATAAGATTAGAGTTATGATTTAAAGGAGGTAACCTTTGATTGAAAATAATATTAATGTTTTAATAGGATCTAAACTGCTAATTATATTTACCTTTACATATTAGAGCAAAGGAAATGAGTTTTGGAAAATGCTGGTTGCACCCTGGTTAGGTCTCTGCCGGTTGCAAATGAGCCCAATATTGATGATAAGAGGAATTATGGTGGGCCCGGTGGCAATCCCACGTAATAGGATCGAGTTGTACCGGATTTACGTGAATCACAATCAACCTACCAGATTTGGGCAATCCAAAACTAAACATTAATATTCAAATTTAGGTGTTCGGGTTCAGATTGGATTGACATTAATTTTGGTCTTGGTTTCGAAGAAATTCACGTTTCTATTAAACCAACGGAAATATACCAATAGAAATAACAAACTCTTGGAAGATCATTGCATTCGCACTAACTAATTATAAAATATAATTTTTGTTATGATAACTTATTTATTTATAATTTACATATAAATATATTTATATGGTTTATGATATTTTTGATTTTTATTAAAGTTGATCTTCTAATTAAAAGATAATGCCAAGTACAATGAATGAAATAAATTTACTATCAATAATCAAGATAAGAAAGATAAATAAGATTATATGAAAGAAGAACGGTCCTGTTAGTCTGGGCTAAGTAAATGCCTCACTTAGCTCGCCTCAAAAATCCTATTTGGAAATTTTTTTTTAAAATTTTTTTTCATCGTACACTTGTTTATCTACGTGTTTTTAATATATAAATTAAGTTTTACCATTTTTGAATATGTATATATATATATATTTAAATTTTTTAAAAATAAAGCCATTTTAAATACATATATACACATGGATGTTTAAAAATCTTAAAAAAATAGATAAACATATTTAAAAATGATAAAACTTGGTCTATATGTTAAATACACTTAGATGAACAAGTGTATGAAGAAAAAAGTAAAAAAATATTTTAAATAAGATTTTTGAGATAGGCTAAAGAAGACACTTACTGAGCCTAGGCTAACAGGATTATTCTTCTATATGAAATTACTATCCAAACAAGTTTAATACAAGTGAGATTTATATATATTTCACCATTAATTGAATTGATACATACGTAATAATTTTAAATAGTTGGTATATTTATAATTATTTACAAATTAAATTTTTATGGATAAATGTAGATGACATTTAGATTTTAGAATAAATATTTTACAGTTTAATTAAATTATCATTACATGGAGTTTTTTGCATTTTGGACCCTCTAAGTTTGCGTATTTGTGTTTTAAACGTGGAAGTTTGCATTTTTGCTTTTTAAACCCTGTAAATTTGAATATATTGCTTTTAGGACCTTATTATTTTACATCATTAAGAAACCCAAGTAACATCCATTTATGTGAGATAAAAATACTAAAATGCCTTTAAGAATGTCTTACTTAGCTTACATAAAAAAACTCATTTAAAATAATTTTTATTTTTTCGTACATTTGCTTATTTAAGTGTATTTAAAATATAAATTAAATTTTACTATTTGTGGATATGCGTGTATATTTTTTGAGAAAAAATAAAAAATATTTTAAATGAGTTTTTTACGTGGTCTATGTGAGACATTAGCTTAAGGGCATTTTATTATTTTTATCTCATTTAAACGGACATTATTTGGGTTTTTTAACAATGTGAAACAGTAGTCCTAAAGCGACATATTCAAATTTGTAGGGTTTTAAAAGCAAATATGCAAATTTCAAGGTTTAAAATACAAATACACAAACTTAGAGAGTTCAAAGTGCAAAAACCTCTTCAAAGAAGAAATTTTATTATAATTATAGTTAAAATGCTTAATGTATAAATTAATATAATTATTTTAACAAATTAGGGACGGTATTGGGTTCAAACCGAATTGGGTATTGGTATAAGATTTAATACAAACTTAGTGTTGGTTTGGGTTTCTCCCGAGCTGATTCAAATTGAGTCTATTTTGAAAAATTTTAACATATTTTTCAATATCCAAACTTGGTTTTAGAATTGGGTGGTCAGGTGGATTAGGTCCAACTCGATGCCAAGTAGCACCCTTTCCACATAAGCTATGTTGTGCTCTAATATTTCTAAATTTATCTACATGGTGGACACTCCTACACACCAAAGTGAGACTGATGCCACAAACTCTATTCTTTGTTGATTTGTAGTTGTGGAGGTTTTAACTTAGCACCCAGCTCATTTGGGGCAAATCAAATTACCACGATGGCACCATTGCCGTCATGGCCAAATTAGATGAAGTTTTGATAATACTAGAGAGTCAGCTTAAACTTACCTAAGTTGCAGCTGGCCCTTATGTGGCTACAATTAAAATTTTTTTTTTTTAAATTTTCATGTAAGGTTAAATTTATGTAATTTATATACTTAATTTTACCATTTTTAGACGTTTCTATGTATTTTTATAAAATTTCAAAAATAAAAAATTGTCATCCATCACACCCTCCCCCTTATACAAAAAGGGATGAAAATTTAATTTTCAACATTCTGCAAAAAAGATAAAACTAAGTATATAAACTCACTTGAGCCCAAGCGAAATTAAAAAAAATTTCAAAAAATAAAAATAAGAGCCATAGTAGCTAAGTATTTTATCGAGACTTAATTAGATATGCTACGAGTTTTTGTATGAGCTTTATTTGAATGTAGTTCAAAGTCAATGTATTAAAATGGTTTGGTTTAACTATTAATTTTAAACTTATATTTTCAGGCGTCTAAATTATCTAAGAGTTATTACATTCTCAAACATAAGTACATATTTTTCATAATTTACATTTGAATAGATATTTTGAAGTGGATGTGACCTAGCAATGAATCTGAATTGGATAAAACAAATGATGATAGGCCATACGACTAATAAAATTTTGATTTTCTGATTAACTTGGCTCTTTTTGGAGTTCCAGAGTACCCTAACATTCCCTAACATTTTCCTTAGATTATAATCTGAAAAAGTACATTGTATGCTCAAGTGAGCGACAAAATAATATTATTACCATTTAAATTATTTAATAAATTTGAAAAATCTTTTTATTACCATTTAAATTATTTAATAAAATTTAAAATCTTTAATTTTTTCGAGAGAAAAAATCTTTAATCAATATATTATTATACATTCTGGCTAAGTAGAAACGTTAAATATCTTAGATAGATTGGATTTAATTGAATGTTTATATTGAGGGGCAAATCAAAACGCTGTTTGGTTATGATTGAAATCAATTTTTAATCATAATTCATACAATTAGATTTACAGTTTAATAAAAAAACTAAGAAAAAATTGGTTTTATGACTGGTCGCAAATGTTTCCCGGGCTATTTTATCCGGCAAAACCATCGAAATATTCCAGCTCAGCCCAGCCATGCCCTGCCCTATTATAGTATACCGGGAGTAGGGGTGTCAGTCATGTTCAACCCATTAACTCGCTTGTTCAACCCGTTAATAAATGAGTTTGGGTTGGGATTTTTGAATAAATGAGTTATGATCCGCCAACCCGTTCAACCATTTAATTAAATAAACGGATTAG
>JAXCLR010000063.1:32139773-32151842 GCA_035584095.1 Annona squamosa | reverse complement strand
TTGGGAGTGGGGGAGCCTCTCCTCATGGAAGCTGATGCGTTCCGACTCGGAATCATGTGGGCTCTCCAATTTGGGTGTAAGGTTCAGATGGAATCCGATTCTCTTCTCCTGTGCACATTTCTGACAAACGACAGTCAAATTCTCTCTCCCGTTGGTCATATTATTGCATCAATTCGTTCTATCCTATCTGCTTATCCTCACGTCTCGGTTCATCACGTCCTTAGGGGTGGGAATATGGTTGCCCATGCTATTGCTGATTTGGTTTCAAGTTCTGCTATGGATCATTTGGAATGGTGGGGAGACCCCCCACATGTTGTCATTGATAAGATTTGTACAGACAATTTTTTGGCTATGAATTATCCGGATTTCTCTAGTCCGAATCCCTCCCATGGGTTGAGGGGGTCGGCTTAGAGAAATCTTTTCATCAAAAAAAACATATGGGTAATTTAAACGCAATATATATATATATATTTAAAATCTCAAAAAAAATATATACACATCTTGAAATGGTAAAACATAGTTTATATGTTAAATACACTTAGATAAACAAGTGTGGAAAGAAAAAAGCAAAAAAAATATTTTTAAATAAGTTTTTTGAGATAAGTTAGGTGGGACATTTGTTTAGCTCGGACTACCAGGATTAATTCTCTTATTTATTTCAATATCATTGGTGGGCGTAGTGGCAATCCCATGCATTAGGGGTGTAATTTGGGTTGAGTTGTATCGGATTTACGTGAGTCATAACCCTAGATTTAGGTGAATCCAAACCTAAACCTTAATATTTGAATATGAATTTGGGTTGGGTTTGGACCATGTTGCCGTTGATTTTGGTCTTAGTTTCTAGTTGAGATTCAGGTTACTATCAAACTAGCATAAGTTGAAATATGTCAATAGAAGTAACAATCTCTTGGAACATTATTGTATTCGCACCAACTAATTGTAAATATAATTTTGATTATGATAACTTATTTATAATTTACGTATAAATATATTTATATAACTTATAATATCTTTGATTTTGATGGACATTGGTCTTCTAATTAAAACCTAATGCTAAGTACAATGAATATAATAAATTTACCATCAATAATTAAGATAAGAAAAATAAATGAGATTACATGAAATTACCATCGAAATAAGTTTAATAAAAGTGAGATTTCATATCTCATAATTAATTGATATTTATGTAATAATTTTAAAGAGTTGGTATATTTGTAATTATTTACAAATTAAATTGACATAAATGTATAGGTTCAATTTTTTATGGACAAACGTAGATGACATTTATGTTTTAAAATAAGCATTTTATAGTTTAATTAGGTTATGATTATATGAATAAACTTTTATTATAATTATAGTTAAAATACTTAATTGATAAATTAATATAATTCTTTTAATAAATTACGGAGGGTATTGGGTTCAGACTGAGTTAGGTTTTTGTATCAGATTTGATATAAATTTGGTGCTGGCTTGAGTTTCTTTGGAGTTGAGTTGAAACCGAATCTATTTTAAAAAATTCTAAAAAATTCAAACTTGGTGGTCGGGCGGAGAAATAAATATTTTTTTATACATGTGTTTATTTAAATGCATTTAACATGTGTATCAATTTTTACTATTTTTGGAGTATTTTAGGTATTTATTTTTTATTTTTAAAATTAGTGACATTTTAGGTAATTTTAAATTACTAAAATACCATTGATTTTCAAAAATAAAAAATAAATATCTAAAATACTCCAAAAATGATAAAAATTGATACATATGTTAAATATACTTAAATTACACTTGTATAAAAAAATTTTCAAAGAAATAAAAAAATGAGTTCAATGCACTTGAGTGCATTAAATCGCGATCCCTGGAGAGTCAGCTACAACTTAGGTGAGCCAGCTTTTATGCATTTGATTTATAGTTTTTTAACTTTTTTTTTTGTTTTTCTCAATTTCATCTAAGCTTACATGTATGTAATTTATATACTTATTTACAATTTTTAGATATTCATATGTATTTTTATAAATTTTTTTTTAAAATTGTCATCCATCACACCCTGTCCCCATACAAAAAAAGATGAAAATTTTAATTTTTAAAAATCTGCAAAAAATAGAAAAACAAAGAAAGATAAAACTAAGTATATAAACTCACTTGAGCCCACGTGTAATTAAAAAAAAAGTTTGACAAATAAAAATAAGAGCCATAGTAGCTAAGTATAGTATCAAAACTCAATTAGATATGTGATGGGTTTGTGTATGGGCTTTATTTGAAAGCGGTTCAAAATCAACGTATTGAAATGGTTTGATTTAAATATTAATTTTAAAATGATATTTTCAACCGTCTAAATTATCTAATATATTATTCATATATGGATAAATAATTTTATAAAATGTTATTACATTCTAATACATAAATGCGTGATTTAAATACTTGATAATTTACATTTTGAATAGATATTTTGAAGTGGATGTGACCCATCAACGAATCTGAATTGGATAAAACAAACGATGGTAGGTCATACGACTAATAGAATTTTGATTTTCTGATTAACTTAGGCTCTATTTGGAGTTCGAGAGTGCTCTATAACATTTTCCTTAGATTATAATCCGAAAAAGTACATTGTATGCTTAAGTGAGCCACAAAATAATATTATTACCGTTTAGATTATTAAATAAATTTGAAAATATTTAAATTTTTTGAGAGAAATAATCTTTAATTAACATATTATTGTACATTGTGGTTAAATAAAAATGTTAAATATCTTAGATAGATTGGATTTAATTGAATGTTTATATTGAGGGGCAAATCAAAAGGTTGTTTGGTTATGATTGAAATCAACTTTTTAACCATAATTGATACAATTAGATTTACTGTTTAATAAAAAACTTAGAAAAAATTGGTTTTATGACTGGTCGTAAATGTTCACCGGGCTATTTTCTCCGGCGAAACCATCGAAATATTCCAGCTCAGCCCAGCCGTGTCCTGCCCAAATATAATATGAGCGCGCCAACGCGGACCTTCAGGTCACTCGGTCTTGCCGAGCGAGGCGAGACGCGTAATGCCTACGCCAAACTTCATATCCACGTAATTATCTGGACTAAACAAGAGTATAACTGCTTTAGTAAAATCCCACAGATTTTGGTATTTAGTAACGATTGATGAAAATCTGCTCCATCCATTATGTTTATAATTTTTTCTTTTAGTAGAAAAGACAAATTCCATCGAAGTCAAATATATTAATGTGCTACATAAAAAATTATATTCGCGTAGAAATTGAGAAAAATGATTAATGATTATATCCATTTACATATACTTTATAATGTAATAATAATTTTAAAAATAATTTATTATAACATTAATGATATCTTAGATGGTTTAGATGATGAAAAATAAATCTTTAAAATTGACATTTTGCACTAAAACAATTTGTTACGTTCATTTTACATACTTCGTAGACGGAGGCCATGCACGATGACGAAAAGCAATATAGACTTTAGTAAGTAATAAAATGCAATGGATGGGGTAGATTTTCCATCAATGTCAACAGTAGCTAAAATTATAGAGTTGAACCGAGATGGGTTTTCATATGAGCATGACTCAACAACGTTAACGGCCGCCTGGCCAACTGAAAATGAAGAAAGACCCCCAAAACACATTTCCAGCTCCCTCTTCTTTCAGCTCCGTTCTTTTCTCCAACGTTTGCATCAATCTTCTTCCCAAATGATCCAGCCATCGTCAATGCGCGCCGCAGAGGCGTGGGTGCTGCTGCTTCTTTTCGTTTCCTCCTGCATTCTCGTCATCCCCTGCAACGGCCTGATGGCGCTCTACGACGATCTCCTCACCGAAAGGTATGCTATGATTTCCATTCTTCTTCCTTTCCTGTCTCTCTCTGATGCAAGTCAACCATGGGAGATGGCCGACTCGAGCTTCCGGGCGCCAATCTCTCACCAAGATCGATCATCATCCCGCAAGGTCCCCCTAAGCTAGGGATATACAGGGAACTAATTCACTGCACCCGGCTACAAAACTCATTTTTCTTTTTTCTTTTTTTTGAAAATTTTTTCACACAACTGTTAGTCTAAGTGTATTTAAAATATGCATAAATTTTTACAATTTTTGGAGACTTTTAAATGTTTTTTCTGATTTTTAAAGACTAGTGATATTTTTGTAATTTTAATTACTAAAAAATAAAAATGCCACAATTTTTAAAAATTAAAAAATATTTAAAAATCTTAAAAAATGGTAAAAATTGATACACGTATTAAAATACACTTATTTTAACAGTTGTGTGAAAACAGTTTCGAAATTTTTTTTTAAAAAAAGGTTTTGCACCCGAGTGCATTGAATCAGTCACATCCTCTATGGCATATTGGCATTGCAACAGACTGAATATTACAAACTTTTCCCCCTTTACAATTGATCTCTCTCTCTCTCATAGCTTTCGTTACAGCGCGGGGACTCTCTAACTAACAAAGACACGCACGCATTAACAACCACATGCCTTCTCAGCCTGCTCACTTGCGCCTCATTCATAAGTCTCCCAACGGGAGCATCTTCGTCTTATTTAATTCTACTTCATTTGTTGCTGCAGATACAAGACCACTCGCCTCGGAATCGAAACTCCCCCACAGGAATTCTCACCCATCGTCGACACCCGCAGCAGCGTCACTCACGATCCCTGTTCCAATTGTGAATCTTGCGGCAATCATCAGGCAAGCTAAAAAACATATTTTCTGTTTTGGTCCCAATGGAGTCTAATGCTCATTCGAACCTTGGGCCACGTGCATGCACACTGTGGTGTCATCCAGGCAGGGATCAAATGAAACATGGCCTGCTTGCATTCATGCATGTTCTGTTCCTCTTTTTCGTCCATTTTATTTTATATGCGGCGATTCGACTGTTTCAGTCAATTTCTTCCATCTTATCTCAATCTAAGAGAACTATCCAACTATAATTTTTTTTGTTTGATTATTTTCTTATTTTTTTTATTAAGTGCATTGATCATTTTGGTGGGTCTAATATGTCAAGTTCATATGAAGAATTGCCACCTGAAGGCAGCCCACCGGATTTGATTGTCCTTTCCTAATCTCTACTTGTTCGTTAATGGTGTGATTCTGGGTTTTATCAGTCAGTGCTGAATTTTTTACTTCATTGAACTAGAAACTCAATGATTCTGGGTGTTAAGGCCTGAGCAGTTGTACAGGATAGTGGATACTACTGGCTTGTCATCAACTTGTTTGCAAGTCTAAAAGGACAAATTAATTGGGCAGGCCTTTTTGTTTCATTTCCAACATTTATAGAAACTGTTAGTTCCATTCCATATGGTCTCTTCGGATATTATATTCACTGAGATGCAAGCTCCACTAATGCCATTGAGCTGATTGCTCATATTAGTGGATCTGTTATGTCTTTACTTTGACCTGTAGTATTGTGGAAAGAATTAATTACTCCATTGCCCTTGATTCTCTTTCTGACATTTTGCAGTTCTCTCCTGTTAATTTTCTGTCACCAGATCCTTAACTCTGTTAAATCCAGGATCCAAACTTCCAGCCTGATTTGTCAAACACTTACAGACCAGTAAAGTGTAATTTCGTTTGTTCTTATGATGAAAGCAATGACCAGTGCATATATAGAAGGCATTATGCAGAAATGAGCTCTAGCAGTGGGGACCTTGGAGAGGACCTATTTTTCTTTGGTGAAGAAAGCACTCTGGATCCGTAACATGTGATTTTTGGTTGTGGAAATGAAGAAACTGGCGATCTTTAGTCAACATGCTGATGGCATTTTGTGTCTTGCCCAAGGTCATCCCAGTATAATGGATCAACTGGTCATCAAGGGAGTAATAAGTGTCTTTGTGCTATGGTGGTATGGGCATGGGTGGGGGTGCAATGATTCTTGGTGGAATTTCTCCTCCCCCTGATGGTCTTTTCCCATTCTGATCCAGCACGCAGGTATTGCTTTCTTCTATTTTCAACAAGATTATATCTATTGATTTTTCACAGTTATTTCATTCAATCTATATGATTCATTTACTTTAATTTTGGGCTGGCAACAGTCCATATTACAATATTGAGCTGAAGGAAATCCATGTGGCCAGAAAGCCATTGAAGTTGAATGCAAAGATTTTCGATAACGAGCATGGAACAGTCCTGGCTAGTGGTACCACATATGCATGCCTACATGAAGATGCATTTGCAGAGTTCAAGAACTCTGTAAGTTTGCCACGATTGTCTTCTTCTTCTTTGTGTAGTTCATAGCAATTTCATGATGTAAGTATTTTTAAAGAAAATTTTCATCCCCGTTTCCTTTGATCTTTGCTCTTGACCAGAGATGTAAGGGGACACTTATTTTCAATGGAGTTGAGGGCCTGGTTGCCTTCTTTCTTTGTTAGAAGGCTACTGAGCTTCCAGGAATGGGGAAATTGTTGTCAAAAGGTTGTCATCTTGGTCTTCAAACTTGCTTTCAACCAATTCTTAAATGACTTGACAACTCAAATCCACGTGTTCAGACTTGTCTGTGAAAGGTTGAGTCATTGTCGGTACTGGCTTTGGATTTGAGATATTGAACATTAAGCAACGAGCATCATGTGGTGGCTGTTAAAGCTTCTCATACATCATGTAGTGGCTGTCACACACTTGCACTGACTGTAGTAGTTGTGACCAACATGTCATAGGCCCATAAAAGTTTTGGCCTTTTGTTTATAATACTTTTTCATGCTTTTCTATTTTCTCCCAAGTGAAAATTGCTTGAAAATCTGACAATAATTTTCTTCATGTAAATGTTGAATAGCGCTTCATTTTAAATGTTAGACATCAAAATTTAAGGTGGATGTGATTCCTGGGGCAGAGGGGATTTGGTCTTGTGAACGATGTCGCAGAAAGATTGTGATCGTGATTGCTGCTAATACTTTGGTAATATTTGTTAAATAAAGACTATGAGGTTGGCCATGATGATTATCATTACTGTTATCAAGACCTTATCACGTGTCGCTTTCCCATTTATATTGTTTGCTCTTTCATGGCGACTGCAATTTTAAGTCTATCACCCATCAAAAAAATAATGAAAATTAGGTCTATCAGCTTAATAGGGAGATGCATCTCACATGTGTGTGGAAACAATGAAAGTAACATGAGTAAAATGTGAATTTTTCCACAATATTACTGCTTCAAAGTGTTTATCGTGATGTGGATACCATCTGACCAAAAAACCTCTAAAACTGTAAATTCTTCTTCTTTTTAAAATTTTTTTCCTGATTGTGTTCTTCAATAGCGTTTTTATTATTGAATGATCATGTAAATTTGTTCGAGAACCAAAGATAGAAAAGACGTGTGATGCACCCTTAGTTCTACAAAGTTAACTGTATGAACTGAATTAAAAAACTTGTTGATGCTTCTTTTTTTTTGGTCTTGATGCTAGGATGTGTTTGGATAGAGTGTATTAGAAATGTAGTTTTCAAATACAAGCAGATGTCAACAAAATAGGGGATGATGCCTGCAAGGTGGGCTTTTAAATTAGAAAGTATAGATGAATAAATGGAAATATCGATAATAGTGAGAAAAATAGTTTCTTAAAGATAGTTAAGGTATTACTTCAATTTAAAGTGGGGGCGAAAAACACCCCCTTTCAAGTGCACCTCACCATAGTTCTTCCAAACTGAAAATATCTGGCTTTCTTAAAAACTGAATTGGGTTGGTCATTTACTTGCATGGAGCTCTATCATTCTTTAATACTTGTTTTTTAGTGGAAACAAAGGTTCCTGGAGCCGTATCATTCTTTAATACTGTTTTTTTTGTCATTGCAAACATGGAAATGAAGGCGCCTTGTTACTGTTCTTTAACGTCACAACCTTGTAAAACAATTTATCATTATGTGAAGTCCCTAAACTGATTTGGTTTGCTTATTTTTGTCAGTGCAATCACCAAATATCATTCGCATACATTTTCCCATTAATTTTGTTCTACATGTTGCAAGTGCAGATTGTGGAGAAACTTCGTTCTCTCAAATATATTCATGGTCCAGACCCCAATTATAATGATATCTGCTTTTTGATGCCAGAAGGTAATTTCTGTTCATCTGAACTGACACTTTGTATCTATTAAGTATTTCTAGCTGCATTCATCTTTTTTGTGATCTAAGTGATAATCTTCCTCAAATATGTCTATTGATATATCCAAACTATCAAAATTCTTTCTGGAGGTTGAAATGATTTTTGGCAATGGACAGAAATTATCACTAGAACCTGAAAACTACTTATTCCAGGTAGAGTGACACCAACCAGTGTGGAATTTTTCTTTACATTTGCACTCAAAAAAAATTTTGGGTCCCCACTTATTTATCTCCCTCTCTGTCAATTTTTATGAAGCATTTGAAGGTTCAGGGAGGATACTGCCTTGGTGTTCTCCAGGATGAAAATGATCCAACTACTATTTTAGGAGGTATTCATTGTCGCTTAGATTTGGAATGCATTCCACGTACAAAATTTTCATCAATTAACCCTCTAACTACCATTGCCATCAACTGTTTGATGCATGACTCAAAGAAAACATATTACTGTCAAATGGTATCTGCTGCTTCTTGTAACTTACCTTTCAATTTGGTTATTTCATGCAATTCAATCATGAAGTCTACTTCAATAGTATATACAAAATTACAAACGCTTATAAATTTGTTCCCATAATTGAATGACCTAAATCATGCATTCCATATTTAGGTAGCACAGTACATTCAGAGACAAACAACAAACACTTGGGAGATACAGGCCTGTAGATGCGTTCAAGCCTGAGAAACAGCTGCAGGTACTACAACTGCACCATGTCGGCTTAATCATAACTATTTTCCATAGAATTGATTATTCTTTATTGGCAATTCACATGTCCACACCAAAAACAATGAGAAGAATATAGCCACAAGTGTTTTCCCATGGAATGCAGCATGTAAATGCCTTTGTGTATTCATCTTTGTGAGTATTTGACTCAAATTAAGAGAAACAGCATGCTGTCGGCATCAAAAAACATCCCTCTCTCTATAACAGTACTGCAAATCCATCAGGGAAGGACAACCTGACAGCATGACAGTCATCATCTACAGTAGGCTATGGATCTCCTGGGCAATCACAGGACTGCATATGATATAATTCTGAGATGTTCTTTTCATATATTATGTCTCATCTATTCTATGCTTTTTAATCTAACATGGAGTGCAAAAATCAAATTCAACAAACATGATTTTCACTATTTTCACTCTTTCTTTATTTGTAAGCACTCTGATGCATTTATTAGAATCCTTGAGAGATGTTAATATAGTACCTGTATCTGTATGTTAGATAGCCGATTCCTGTATCCATTGTTCCCAATGATTTGTAAAAGGGCCAAAACCATTTGAGCCATTAAATTAAAGAATAATAATGATAAAGGGAAGAGTCCCATTTCAATGCTCAAGGCTTGAACAAGCTCTATCCATTAAAAGAAATAATTTTTTGATTTTTTTGGGGGCATGTGAGCTTAAGAAATATTTTTTTTATTGCACAAGTTTTACACTTTTTAAATATTTTTCCATTTTTAAAATTAAAAATAAAAATGTAAAATTCCATATGTAAAAAGATTAAAAGACCCAGCTTAAGCCCACATATTCATTTAAAAAATCAAAAAATTTTAAGAAAGGGTAAAACTTTTGCAAGCATTAAAGCGAGATTGGGAATAGAAAATGAGTCCCTGTATGGTAAAATTGTGTTCCTCTTGGATGGGCCTACTTTGATGCTTAAATCAAAATCCAGAGGTTTTCATTGTTTAATAACATATATTTTATCATGTGACCAAAAGTCATTTTAACTAGAATCTCGGTAGTTTGTGTTTGCCGATAGAAGAAAATATAAATTACGAATATACTTAAATCTGTTTATGGATGCATTGAAATGTTATAATAATTTGCAGAATCAGTCATCCACATAAAAAGAATGTTTAGATAGTTTAGATGTTGAATTAACAATTTGAGATTGATATATAAATTAAACAATTTTATCACATTGATTTAACCCATCTTGGATTGGGTCATGTATATATTTGATTTATATGAAATTTAGTTTCCTAGTTAAATAAATGATTCTAAATATGATAGGTATTACATGACTTATACCATCAACTATTGGCAATAAAATTCTAATTTTTGTAAAAAACTTTTGGTTGCTAAATACTATATTTTGTTGTAGTGAGAGTGGATTGATGAGATTCCCCTAGAGGAAAGATGGGTTTTGCCCAAAAATTGGGTTTATATATTTTTTATACGAATGCCACTTTTTGGATTTCATATAAAAATAAAACCTATGTTTTATCTCTATTTTCACAAAAATTTTGATTATAAATATATTTTTTATTCTTTAATTTTAAAAAAATTAAGTATATTTTAATACCTCTGCATGTTTTTGTGTCTACATACTTTATTGATAATCCATGCATGTTATTATTTTTGTGCTAGATATGATATTTTTGTATTTGACGGTTAATGTTTCAATTTTTTGAAAATATATTATTTCGAAAATGCAAAAATATGATTTCTTAATGCTTCGATTTTCTATTTTCACATAAAAATAAAATTTATGTTTTACATTTGATTTCTAGTAATTTGCATATATACTCACATAATTTGATCGAAATTGCATGTATACCTACATAGTTTCACAAATTGTATATTATCTCTTTATAGTTTTACCAAAATTGCATGTAATCCTTATATTAACGGTTGCCGTTAAATGGAAGGCTGTTGAACATTAATGAATTATTTCTTTTTCAAAAATATCCTTGAATTCTGGGAGATTAGAAGGTGGTTGAATAGAAACCAGTGAAATCATTATGATTTTTGTGATTCGCTTCAACGCATGTATCCTGTTATCATGTCTATCTTTGATAAAATACGGATCTTGTGATTGTTTCATGGACTCTTTGACCGGCTGCGAACCATCAATTTGTACTTTTAGTTTGTCATCCTCTGTTCGCCCTTTTTTCTTTATTGAGATAGATTACACACATTGAAATGGAACTGCTTGTTGCTGGTACGAGAATAAATTAGTGCTGATCTTCATGGTGTTTATGTAAACTATTTGAACGATTTTGATTATGTATTTTCCTGCCATTACCTTTGGTAGCTGTTACTGGATGGAGAATAAATTCATGATAATTTTGATGGTTTTTTGTTGCTAAGTATTTGAGTAGTACTGATCATGCATTTTTTGCTATTATTACCGAATTTGAGTGGTGTGTTCTTTTGCCATGACTGCCCCTTTTTTTTTTTTGATGTTTTTTATATACACTCATCTCAAACATGTATTACAACCAAACCCCTTGAGACATTCTTACAATAAACCTGCAACAATCTATTTTTTCCTACAAGAACCAACGGTGAACACTTCCATTGCTGTTGCAAAGGAGATGCTGCCACCACTAACTGCATTTGCTCCACAAATTACAAGAACCAACGGTGAACACTTCCATTGTTGTTGCCATGGCTGCCCTTTTTGTTTAAGACGATAAAGCATTGTAACTCCAGTGCTCTAGCGGTGCACTCAGATCCGTACCCTTAACACTAATTTAAGTAGTCTAACTAATTAAAAAGCTCCAAAACCAATGCATCTTAGCTTGCCCTCACTAGATGACATCTTGGACTACCTCAAGGAAGATAACATCATCAGCAAAGGAGAGGAGCAAGGATCGTCTACAAGGGAATGATGCTCAAATGCGATCAAGTCGCTATGAAGCAGCTCCCGATGATGATTCGTGGGTCGACGCATGACCTCGGATTCAACGCGGAGTTCAGATGCTTCGGAGGATCCGGCACTGACACATAATCAGTTTACTCAGCTTCTGCTCCAACTACAAAATCAATTTGCCAGTGACATAAATGCGGTGGTCAGATGCCTGGGAGAAGTTCTCTATGGGAAGAAAGCGGGCCACTTGCACTGAGACACGCATTACAAGATCGCCATGGACGCCATCAAACACCTATGTTGGTCTAGCATTAGCTAAGTAGAGTATATGTGGTAAGAAAAGGGTAGAGGAAGATAACAAAAGTCTCTTTTGACTTTTGAAATGATAA
>JAXCLR010000063.1:32099396-32114005 GCA_035584095.1 Annona squamosa | reverse complement strand
ATATAATCATTTACAAAAATATAAGGAATATTTTATATGGATTACATGTTAAAAATAAAACTTTTAAATTAATATTTACGATCAAAACATTTTATTATATTTATTTCGCAGATCTTCTAGATGGCGCTTGTTCACACCGATGCTGAAATGATTGAGTTTTTATACCAAAGAGAATGACGGACGACCGTTGATATTAATAAAAATAGAGAAGGTTTCCCGAAACGGGCTTCGTAAGCCGAACTAGTGAATAACGATAATATTCGGCGGTCGCCACTCCCTTCTTCCCTTCCCTCCTCGCGCCCGCCCAACCCCGCGCACCCCTAACGTGACGCCGGCCACCCCCATACCGCCGGGGAGGTTCCGTACCCCGGAGTCGAGTACGTGAACTTTCCTCCGGCTATGTTTTGTCATCTAAAGTCGCCATCGATCCACTTAACCGGCGCCCGTCTATCACCACCGCCGGCGTCGCGTGTGTGAGGTTTCCTTCAGCTCCGTTTTGCCTTCCAACGTCGCCGTCGATGCCCACCAACCCCACCGCTAGCGTCGCGTAAGTTTTGCTTCAGCTTCGTTTTGCCCCCATCGTCGGCATCGATCATCTTCCCCTTACCTCTCCTTCCCACGCCCCGTGAGCCCCGTGCGCACTGCGCACCTCCAAACACCACCGCGTGGGCTTTTCCTTCAGCTTTGTTTTGCCTTCTAACGTCGGCATCGATCATCTTCCCCTTCCCTCCTCCCCAGCCCCACTGCGTACAGCGGCTCTCGCCCTAACCCCGCCGCCTTCGTCGCCTGCGCGTACTTTTCTTCTGCTCCGTTTTGCATTCTAACGTCGGTGTCGATCGTCTTCTCAAATGCTCCGATTCGTCTTCCCCTGCATTCTCCTCCTCGCCACCTCCACCGCCCATGCGAGCCTTGCTGACATAGATCCTTGCCGTCTAGTAGCAGAAGCACCACCACACAAGGTCCCACACACCGAGGACGAAAGCTACCGCATCCCGCGCAACGCCTGGATAACGCTTTATGGAGATCTCCTCACCAACGGGTATGCTATTATTCCCATTCTTTCTTTCCTCTGCCCTTCCCAACTCTATAGATAACCAAAACACAACACTTGGATAAGGGAACTGGATTAGATAATTCACATAGCTAAATGTGGATGGAGCAGAATAAAAGAAGAACATGGAGTAGTTTGTCTGTGATAGAGCCACAGTTCAGCTTGATCGATCTGCATTGAGGAAGTAAAGTTGTGGGCTTGGGCTGCGTATGTCGGTCTGGGTTCTGAGTCGTTGGATTGGGTAAAAGAGACTGTTTGATTCTGAGTAGTGATGAAGAGGAGATCCGGGAGAGAGCACTTGGATGGCAATTGTCGATAATAATCATTTGGAGTATTTCTCGTACATATTTTAACTTATTTTCGCTAGGGGTGCCACGGTGCCGTGGTAAGGACTTTTTTTTGATGAAAAGGATGGGTTGGGACAGAGTAATCTGCAAAATTTATTGTCCAAAAATTGTCAGTATAAATTTTCATATTACAGGAGTTAGCCATCAGGACACATTTTCCAATAAAGAAATAGACCGCGAAAGCGTGAGCTACAGTGTTTTCTTGCATTAGAACATTGATGACAGATATGCGGTTAGTGGCGCTGAGAATTTATCTGATGTCGTGGATTAAATGACCCGCTGGAGAGAATATGTGGCGGAGATGTATGCAGCGAAGCGAGATTGAGGGAGGATGCTGCGGAGGAATGTGGATTAAAATTGCTTTCCAGCCCCTTTCAATTAATGAGGGGAACTCCACTTATCTCCTCGCCCGCGAGTCGCAACCAAATGTTGCTGAAATGGCCCTGATTTTTGAGTCCTGATATTCATGGAAACTGCTTGTTGGAATTCACAGATGTCGGATCTACCAATTTTGATGGTTGCCTTGGCCGGATTTGACATGGCGAATGATGGTTTTCCTAGAGGTGGGGTTGCTCATGGGTTTTTAGCCGGAGCTCATCGTGATTTTCTTTTTGGGTACCGACTTTAATGGTATTGACAGCAACAGCAGCTTGGCAAGTCTCGGAATGGCATTTGTCATCATTGGATCCATGGAGATCAAGATGTTGTTGACCAGGGCTGGAGAAAACAGAGGCAGCGGTGTTGGGCTTCCACCGGTGTATCTGGTTGCATGACTGTTTTCTTTTTTTGATGAATGTGGTTGCAGGCTTTTAACCTGATATGGTGAGGATGATGCTGCCTGTGATGGGCTTGAAAGTTGCCGCTCATGGCAGCGATTGTAGCTTCAATCGTGGCTTGATTTGGGGAAGGAGATGAAATTGGTATGCTGTGGCTTGCTTTGGGGAAGGAGATGAAATTGGTATGGTGCGGCTTGATTTGGAGAAGGGGGATGAAATTGGTATGGTGCTTTGCACTACACTAAGTTCCGTGCTTGTGCAGCCCTGTTTAATTCAAGCGGTTGATTGACTTTTTGTGGCCCAACAGAGGACATGGAAGATTTGGGAAATGGAGGGTAGAATTGGTGGAAAGAGGTGGTGGGGAAGATGGGTTTGCTATTTTACGATGGGTGGTGAGATTTCGTTGGTGCCTTTTGGGAGATGGCTTTTGGGTGTGAAAGCAACCTTTGGGAAAAAAAGAAACGCATAAAGATGCAACTTGGAATGGAGACTCGAACTCACAGTCTATGGGTTTTGCTGGCTTGGGGTTTTAGGGACGCAACAGTCGGGAATTTTCAAAATCGACAAAGATTGGGAGACGGAGGAGGATGTCGTTTTTCCTGGCAGAAAAGAACCGGTAGGAAAATCCATAATCTTCGAAAAGAGATATGAAAGGAGAGGGAGCAGGCAACCGACAGCAGCAGTTTTAGGGCATTTGGATGGAAAACGGGGGTCTAGGGGAGCAGAAGGGAGAGAGAAAATGAGGGAGGGAACTGCGACTAAGGCAGAGCGTAGTTTTTACTATTCTCCACCATCAGTTCGGCTCTCGAATGCATTCTTTGATCGGACGGCTGATGTTAAGCTCGCCCGATTTAGCGGGGATGGTTGAAAACAGTAGCAGTTTTGGCCGGTCGTAAAAAGATCACGTCTAGGATGGGCACATTTGAGATTTCTTTATGAAAGGAGCTATTGAAACTTAGGTATATCTGAAATTTAGGTTTAGAGATTAACCTCAATTCTACTTCATTTGTAATGTAGGTACTACATTGCTCGCCTCGGAATTGGAACTCCATCACAGGAATTCGCACTCATCGTCGACACTGGCAGCGACCTCACTCACGTTCCCTGCTTCAATTGTGAATCATGTGGTCATCATCAGGCAAGCTAACAAACTTGTATTCTTTCGTCATTGAATTATTAATCAGATGAATGCATGACTGCCTGTTTATCCATGCATGCTCTGTTCTACTTTTTGCAATTCTTAGTCACCATTTCCTTAGCTTTGTTAATCCAGAATGCAGACTTTCAGCCTGATTTGTCAAGCAGTTACAAACCAGTAAAGTGTAATTTGGATTGTACTTGTGATGAAAGCCACGATCAGTGCACGTACAAGAGGCACTATGCAGAAATGAGCTCCAGCAGGGGGTTCCTTGGAGAGGACATATTTTGCTTTGGCGAAGAGAGCACTCTGGATCTGCAACATGTGATTTTTGGTTGTGCAAATGAGGAAACTGGCAATCTTTTTATTCAACATGCTGATGGCATATTCGGTCTTGGCCGTGGTCGTCGCAGTATAATGGATCAACTAGTCAGCAAGCGAGTAATACGCAATTCATTTTCTGTGTGCTTTGGTGGGATGGGCAATGGTGGGGGTGTAATGATTCTTGGTGGAATTTCTTTTCCTGCTGATATGATCTTTTCCCATTCTGATCCAACACGCAGGTATTGCTTTCTACTATTTCGCACAAGATTATGAATTTCGTTCAATATATATGATCCATTTACTTTAATTTTGGGCTGAAAACAGTGAATATCACAATATTGAGCTGAAGGAAATACATGTGGCCAAAAAGCCGTTGAAGTTGGATGAAAAGATTTTTGATAACGAGCATGGAACTGTCCTGGATAGTGGTAGCACATATACATACCTGCCTGAAGCAGCATTCATAGAGTTTAAGAACTCTGTAAGATTCTCGAGATTGTCTTCTTCTTCTTCTTTGTGTAGTTCATAGCAATTTCATGATGCAAGTGTTTGAAGAAATTTTACATTCCCATCTCCTTTGATCTTTGCTTTTGACTGGAGATGAAGAGGAACAGTTTTTTGTGATGGAGTTGAGGGTCTGTTTGGCTGCTTTCTTTGTTGGAAGCCTATTAATTCTTAGAGTACTTCCCAACTCAGACCCACTTGTTCAGACTTGAGTTTGACTGATCCTTTCTAGGGTGATTGTCAGCACTGGCTTTGGATTTGAGGTCTTGAATATTAATAAAAAAGCATCACATGGTGGCTATTATAGTTTCTTACACATCATGTAGTGGCTGTTGCATTGACTGGAATAGTTAGGACCAACATGTTATAGGCCCATAAAAATTTTGGTCTTTTGTTTATAATATTTGAATGTGATTATATGCAACATGTCACATTTTAAAGATTTATAAATTCACTGTTCGTTGAGGCGGGATTAACGCCAACCATCCATCATGTATTTAAAGCATTGTGGACTTTAGAGCTGGTCTCTGACATGGACCGAGTGAATTAAATGAGAGTGAAAAGGTGTCTCATCTTTTGGCTGCATTGTCTCTCTTGTCTTCCATGGCAATTTTAGCAAGGAGTGATTTGGGGGAAAAATGCCAAATGATGAAAATCGTGGAGAGATTCATTATGTGGGTGTTGCTCAGTCGCTCTCAAGCACAAAAATGACACCGTCGATAAGATAAAAATTCTCAATCTGCAAAAAGATACCACCGAATCTAGCATTGAAGATAAAAATAACTTGCCTTTGTAACATTAGTGTCATGTCCAGAATAAATGAACCAGAGTTTGAATTTCTTTGGTCAAGGCTATGTATGTTTATTTAGGATTGTAATGTCCCAGCCTTGAATTGAACTTCTTTGAAGTCTAAAGCACCTTAGTCTGTGCTACTGTTTATCTCAATTATTTAGCAGGCCAAAGGCAAATCCTCCCGGTGCCACCTTATTCTTACATGTTTTAGTGCTCGCATTTATGAGTGTTAAGGTTATTAAAACTCTGATGGATAGCAAAACTAAAGTTGAGCAGAAGTCCTTTCATGATGAAAAGCTTAAAGAGGTACCATTCGATTGCTGCAAAAGAATACAGAAAGATGACACAGCTGAGTCTGAAGACGATGCAACCGGAGATGAGAGAGACAATGTAGTTGGAGACGAGACACCTTCTCTCTTCTTATTAAACACACTCTGTCCACGTCAGAAATCAGCTCTAAAATCTATAGCACTTTAAATGCATGATAGATGGTTGGTGTCAATTCTTCCTCAACGAACGGTGTAGACCTTAAAATGCAACGTGTCGCATATAATCACGTTCATATAATATTTTGACAATATTTTGCTTCATTTAAATGTTGAATAATGCTTCTTTCAAATGTTAAACAACAAAGCCATTGGGTGGTTAACCCAAGGGTAACTTTGGAAGCTGTTCACAGCATACCAAGATTCGATCCTCCCCTCCCTCATGGGTAGGTGTTTTGCAATATAGTCCTGCTGAAATGGAGGTTTTATAATATCCATCCTGAAAGTAGGGGGTCTTTAGAAAATTTTCCTCGGAATGGGGGTATTTATAGGAAAATTCCCTTAATAGTGTGAGGGGTTGTGAATGTGCCTCATTGTATTATAAAGATGTTACATTGTAAATGTAATTCCTTATTTGTGGCGGAGGGGATTTGTGTGAATGCATATGTGACAAATTGCATATCTACAATGATTTTGATGAGTAATAATTCAATTGAAATGAAATAAAGGAACTAACATATCTTGTGTTAAATTAATGCAAGTATAAAATCCATAAATCAAGCTCAAGAGGACTATCAAGATAAACACGAGTCAATCCAAGTGCAGAATAACTAAAGTTGCAACTGAAGTTGACCTTAATAGTGACTTCAGTGAAGTTACACTAGTAATATTTTAAGTTAAGTAGTAAAGTCGCATTCCAAGTTGACCTTGCATGTGACCTGAGTGAAGTCGCACTCTAAGTTGAGTCTGACTATGACCTGAGGAAGGAGGAGGTGAGGCCAAAGTTTTCGGGATTCATTGGAGTCCAAAGTCGCAAACCCAAGTTGATCTTGCTTGTGATCCGAATGAAGTTATCCCTGAGTTGACCTTGCTTGTGACTTGGAGTAAAATCAAGCGAACAAGGTAAGAGTTCAAAATATTAGAGTCCAAAGTCAAACACCTAAGTCGACTTTGCCCGTGACCTGGGTGTAGTCACACCCCAAGCTAACTTTGCCTATGATTTAAGTGAAGTTGCACTCCGAAGTCAACTCCACCTGTGACTTGGAGTAAAATCAAGTGAAGAAAACAAGAACCAAAAATGATGAAATCTATAGTCGCAATTCAAGTTGACTCCACATGTGAACGAAGTGAAGTTGCATTTCAAGTCAACTTTATATGCAACTTGAGTACAAAGTCGAACGCTAAGTTGACCATGTCTGACTTCAGTCATTATGGTTAGCAAATTTCGAACATTGGTGCTTTTATTGCTCACCATCTACTACTAAACGGTCGCTTCACCTTCAAGGTTTTAAGCACCATTTCAAAGAGAAGTTATGATGGTTAGTTAGAACATTGAATAGGCCTTCACCTTCTTGCTTTAAGTATTAAACTCTCACACCCAAAGATTTCAAGCTCAAGCTCTTAAGAACGAGTGAAGAAGCTTCGAAGATCATTCTTTCCTTATCTTCAACTTGAGCTTGCTATTATACTTACATTAGTCTACACTGAATTTGTAAAGTGTAGTTCTTTCTTTTATTAAATCTCTTGTGCTTGTGGTTGACTTGATATTGGAGACCAAAGCCAAGTGAATGGTTTAAGGTGAGTTTGGTTGGAGTGGTGCTTATCAATGGCTTGTGCATTGTGTACGAAGTCTCTTAGAGCTAGAATTTAAAAAAGAACATACGCTCTGGGTTGTATTATGATACAATATTGGAATCCAAGACAAAGAATATGTACTTTGAAGCGTAGAGTAGGGGAGTTGCTCGAACCATTATAAATCTTGTGCCTTTTATTATGTTTGAGTGTACTTATCACATTTATCTTCTGCACCATTTTGCTCTCAATATCTAGCATGTTTCATTTGCGAGGAGTTGATTTAATAGTAATTGATATTGGAACCAAAGAATTTTTAATAATCCAATTCACCTTCCTCTTTTGGGTTAAGCTGATTAAATGGACCAACTATTTGTTGTCCCGTAATGGATATCATATGAAGATTGTGGTTGTGATGGCCAGACTGCCTTGAGAACAATTGTTAAGTAAAGACTATTGAATTTGGTCACGACGATTATCATTATTATTATCAAGACCTTAATCAGGTGTTACATTCCTGTTTGTGTTGTTTTCTGTTTCATGGTCACTTAAATTTGAGATTGATCAGCTTTTTGGGCCTGCTGCTAATAGGGAGATGCATCTGACATGTGTGCAGAGATAATGAAAGCAACATGTGAATCCCCCAATATTACTGCTTCAAAGTGGTATATCGTGATGTGGATACCATCTGATAGAAAACCTCTGACACTAAATAAATTGACTGAATCTTTTTTCTATTGGTGTTCTTCAATGGTGTTGGAGTTTTTATTGAATGATTGTTTAAGTTTGTTCAAGAATAAAAGTGTAAAAGACATGTTATACCCTTGGTTTGACAAAGTTAAGTGCATGATATGAAAAAAAGGCATGTTAATGCATTGTTGTTTACATTGATCTTGATATTAGGATGTGTTTTGGATAAAGTGTATTAGAAATGTAGATTTGAAATACAATCCAATGTCAGCAAAATAGGGGATGATGCCTGCAAGGCGGGCTTTAAAATTTAGAAGTACAGACGAATGATTGGAAATATTGATGATAGAGAGAAAAATAGTTTGTTAAAGACAGTTAAGGTATCACTTCCATCAAAAGGGGATGAAAAACACCCTCTCAAATGCTCACACGCCCTCACAGTTCTTCCAGACTGTAAATATCTGGCTTTCCTTAAAAACTGAGTTTGGTTAGTCATACTTGGACGTGGTTGTCTTATTCGTCAATACTTCTCTTTTGGTGCAAAAAATGAAACAAAGGTGCCTGGTGCCTGGTGCCATATCATTTTTTACACTTTTTTGTGCAAACATGGAAACGAAGCTGCCTTGTTCCTGCTCTTTAATGTCACTATCCTGTAAAACAGTCCATCATTATGTGAAGTCTCTAAACTAGTTTTGGTTTGCTTGTTTTAGTCAGTCCAATCATCACTACTTTGGCGCCCTATCATTTTCGATACTCTCTCCTTTTTTTTTGTTGGGGGGGGGGGGGTTCCACAAACATGGAAATGAGGGTGCCTTATTCCTGTTCTTTAAAGTCACAACCCTATAAAACAGTTTATCATTGTGCGAAGTCTGTAAACTATTTTGGTTTGGTTGTTTTTGTCAGTGCAATCATCAAATATCATTCACATAAATCTTCGCTTCAATTTTATTTTACATGTTGCCTGTGCAGATTGTGGAGAAACTTCATTCCCTCAAAAAGATCGATGGTCCTGACCCCAATTATAATGATATCTGCTTTTTTGATGCTGGAAGGTAATCTCCATTTGTGTGAATTGACACGTTGTATCTTTTGAGTATTTGTAGCTGCATTGACCTTTTTTGTGCTTCAATTGATAATCTTCCTCAAATGTATCCAGTGATGCATCCAAACCATCAAAAGTCTTTCCGGAGGTTGAACTGGTTTTTGGCAATGGACAGAAATTATCACTAGCCCCCGAGAACTACTTGTTCCCGGTAATGTGACGCCAACCGAGGTGGAATTTTTTTGGAAAAATTCCCCTCGTACCCATAATGTGTGACTATTATTTCTTTCATACCCACAATATTTCATAAATTCCCCCCGTACCCATGACATTTCACCTTTAATTCCTCGATACCCATGCTGTCACATTCCATCCATATACATAGTTTTTTTTTTTTTTGAATGCCAAAATGCCCATCTCTTCCCTTTCATTGTGGGGTCTGCTGAGGGCAGTGACAATGGAATTTCGAGCCTAACTCCGAATGGCGCCTATGTCATATTGAAGACATCTCTGGACGGTTTGCATAGGTGGGATTCTTGGTCTGTTGTGGGAATTCATACATGGGAGGCCTAATTTCCTCTGGAATCCTGATGTTGCCGAACCTAATAGCCTTAGATCTCAGCTCAAATTGCCTCTCCAGCCACCTACCAGTCAAAATCTCCAAAAATGTCATCTCTCACAAGCTTGATCTTGGGAGAAAATCTCTTTAATGGCAACGTCCTGCCACAATTTGGTGAGCTCTTGAGTTTACAAATTCTCATCTCTCATCCAATAATCTGGCAGGCATAATCCCATCAAAGATCAAAAACTTTACATTGCTAATGTGGTTGATGCTCGTTGGAAACAAACTCACGGGAGCAGTGCCAAGAGAGATTCGCGACTCCATTAGCCTGCTGTGGTTGAACCTCGCGATAACCAATTCGATGGTGAGATTCCAGTCGAATTGACGAGAATTATCCGGAAGTACCATAGGCCGGCGTTCGAGTCCCCGGACGTATTGTCATCGCTTCCCTCTGGTGAGTGCCTCATCTTAAGGTGGTGGATTCTGGCGAATGGTAAACTACTTGCTCTTCAGCTCCATTTACTCTATTCTCAGCCTCAAGCGCTGCAGAAGCCTCTGGTGGCGAGTGCATAGATGTGCCGGTCTATTTCTAATCTTCAGTGTCACATCTAACATGGGGAAATCCGTGATCAATGGATATATGAAGCTTACCGGGAATCGCTTTTCCGACAAGCTTCCACTAGAGATTGGAAAATGCAGAATTTTAGCCTTTTGCTGATCGGCTTCAACCACTTCATAGGTAGCCTCCTACTGGCTCTCAGACTCTTGTTACTCGTCATACTCAACATCCCCAACAACGGCTTCTTGGGTTGAAGGAAAAGTTGGTCAGTGACCTTTGGTGAGTTCAGATCTACCAGCAAAGGAAGATCTAGCAATGGCGGTTTAAGCAGGCTGTTCAGATCTGTTCATGGGCTCTGACAGGCGGTGTTCGCTGGCAGCGGTGAAGACAAGCGAAGAACGTGCAGTGATATTTCCCGCTGACCGGATCATTGTTCCGGTGGGGCGACAGCCTAGTTGGGGTTAGAATTCGGCAACTGATTAGACCGTCAGTGGAGCGTAAACAGGAGCTGTGGTTTTGTTGGGTTTTCATTCTGGAAGATGACACATGGTGTGCTGTCTGTTGCGACGGATAGAAAGTTAAGCATCAAATCTAGGCATGAGCATTTTTGGAATTACGAAAAAAGGTGAATTTGTTTCGATGGAAGGTTACGACATGGGCATGAGAGGAATTAGGGGTGAAATGTTATAGGTACGTGAGGAATTTTTGAAATGTTGTGAGTATAAGGGAAATAATAGGCAAATGTTTGGGGTATGCAGGGAATTTTCCCATTTTTTTTTGACAAATAAGATCTGCATTCATCTTTCTTTCTTCTTTTTTGGGTTCGTCACTTATATATCTCCCTCTTTATCAATTTTCTATGTAGCATCCAAAGGTTCAAGGGGGATACTGCCTTGGTGTTTTCAAGACTGAAAATGATGCAACTACTACTTTGGGAGGTATTCTTTGTAGCACAGATGGCTAACCTGTAGTCAATTGAAACAAGTCACTCAGATAAATGAGATCAGCAGGCAAACATCAAGATAATCACATGAACCAGGCATGGTGAAACATGCCCAAGTCAGATAATGACATTGCTATCCTTGATGGGCATGGTTCACACACATGCACTATTTTGGCATTTAGGCACTGAAATGTTCTTATTACCTAATTTTGTTGTTGCTAGAATGACTTATGCATATTGATTAACTGCATCTTAAGAGACCTAACATAATTTTAACTAGGTTCAAGAAGGCTGACAGCCAGATCAATTGGGCCCAAATGGTGGACCAAATCATTCTAGACTGAATGCAAAAGCAGGCTGAGGCCTATTACTGACTTATTTGAGATGCATTGTCAGTAACCGTGCTTTAATTTTATTACTGACTTACTGATCTAGTTAACAGTACATTGTCAGATTCCTCTAGTTTTATGGTCATGTTCAGCTTTCCCTATCAATTATCTTTAATTTTTTTTTGAGATGTCATGCGCCGCTTTGTATTATTTTGAAATAACTCATACTTTCCCATGCATAATTTTTTTGAGATGTCATGTACTTCCTTTATATTCTTTATTTTGAATTAACTCATCCATTCTCAATCAGGCATTTTTTTTTGCAACACACTTGTAACTTATGATGGTGAAAATCAAAGGATTGGATTCTGGAAAACTAACTGTTCAGAATTATGGGAAAGACTTCATTCCCGTTGAGTTTCTTCATTGTTGCCTTCAGATTTGCATGAAAACAGAAGGTATGTGACCTGCCTTGAATCCATTGGGACTAAAGAATAGCATAGGTTTGGGTATTGTCAAACTGCCAAAACCTTCTGGCAACTATTTATGCCCACCTATGATGCCCCGACTCAACACAAATGTTATGTCATTATTCATACTCCAGGCAATCAAATTAGTGGTAGCTCGAGGTTACGGTTGTTGTCGTAACTACACATTTGGAGGACTTATTATCTTCTTGTTAGGAGACTATGTCCAAATTTTTTATTATCATCTATTATCATGATGTATGGATGTATCTTTACATATCCATATGGTTTCTTTATTTTCCGTGCAACTCTTCTATGTCATGTATCAATAAATGACATGAAGAAATTTATCTAACCGTGCTTTGTCATGAAATTTCTCCAAACATAACTGACTACTCTGTTCTTATAGTATGCATGACCTACTTGACTTATTACAACATTCATAAAATTACATCAATTATCAAATGGTTATAAGCTAGAATGTACTCATGTAACAACGGAATGTATGTAAAGGTACTCATGTAATAACGGAATGTATCTCAAGGTTCATGTTCTAGTTTAACAAGCATATCTATCAAACATTACAGGGTCCTGACATGTCCTGCTTCAGCTTTTTCTGCACATCCACCAGCCATTAAAACAATTTCTTTTCGACATAGTTGCATCAATCATGAGTTCATGTTCATGCAACACAAGTATTCATGACTTCCTTTTCGTGGCATGATACCAACCAACTATTTACCACCTTGAACCATTCCTATGTTGGAGGTGTCGCTGGCGATGTGGACCATTACTTGCAACTTGGTTGCATTAGAGGAGGACAATGGTTCAATTACACTTCCAACTTCCTTTCCATATGCACAAGATCCATATGCATGCTATCATGATTTTCATAAATAAAAACATTATTCTGAGCCATTTCATATTCGTTCGTAAAACATTTAAACAAAACCATTATTCATTCAATGGTAAGTTTTGTATAAACATTTTCATTTGCAAGTAAAACATACCCTTGAAATACAAATAGAAGCATTCAAGGATGGTCATTCTCGAAGCATTCCATTGGTAACATTGAAAGCATTTGAAGGAAAACATTTAGAAAAAATAGGCTTGCTTACCTTAAGTTTGGATTTTTAAGGCTTTTCTTCTACCTTTTGTTTCCTTTGCCTATTCATGTGAAAAGGCATATCTAGGCATTTTTTATATCAATTACATGATTTTCATGTCCATATACTTTCATATGGTTTACCTATTACTTAAGCTGCTATCTCTTTTCCCATCACCTAGTCAAATTTTACATTTGACCTCATTTGTGTGAGTTTTGGCATCCAGCATATCTAAAATCATATTACACATTCGGAAAGGCTCAAAAGTTCCACAAAGTTTGCATTTGTGAAAACTCACATTCCAACTCAACTTTTTGTTTTGTTTTTTGTTTTGTTTTTTTTTTGTTCGGATGGAACATTCCAACTCAATTGAATTGCTTCGTTTTTAACTTTTTCAAGTAAGCATTATATTGATGTAAATAACACCTTTTTTAAGTGATTCAAAAAGCCTAATTTCAACAATTTAATGTCAACTTCTCATTCCTATCATCAAATCATGATTTCCATCTTACATTATTTACATTTCAAATTCAATGCCAAATAACTAACAGGCCATTTCCTTTGCAAGATATCAATTGAAACTCCCTAAAAACCTTCTCAAACATCAAGGTAATAATAAATACACAATCTCCAATCACTTCTATCTCATTCCATGATTGTTTTTATCAAAAACATCTTTTTACTTTCTAAACTTTGGAAATTAGCTCGCCGGAACACCCATCTTTTATAAATGGGTTCCAAATCATGTAAAACTTTGGGAAATCATACTATACACATAATTAAGTTGTTCTAACTCATAAACAGTGAAAACAATGCACATAAGTAGTGTAAAAACTAAAAATGCAGTTTGTAGATGAGTTTTGTTCTCCTTGGACCTATTTTGGCTTGCTTGTTTGAAAGGCTTCCTTAACTTGAATTGTGCTGGAACTTAGAATGTGTCTTACCCACATATAGGTTTTTTAAACTTGCCAAGTTTCAGATTTTTATAGATCATTTGATCATTCAAATTCATTACTCAAAATGCCACAAATCTTACTTCAAAAGGCTATTGAACATGAAATTTTTGCAATTCTATGTTTTTCTTCGACCTTTCACTTCTCGCACAGCCTAGTCGACATAACTAACATGTGAAGATGGTCACCTTGCATAGGTTTTCATGAGTTTTAGACTTGACCATAGTTTTCCAAAAATTTTCCATTTTCAAGGCTATCGAGGATGAAATTCTGTTTCTTGAAAATTTCACTTTCCGCATCATTCATTGAGTATATCTAGCATGGTAAAATGCTTAGATTAGTTTACAAAAACTCTCTAGTTTGACCCTGGTTTCAAACATTTTTTCCATTTTCCCTGCTTATTACATGTGGACTTCTGTAAATCATTATATTATTCAATTTCTCAGTTCTCATATGTTTTATTAAGCACACTAGCACGCTAACCGCTAAGTCACCTGGCGTTGATTGCAACATTTCTCAAAATTGACCATGGTTCGCAATTTTTTTTCCCCATTTGCAATTCAAGTATTATTATTTTTTTAGTCAAAATTACTCTCACATTTCATTTGATGTTTATAGCTTGGATAAAGTGTTAAATTGCAGTACATGATCCAATGTTTGTTTTTCAGTAAAACTTCTCTCACTTCACAGCTACTCTATTTTTCAATTATTTCTTTATATTTTTCTATATAGCTACCTTATTTTTCAATCATTTCTCCACAAATTTTCATACAGTCAACCTATTTATCTTAACATATTATCTTTACTTCTCATTGTTACCCCTATCATATCACATAAATTCTTTCATTTAAAAAATGTTTATACTAAAAATTTTTCATTTAAAAGTTCTATCAAGGGTGCGTTTGGCAATCCATAAAAAATGTCAACTTAAAACTTTTCAATCTAAAACTTTTCACTCTCCATCACTAT
>JAXCLR010000063.1:32070394-32084657 GCA_035584095.1 Annona squamosa | reverse complement strand
GGCGGCGGGAGGGGGGGGGGGGGGAGGGGTTGCGGGTCATGCACCTAAACATATGAGATTATCCCTCTTACATAAAATAGAAGCAAATTGGGAGTACAACCGCCTCTCTTGTCTAGTATAACCTGCTGGGGGAGGGGGTCATGCACCTGGATGCATAGGATCACCCATCTTACATAAAATAGAAGCAAATTGAGAATACTAACACCTCTCTTATCTAGTGTAACTTGTTAAATCGAGGCCACACATGCTTACCTAAAGTTTCGTCCGGTTATAAATTCATATTTTCTCAAGAAAAAAATGCAAAGTTGCTGAAATCCACGTGGTCTTGATTCAATGCCTTGCGCGTGCATCCAAGCCCAAAATTACTTCTTTATTTAGAAATTTTTTATAAATCTATTAATCTAAATATATTTAATCTATAAACTAAAACTTATCATTTTTATAAATGTGTATATATATTTTTTATTATTAAAAGTAAGGGTATTTTAGTTATTTAAAAATGAATTAAACCTCTCAATCAAAAAAAATGACTTAAACCTCCTCTTTTTTAAAGTAGTACACATATCCAAAATTGTAAAACTTAATGCATAAGTTAAGTTAATAAAAGTAAGTGAGATAAATGGCCGCTGAGTCGCTGCGTCCACGCCAAAGTCGTGCGTTCTTCGGCCGTACTTGTGTGGCACGCTGCCGTTGGAGGGGGCGGGACAAACCGCGTCCGTTGGATCAGCAACGAGGGGGATTTTACAGCGAGATACTCCTAACGAGGGGTGTAACTTGGGCTGGGTTGAGCCCAAACTCGATCCGCCGAACCCAAATTTTAATAGTGTTAGAACTTACTTTTCTACGATCCGACCCTAGTGAACCTGAGTCCAATTTCTATTTTATATGTATTATAAAATATATTTTATATATAATATATAAATAATATCTCTTTATATTTTTTCTATTTTATGTTATTTATATTTATGAATACATGTTTGACATATTGTAATTATATTATAAACAAAGTATATTATTTTTATTTATATTTATCTTTTATTTCTATAATTTTCTTTATTTATCTTGTTTTTTATATTAAATTTTTCTAAAGATATTCTTTATAGATAAATAATTTTATTAGTTAGGGTTAAACAAATGCCCCACTTAGCCTACTTCAAAAAATTTATTTACAATAATTTTTTTTTATTTTTTCTTCATACACTGTTTATTTAAATATATTTAACATATAAAAAAAGTTTTACAATTTTTGGATATGTATATATATATTTTTTAGATTTTTAAAGATAAGAGTATTTTAAGTACATATATACATAAATGTTTAAAAATCTCAAAAAAATATACATATATTCAAAAATGGTAAAACTTAGGAATTTTCAAAAATAAAAATTAAGGTTGATGTTTTATAAGTAAAGTCAGAATAAAGGTTGAGATAAACCGAATTTCATAAGCAGTAGCTGCACACGTACTGCTGACAGCAAGCAGAAAACTGCATCTGGTAAAAAAATGTGGGCCAATCGGCTTTTCCGACTCCCGCACGCCTCCACATGAGACAAACTTTTCAAAGTCAAACCATTAATTTCCCAAGTGTCCAGGACGCGGGAACAGAAATAGAGCAAAGATTAATCCCTCAAATTATTATAAAAATTATTATCATTATTATTTAATAATTTTTTAAAATTAAATTCTTAATTATAGTATGAACTCACAACTTAATTCATGAAAACGTATGGTTTAATCCCTCAAATAAGAAAAATCTTTTGAAAATAAATTATATTCATAAATATTTTATTGTCTACATTAAATAATGATAATATTAAAAATAATTTAATGTTTAAAATTATTTGAACCATCGTCATAACATTAAAACTTTAACTTTGTTATTCATATTGACTATTTTATAAATACTATATTTTATTGAATAATATTAATATTAATATTAAAATATCAAAATATAAGTGTCAAGTAATTCAAACCTTAGACCATATGGTTGACTAACATTGTTTCTCACTACTTAGGTGGTCTTGCCATGTTTATTAATTTTCAATGTTATAATATTAAACCAAGTTTTCATGTTTTTGTTGCCTCCACTCTTTTAATCTTTTCCAAATCTTTCTTGATGCTAATGGAATTATACTAAATTAATAATTCATAAATTTTATCATTCACTTTACTTTGTGCATATATAAGAAAATAATTTAATAGAAAGTTTTCTATTAAGGTTAGCAGTAAGTTTTTTTAGTTTAAAATTTTTTATATTAACTTATGATCAATTACATATAAAGGTTCAAAATTTATATTTACGGTACATATAAATTATTAAAATGATCATACTCTACTTTGATCATCAAATTAATAATTGAATTTAATCATTAACGGTCATACCTAGCTATTCAGCAGGGTGCTTAACAGGTCTATCTCGCATCCTAAAAATGACTCCCCTAAATGTCCTTGTTTTGAAAAGGGTCAACATAAAAGTTATAGATCACACTTTTATACAAAATTTCACTATTTACGTGTCAAAGTAAATTTTAATTTGAAAAATATATTACTAATTTACTGAAACATCTCTAAAAAGGCTATCTTCAGGACACGTTTGCTAAAATAATTAAATCGTTATAATCTAACATATATTATTATGATCTAAACCATTTATTTGAAAGAAAAATAGCCAAAATATATACAAAAATAAATAAAAATTTTAATTTATTATATGTTTTTCTGATCATAATCGTCCTTCATTGTCAACTTGCCCTTGTATTTTCTATACTTTCACCTGACCTCTCTTCTTCCTACGTTTCTTCTATTCTCGTTTTTTCTTTATTTAGTGTATAAAAATTACTCTTAGATAACCTAAAATAAATTTTAAATAAGAGCTCTCCAATTAGCATCAATGGGAAGTTACTTTGATTAACTTTACTCTCATTGTTTAACCATATTTTGCCATGTGGCAGATTCATAAATCAATTTTTTCCACCTTATTCATTTGAGCTTATCCCTAACTGAGGTAGCATATCATTCTAGCATAAATCTGCTTATTAGAGCTAATGATAGCCCACTTGTGATGCTCTCAAACGATATACTAAATTTGAAATCTATTTTGACCACGTACTTCCAATGATTTTTATTTCTATATTTTCCTCCATGAACCCATCTTATTATATATTGATGACTTTCAAATTTTATATTCTTTTGATGATATGATTTTTTTGAAAATTTATCTAACCATAAAATATATTTTAATTAATTAAATCAAAATTATTTCTATTTCTTGTATAGTGCAGAAATTAGGATATACCTTTACTATTTTCAATATTTCTTTCTCATTTAAAGTCTGATTAGATAATTCTTTCTCAATTAGAAAATAGACTTCAAGATCTTTTGAATGACACTAGTTTTATATTATTTGGGTATATAATATTTGTAATTTTTGAAAGTTAGTTGTTGTATAGTTTTCTGTTACTTTGCAACTTTACGATGATTTTTGTAAAAATTTCAAAATTCTCTTTACTTAATTTTTAAAATTCTAAGAATTTCTAAAAAAAAATTTAAATTATCTTTCTTTCATTTAGACTCATTTTTATATTTTTCATATTTTTATTAATTATATAATTTTATTTTGTTTTATGGTACTTCTTTGTGATTTCTTCAACCCATTTTTTCTTATAATATTATTCATTCTTGTTAGTTTATTTTCTTGTTAGTCTTAAGATAAAAATCATGCATTTCTTTAATCATGTGCTTAATAAAATTTTTATTTCTAACGAAATTATATTTTAATAGTAATTAATATAAAAATTAGAACAAGTAGGAGATTAATTGATGCGACCATTATACATGTGAAGGACATAAGAATTTTTATAACATGAATGAATGATGCTTGAAATAGAATTTTCAAGTTTATTTTATGGTAACATTTACCTGTCATGTCATGTGATATGAATGTAATCATGGAATAAGTGTCAAAATAGGGGGATGTTTCTTATAAAACTGAACTCCATCATCTAATCATAGGGTTTTCAAGGTTGTCGCCCAAAGGTGTTTTAAGCACTCTCTAGAGTTAAGTAGAATGATTATGATGGAGTTTGATTATATACACTAAGATGCATTTTAGGCTAAAATACAACATTCATTTATTTTTATAATTATATATATATTTTTTATTTTTCTTCATAAATATGTTTTCTTAAGTGTATTATATATATATATAAATTTTTGTATTTTATAATACCTTTACATATTTCTTTTTAATTTCTTAAAAATCAAGTTTTTTAAGCAGTGAAAAATGACTTAAATGCCCTTAAAATTGATCATTTTTAAAAAATAAATGCGCAAAAGTATTGTAAAATGACAAAACTTGATGTCTGAATTAAATACAATTATGAAAATATATTTACGAAGAAAAAATAAATAAAGTAAAAATAAAATAGAATAAATAAATGTTGTATTTTAACTTAAAATATATCATGATATATATAATCATGCTCTGATTATGATTCATGTAACTCATTTATAAGCATGCAAATTTTATTAAACTGATTTGCACCTTATTTTCTATTCGCTTACTTATTAGGAACATGATCTCTTGCACTCGGGTGCACTTAAGCTCGGTGCATGTGGGTGCACTTAAAACATTTTTTAATTTTTAAAATTTTTTTAATATAAGTATATTTAATATGTTTATCAAGTTTTATTATTTTTGAAAATTTTTAGATACTTGTTTTTTATTTTTAAAAATCAATGGCATTTTAATAATTCAAATTACTAAAAATGCCACTGATTTTCAAAAATTAAAATAAATATTTAAAAATCTCTAAAATGGTAAAACTTGATATTCATATTAAATATGCATAGATTAATAGTTGTATGAAAAAATTTTTAAAAAATAAAAAAATGGTTTAAAGCATCCTAGTGCATCGACTGCCTTATCCCTTCCATATCTCTCCCTATAAGTGGCATGTCCTGCTCTTCTTCACAAATAGCTATGATTTTATTTCTTTTTTTTTTTTTTCGAACTCCTGTTCAGAGAATAAAAATAAAATAAAATCTAGATATTTTACATGTTCAGGGAATACGCTTTCACCCACGTGTGTTGTCCAGTTCACCAATTAAAATGTAATTTGTGGAAACAAAACGAATATATAAAAAATACAGATATTGATGTTTACAATAATTATGGTTATAAAAGGTATACATCAAATCTACCGTAGAAAAAACAAGTGACCGTAATATATGTCACATTTAGATATAAACTCACAAAATTGCTTTAAAATCTGTCAGCCTCATGTGTTGAAAATTTTCTTATCCTTATCGAAACTGAAAAATAGTTGATAAATATTAAAAAAAATAGTTTGTAGCTATAAGAATCATGTTACTAATTACCATTTTAAGTAACAACTTTCTATATTATATATTTTTAGTATTTTCTTCACTTTTGTGTAAGCTCAAGTATATTTAATCAAACACTAGAATTATTGTATATGGTTTTGTTTTATTGATTGCATTTGCATAGGTGTTATGCAAGTTACACATTATGTAGGATTTCAAAACAAAACAGGAAGTACTATCAATGTTCTTTGCACTTCTCAGGTACAATTGCTACATACTACATATTTAAGCAATTTTTATTTTAATTCTAAATGAGACATCCATATTATTTTTGTTAAAGGTAAACTACAAAGGACATTGAATGAGTTAAAGAAATTATTAGTTTTCAACTCGTAAATAAAATTTTGAATGAGGTATGTTTCGTTAACTTATTTTAATATTCATGCTTTACTTAGGCAATGATGTTTACTTGATAAGTTCATAAATTTTTAAAATCATCCTACTTGACCCGTTTTTTTAACTTGACCTGTTGTCCCGATATCGACCCGAAGTACATAACGAGACTTACTGCAAAAAAAGTAAGGGTCAAACCGACCTTGTCCCGACCCGGTATAAAAATAAGAGTTAAACACGATTTTTTAAATGTAGATTCAGGGTTGGGCACACCCTGACTCGTACCAACCCGCCCCGATTCCCACCCCTACCCCGTTCTTGTCTATCCAATCAAACCACCTGAACCGACGAAGCGTGGTCGAACCAGTAATTACGGTCTAACCAAGTTCGGTCGGTTCAACATAAAAAAAAACCAAAGCGCGAATAAGTTGAATGACCTACTGCCTCCTCTCGATTTCGATAATCCAGCTTCCCTCTCGCCTAAATCAGTCTCCCGCCCAAAAAGTCATAGTTCTCGCACCTCCTCCCATGTCTGATTTTTCTTCCCCATCCCCATCACTGTAGCTGTGAATGCGAGCCGATGACTGCTTCAGTCCCGGACTCCAATATTCACTCTCCAACAACCCAGCACGCTTAGCTCTTCCTCGATTTTTCCTCTTCGTCCGGCGACAGTTCTTCTCCTCTCCGGCGGCCCCTTACGTCTAGTAAGCTCGATGGCTGAAAAAAAAAATAAAAAAGCAAAAAATCATAGCAGGGGTACAAGCCGCACAAACAGTAGCGTCGGTTTTCAACTTCTCATTTTTTCGAAATCAATCCCAAAAAGGTAGAAACCTAACTCCAGCATCCATTTCTCTTCAGCGACAACAGCCACAATGCTTTCCAGCATCTATTTCTTTTCATCTCCGGCCAACAGCCGAGTCTATTTTGTCTGCGTCTTCAGCAACAGTAATTTTTTACTTTTTTTTATTATTATGGTTTGTCTTGAGGGACTGATTTGGGGAAAATGGCTGTAAAATTTTTTTTGTAATGGTTGTCTTTATCCACGACAACAATTTCTATAAAAAAAAATTTCTTCATCTTGTTGTTACTATTGAGTTCTTAGTTTTGTATAAGGTGATGATTCCCATTTGTTTTTTTTTTTTTTATGAATGATATGATTATTATCAACAAAAAAAAATCTTAAGGCCCTAAATCTCTACTTAGACTAGCAGCTTTGTAACTGTGAAGAAATGAAGGAATGAGGCTTTGTTTGGCTGCTTTCTGTATTGGAGAACAACCTTGCACACATGCTTAATTTCAAAGTTCTATTAAAGAGGGAAGATCATGTGTCCGGGCTAAGAGCCCGGAAACTTCGTCTGCTTCACGTCAGCCGTCCGATGGTGTTTCATGAATGCAAGCCGTCAGATTCAAAGTCTCGACATTTCCTCCTGTAGTCCCTGCATAGGGAGTTTTTTATATAAAGAAAAAATGTACCCTTTCCCATTTTCGAACGTTGGCTGGCTTTATCATTAGCTCCTCTCTCTCTCTCCTTGCCAAGCTCTCTCATCTCTTTCATAGCGAGCTCTTTTCGAACTCTCACTCTCATTTCTCTTACCTCTCTTGTCTTGTTCCGTAGCATTATTGAATGGAAAAGCCGCGATCCTAAGAAATGGAGGATGCTGATCTTTCGGTTGCTTGAGTTGGAATCCCATTTGCATAAATTTATTGCAGGCCCTTCTCTCCCACGCAGAGTTGAGTCATTTTCTCAAAAATAATGATTGAATCCTAGTCCTTAGGAGGAGATGTTTTGGAGTTCAAGATATTGTAAGTGCTAGCCTGCTGCTCTGAGGACTGCTTTATTGATCCTCATCGAAAGCAGATTTCAACAACATGATATGCTAGTGCTTGTGGTTGCCCTGGTGGCGTAGCTGCTGTTTGCGTCGAGAGCTTTGAGACAACGAGAGTCGCCTTTAGCTAGTAGAGGTAGACAGATGTGGGTTGTTAGGTAAATAATTTTTCCTCCGAGGGATGAGGATAGTGAGCTTTAGGGGGGCAGAGAAGAATGATGATGGTAGACTGGAATCCCATTGCTTTTGGGGCTATGAGTGTGGGAGAGCAACAAAAAATTGCCGTGTTTAAAATTTTTTGGGATTTAGATGGCTCATTCTCGTCCCGTCTAGAAGAGGATCCACACTTTCTGTATCTTGAAAACCTGTAAATGCTCAATCTACACTTTGTCTATGCTAAAAGCCTGAAAGTTAAATTGTATTAAAGTGCAATAACCAAGTTACAATGAAATCTAAAAGCCAAATTATATTTCATTAACATCCTACTAAACCTAACTAATGCCACGAAATTGGCATGTCCATAGAAACATGCCAAAGCTCATCCATCGCCAAGAATTGCAAAGTCTCATCCACTTCTCGACACCTCAACAGCCATTGTCTCCGCAACCCTTCAAAGCAACTACAGCATAACCACCGTCTTGTCAAACCTCTAATGCAGCTATATCATTGCTGCCAGTTTATCAATCCTCCAATGTGATTGCAACTAAAACTGGATCCGCACTAGAAACAATCCATCAGTAATAAATGCAACTACAACTTCTCTACTGCAGGAGTAATTTTCTTCAATCCCAAACCCAATAAATGAAATTAATTATTTGGCGAAGTTGGAACAAATTAAAAAAACCTCCACAATAGCTTCTTTGACCAACGATCTCAAAAAACAAGCGAATTCATGAAGCCGGCCCTAAGGCCATCTGGCGAGCAAATTCACAGCATCAAATATCCAACCAGTCAACAAAAATGGCCAATTTCGAGTTAATTAGGAAATTTAATAGAAAAGGTCGCAATCCCTAAAATTTAGCAATCCTATTCGATAACATCCCCATACTGAGTTGGCCTCCCATCTGCTCGGCAAAAATAAGGGCTACTATGGAAGTCATGCCCAATCCCATTTGCTGGGCAAAATCAAGGGTTGCCATGGAAGCTAGCCCCAATCCCGACTCTTGCTGTGCCTTGGAATTTAATTTGCTTCCCCTGCTTGATGAAGCTAGTGGAAAGAGACTTTGTAGTATTTTTGCGTTTTAGTTACCGAGCATTGCACAAAGATTGCCTAATTCCCGTATCATGTGGAGCAAGCAAACCATGAAAGCTTGGCATCGCAGAATTGATCTATAATCTGCTTGTTCTCGTCCAAATATAGCCCAACTTGGTTCAGAGTTTTCCCTGGATGGTTTCTGCTCTAGGGCACTTTGCTTGCTTCGTGGTTGTCTCCCTAAGGTACGCTTAGATTTCAGCATCCTCTAAGAAGTTCACAGCTTCTCCATTTAATTGTGCTACGGAACGAGACAAGAGAGGTAAGAGAGGTGAGAAAGAGAGTTCGAAAAGAGCTTGCCATGAGAGAGAAGAGAGAATTTGGCAAGGAGAGAGGATCTAATGAGACAGAAAGCCAGCCAGCATGCGATAATGGGAAAGGGCACATTATCTTTTTTTATATATAAAAAACTCTCTGCGCAGGGACTGCAGGGGGAAATGTTGAGACTTTGAATCTGGCGGCTTGCATTCATGCTGCACCATTGGACGGTTGACGTGGAGCGGACGAAGTTTCCGGGCTCTTAGCCCGAACGCATATGATCATCCCTCCTATTTAAAGGCATTTCACATACCAAAAGTGCTTAAAGTTTATTGATATCTTAAGTTTCTTTTTTATTTTCTTTCCTTGTTAAGAAAAAGAAATGTTGTTGTGTTAGTTGCATACAAAAGAACATGGAGTTACATCGTGTCTTGCAAAATTAAGTCAGGTTCTACGAATGTCAACGAATATGGTTATGTTTATCTGGTGCTTTGTAGAATTCATGTGGGTCTGACCTTCAGGCGGGTCATTTCTTTAAGAGAAGAATTTTATCGATTCCAATGGTAGTCTTGGACAATGTGAGAAACAAGGTAAATTCTTATGGTTGTTAATTTGAATAAGTTCGAAATATAGTTCATTGTCCAATTGATCAATTCATTCTTATGGTATTATGCAAAATTTGCAGAATTTATCTGTCGCAACTTGCATGTGGTTTGTTATTGCATGGTTGTAGTAGGTAGCTATTCATTGCATTGTTTGTTATTCAGCAATTATTGATTTATTTTATTTTTTATTGTGTTACGTATGTTTATAAAAAGAGAGAATTCAAGAGTCAACTATCAACATTCAAGTCTTATTACACATTTCAGATTAGTTAATGTAGTTAATTTTTTTTATTACTCATGCTTAAATATTTTGAAAATTTTATATTAATTTTTTCTGCATGTTTTGTTGTAATGTTTCAAATATAAGATATAGATTTAGGATTTACGAATATATAATTTTACCAACATATAATTAATTATAAATAATTAAATATTTATAATATTATAAATATTTCGTGCTGACTTCACCGTTCAAGCCGGTTTGTTTAACCGGTTGAACAATTTCGAAGCAGAACAATTTGTTTACCGGTTCAACATTGGATGTGCTGGGAATTTTTTATTATTCCGAAACCGCCCAGAGAAAGACGATAAAGGCTTGGGCTTGTGGAGGCAATGGCCTCTTGAAATTAAGCACCGCCTTATACATCTTGCCTCTGTCAGATTCAGCGAATGTGGGCCATATATTTCTGGCCATATGCTGGGCAAATGGACTGTTTGGGCGGCTGTAGATTTCCCGGTAATGGATTAACAGCTTGTGTGGACCACCCATGCTTTTGCTTGGAATTAATTGGGAAAAAAAATATTACCACCGTCATTTGCTTGTTACTGTGCTGAAATTTGGACGGCTGTAATTATCGAAATGGACGGCAAGGATTTCAGGATATGCTGTTCAAGTCTTGGATCTGATGGAGAGCTGCGTGGTGGTTGGCACAATGGTGCGGCTTACTACTGCATGATGCCGATCTGGTAGCGATGGCTGCTGTAACTGTGGTTGGATAGGGGCCACGTCCTCCCGAAATTAAATTAATCTGTACCATAAAAATATCGTATAAATTAATTTAACAGATTAATTCATAAATTAAAATGATTGCATGCTCATTCAATTTTGACCAATAAATAATTATTTACTTTCAAACGAACATATTACAAAACTTATTGCCTTTTACTTAAAATTAATATCCAATGCTCGAATGTTGCAGACACATTTTCAATTAATTTTTAGGTAAGCATCAAATAATTGCCCACTAGATTGGTGGAAAAGACACACAAAATATTTTACTATTTACCAATGTATCAAAGTCATTTCTTAACCCATGCAAAAAATCTTTTTAATTTTTTTCTAAAACAGTTAATCTATGCATAGTTAGGGTGTGTTTGGTTACATACAAAACATGTCAATGAAAACTTTTCAATCAAAAACTTTTCATTCCCTATAATTACCTTATTTTTAATTATTTTTTCACATTTTCTTGTATAAACAACCCTACTTTTCATTCATTTCCACACAAATACCCATACAATTACCCTATCTATTTTAACTTTATTTTCTTTACACCTCATTATTACCTCTATTATATCACATCATTTTCTATCAACTTGATAACTTTTACTCTGAAAAGTTTTCATAAAAAAATTTTACCTTCAACCAAACGCACCTTTAAACATATAAAATTTTAAAAATGAGGTAATCCTTTGAGGCCAGCCTAAGCGGCCGGCTACTTAGGCCAGCAACAAAACTTTTTTTTTTTTTCAACAAGTTAAATTAAATGTAAATCTAGAAGCGAAGTGAAATTGATCACAATGTCTAAAATATATAAACATATCAAAAAATGGTAAATTTTGCTTTATAAATTAAATACACATAACTTAATGTTTATAAAAAAAAAATAGATTAAACGGCTAGAAGCACTTAAGGCCCAATCGCGGCCGGCCGCAAGAGTTCCCCTCTTATTTTAATATATACCTCATGAAGTTAAACATTTCATGTAATTGCCTCTGAAAGATGCATCACCTGTCAAATGCCTACATTGTTAATGTACGTCCCAATTGTAAACAGGGAAGAATATGTGCTTCGCTTTTGTTTTTTTTTATGATAAATATGTGTTTTGCTTTCGATTCAATGTCTTTTCACTAAAGAATGTTGAGTTGTGAATAAAGATGTTTATGATCATGGCCAACTCGTCAACTCGCTCATTTAATTTGTTTATAAATGAGTTTGTGTTGAGATTTTTAAATAATGAGCTATGATTCACCAACATGTTTAACCATTTAATTAAATAATAGATTAGGATTGAGATTTTATAACTAATCAACCCATAAAGTAACCCATGTAAATTGTTTAAATTGTTTAACTTATTAAATATATATTTTTTGGTTATTTTCTCCTGTTAAGTCTTCTTCTTAGTACCTAATTTTTATTTTTCTATTATTACTCTAATTCCATTTTCCGTTGTTGTCTTACTTTCATTTCTCTTGGGTCGAAACACTCTCTCCCCTCTCGTTGTGAGATTATCATTTACCAGAGCCTAGGTCTTTAGGTTGTTTGTATGTAACACATTAACAAATTGCATGTTGAAATTTTTTTACCCGTGTGAATAAACAGATTAGGATTAAAATATTTTAAATGAGTTAAAATTAGGATTAGACTTCAACCCGATCTGTTAACATCTCTACTAATGCTTTTTTAATGAAATTTTATTTCTTGATGAAAATTTTGATGCATTGAAATTTCAATGCATCAGTTGCAAAACTCTATTTTTATATATATTTTTGAAAATTTTTTATGTGATTATTAACCTAAGTGTATTTAACTTATATATTAAATTTTATAATTTTTTCAGACATATAAATCCATATTTTTAATTTTTCAAGACAAGGATATTTTAGTCACTCAAAATTGGCCAAAGTACCTTTTTTAAAAAATAAAAAATATATATACACATATCCAAAAAGGGTAAAATTTGGCTTTTAGATTAAATATAACTATTTTAACAATCTTATAAAAAAATTTAAAAATATATATAAAAAAATAAAGTGTGATATTATAAAAAAATAGAAAATAATGTGATATTATAGGAATAATGATTGGAAGTAAAGAAAATAAATTTAAAATAAATAGATTAGTGTTTTAGTAGTTGTGTAGAAATGATTGAAACATATTGTCAATGCATAGAAAGATGTATAAAAAATAATTAAAAAATAAGTAGTTATGAAAAGTGAAAAATTTTTTATTGAAAAGTTTAAACTTGCAAAGTTGGCAGACACACCGTAAATCTATCTTTTCCTGCTCCCGTAGTCCCCCACGGCCCCACCCCGTCCGACAATGCTATTTGCCGAGGTTGCTTTTCATATATTATTTATGGTTCGTACAAGTACCCTGATTTTATTAGATGCCAAATATAGCCGTGCATGATTGCCTTGTCAACCTGTCACACCCACCCATGTCTATATTCCACTGCTTAAGTAGGGAAGATAAGTAACACTTTAGCCCAATTTTGGCCCTCTCAATGATTAAACCAAAATCTTATCCATTTTCCTCAACATCATTTGCTTTAACATGGTATTAAAATTCATTTCAATTAAATTTTTAGTGGACTGTACTTGAACGAGTAGATAATCACATATCAATTATGAACGTGCTTAGACCTAGATGTCTTAAAATATAATAAATAATTAATGAAATCATTTGTCCAAATGGTGTTTTAAGTAATTTAAATATTGAATATATAACTTTTAAATTTATAATAAATCAAACTACTACAACTACTCGTAAATTGAGCCACTTATGGACAGCAGAAAAAATATTTTTTTTTATACAAATGTATCTCCTCCCTATAAGTTTTTGAATTTGACATTTAATTTTCAAAAATTAGAATAAAAAAAATTAATGTAAAAACATCAAATTTTGTAAAACGTAACGTGTAAACGGGGCCTGCATTAGTTTTAGGCGTCCCATAAATTTTTGGATTTACATTTATAAAAAATCATAGTTCAAACTACATTATACATTTTCGCAATAGATCATGTACATCTTTGATTTAGATGACATTTATTTACCAAATAAATGAATAATTCTACGTGAATATAGTAGATATCGTATTTTAATTTATGGAATCTGATTAACAATTTTGTTTGAGTCTTTTTTTAATCGATGATTAAAAAGTCGATTTCAATCACAACCTAAAGACTTTTTGAATTTTCCGTAGTATATTAAATCTAATCTATCTAAGATATTTAAAATGATTTATTTAACTAAAATGTTTGATAATATATTAATTAAAGATTGTTTAAATGATAATTTACTATAACATGACATTATTTTGTGGCTCACCTAAGCATCCAATGTACTTTTTAGATATTTAATTGAATGAGGCCTACATTAATCATAAAATTAAAAGTCTGCTCATTATATGAGTTAACATCATCTGTTTTACGATGGTGCCCAAAATCATCCTACTTGGATTCTTAAATGGAACCCATTTGGTTTATAATATATGTTAGCATGTAAATTATGAAAAATATTTAAATTTATACATTGATGTAGTAGGATGCAATAATACTCCATATAATAGTTTACCCGTATATTAGTTACATTTTAAGTGTCA
>JAXCLR010000063.1:31931941-31953247 GCA_035584095.1 Annona squamosa | reverse complement strand
AATAGAAAAGTTATAGATAATGAAAAGTTTTAAATTGAAAAGTTTTAAGTGAAAAGTTTTTATTATTGCCAAACATCTCCTATATAACTAAAATGAAATGTTTAACTTTATTCTTTTTATTTTTCACCATTACCAGATCATGTCTCATTATCTTCTTTCAATTAAAAAATTGTTACATCTACAACTTTTCATTTAAAAGTTTTATTACTTTCTAAACATACCTCTAAAGAAAATAATATGATATGACAGATGCAATGATAATGAGTAAAAAGTATAAAGTTAAAATAGATATATTAGTTGTATAGATAATTGTGTAGAAATGATTGAAAAGTATAATAATTGTATAAATAATTATGTAGAAATAATTATGGAGATTAAAAAATTTTAGTTTGACATCTTTTGCCCATTACCAAATGTATCCTTAATATAAAACTGTTCATCCTTCATAATTACCTTATTTTTTTAATTATTTCTTCACTTTTTCATATACGATTACCTCATTTTTTAATTATTTCTATGCAAATACATTTAATGTATATATTTTAATTTTATTCCTTTTATTTCTTATCTTTATTTTAAAAACTTTTTATAGAAATTTTTATCACTTTGCAAACATACTCCAGGGTGTGTTGGGTAAAGCTTAAAACTTTTTAAGGTGTGATTTTGAAAATGATAAAACTTTTGAATGAAAAGTTGTTAAGTTAATAGAACATGTGTGGTATAAGAGGGATAATAATGAGGTGTAAAGAGGATAATTTAAAAAAATATGTTAATTGTATGGACAATGATATAGAAATAATTGAAATATATGGTAGTTGTGTATAAAAATATGAATAATAAATTTTAAAATATGATAATTATAAATAATGAAAAGTTTTAATTTGATAGGTTTTTGTTAAAAGCAAACGAATCTTCGATTTAAATTTTTTTATTTTCAACAACTATTATATTTTTAACTATTTATTCACATTTTTCTATATAACTACCATACTTTTCGATCATTGTTATATAACTACGGGTGTGTTTGATTGGACACAAAAAATGTTATCTAAAACTTTTCAAACTAAAACTTTTCATTTTCCATAGTTACCATTTTTTAAAATTATTTTTCATATTCTCCTATACAAACAACTATACTTTTCAATCATTTTCACTCAAGTATCCGTACAACTAATTTGTTTATTTTAACTTTATTATCGGTAGACCTCATTATTACCCTATTATATAACATTATTTTCTATCAACTTACAATTTTTACCTTTAAAACTTTTCACAAAAAAGTTTTAATTCCAACCAAACACACATTGCATATACAACTACTTTGTCTATTTTAATTTTATTCTCTTTACTTCTTATTATTATCCCTTATTACATCATATCATTTCTACAAATTAAAAATTTTTATCACCCCATGTTTAAAAAAAAAATTAATTCTTAAAACACACCATGCTAAAACAAACACTCTCTCAGCAAGCGGGTGGTTGAGAAGAGATGGGGCTCACCAGCATGTGGTTACAACTTACAATGCCCTAGGCATGCTATTTTTAAAATGTGAATACTTTCATGAAATCTAGTTTCATAAAAGTAATTTCATGAAACTTTTTTTTATTTTTAAGAAATTAATCTTTAATGAAAAAAATTGAATCCATTCATTATATTTAATATCAATTTTTTAACTTACAGAACAAGTTTCATCCCAATCTAATACGTGAATATGGTACCTTTACTCAAAAATAGATACATTTATATGTAAATTAGGATAAACACTTACATTTATTTATACATGTATTAGAATATGATAATATTTTATAAGATTATTTATCTAAATATTATTGATATTTTAGATGGTTTAAATATTGAAAAAATTACTTTAAAATTAATATTTTAATATTGAATAATTTTATTACGTTGATTTTACACATTTATAATTGTGACCCATATACAGTAAAATTAAAGAAATAAAAAGTTTTCAAAATACTATAAATGATACTTAATACAATGAATGGAGTGGATTTTCTATCAGTTATTAAGATTTTATAAACGATGCTTAATATAATGATTAGAGTGAATTTTCTATAAATTATCAACATTTTAAAAATAAAATGTGTTTCGTGTAAGTGTCCACTTTTTTAAAATTACAATGCCCCGAGCCTGATTCTCTCGATTCTTCCCTCCACAGGCTCCCAGCGCTGGCGCCACGACCTAGGCTGGCGATTCTGCCGCAGCTCGCTCCCGTGTCCGGCCGCAAGTCACCGTCGTGCTCGGAGCTCAACCTCCGCTACCAGATCGTGCTGCCTCCGACGCCTTTCAGCTTAGTCTCCGGTAGCTTCCTTTTTACCTCCTTAAACTCCGGCGTCGTCGTCGTCGATTTGTGGTGACGATTTTATTTTTCCTGTTTCTAGCTCTGTTTCCCTGTCTCCCATTCCGGCGGTGTCATCATCTCCGCCTTTCGGCTGTCTTCTCTTGTTTAATAGCTCCTTTTCTAATTTTCTGTTACGCCTTCATTTTCTATTTTGACGAGGAGCCTGACGTCTTGTTTGTCTCCCTGTTTCCGTTTTTGGCAGCCTTTTTCCGGCAGCGATTTCCGGCAGGGATTTTGGCAGCTACTGTGTAGCTTGTATTTTACTGTGAGCTGGTAACAAACTAACAATACCCGACTTTCAAATATTTAAAATGTGAATGTTTTATTGCTGTGAATGACAAACTATGGATAGTTTATTGTTGCGAATGCAAAGCGGTGAATCCATTGTGTTTGAATTTTGATTACTTGTTGTTTGATTTATTTTTAGGAATTGCATTGGGAGATTGATAACTTGGGGGATAGATAAAACCCAACCAAAAAAACAAGAATCTTATAACTGAAGATAAGAATATGAGTTTCAATGTGGATGACAGTGTGGATAAGAATGTTGATGAGGCTGTGGATGAGAAGGAAGTGGTTGATGTGGACGGAGAGAATGGTATTCTATCGCCATTGAAAAGACCACAATTTTTGAGAGGCAGCTGTAGTCACCCCATTTTTGAGCTGTTTTTGGGCCATACTAGTTGTACTTGGGTCTGCTATATGAAATGGGGTTATTTGGGATTATTTGCATGGTTTGGATTCATTTCTATTTGAAGATTCATCATCAAGTCAGATTTACAGCTATGGGATTATTGCAAAATCATTGCACCATCGACAATCAATGGTTGAGATTGTTGACAGCGGCTAAATCTGGTGCTAAGCATGGAGCAGAAATCCCATTCAAAACAGGCGGCATTAAGTTCCTATCAAGTGCAAGCCATTCAACAACTATACAGCCTCCCTCCAGACGCCCACAGCCTCATCAACAGATCGCCATCTCTACCGGCATAAGTGGCCAACAGAAGAAATTGACATGACAGATCCACCACGACATCCATGGCCAGCAGCAACCCTTTGCCGTCCCCATCTGTGATCCTGCAGGCTCCACACTTCTGTCTGCTGCATAACATTGTTGCCCATCAGCAATCCACAGTGTTCAATCCAGTTTCTTAGCCACCAAGCAAGTTACTTGGCGGTGAAGCAATGAAGCAACAACGATTTGTCCAGCAAACATCCTACGAACCAGTAGATCAACAATGAAGCTGAAGATGCACCCAAATATCTGATGCATGTCAAAGTTCCCACACAACCAACTAATCAGATGGCACCATGTCAGCAGCCTCCTCCAAGAACTCTATAAATGGCGAGCTCTCCTCCAAGCAAAGGACGGAGAAAACCCCCTAGCAGGGAAGAGAGAAATGCTGTAGAGAAGAGGTGTTGCTGGCGACAGCTCTGCTTTTCTCCATCTCTCTTATCTGCCTCAGATAAAAAAAAAACTTCTTTGTCCAAGAAACTAATGCCCTGTTAGTTCATTCCATTCCAGAAATACAATACCCTGGTTGTTGTACCCGTCGCCTTTATGCGAGCCCCCTCAAAAAATGTCGCTGTTTATCTCGCTACGCTCTATGTATAATGTGACCCACATATCTCTGTCCATGAATGTAATATTTGGATTCTAATCTTCCCAAAAAGATTAGTGACAACTCGCTTTTTATTTTTCTGTTATTACTATTTATTTTAATGCCTTTATCTTCATTTACTGCAATATTTTTATAAATTAGAGCAACCCATTTCCAGCTGAAAAACCAGCCCATCGCAGCTCCATCTGCAAATAGGGTGCTGCACTGTGCGTTGCAGATTTCTCTTTTGCAACTTAAACATGACCTTTTGTGCATCCAATTTGTGTTTTCATGGGAGGGAAGTGCTGGAATTACTCATTTATTGTTGAAATAAAATTCTTTTAAGAGTGATCTTAGTTTCTGTCTAAATCTCTGCAAATAATCTGTTCTATATTTGGGAAGGGAATGCTTGAACGAGTGAGGTCATTGCTGTAAAAATTTGATAGATTGTTCATTGTGATGTAAATTTTTCTCATTTAATGTACTCAGAATTTGTGAATGAAGAGGTCAGAAACTTGTGTTCATTGTATTTGATACAATTAGTGCCATGTTGGAATCTCTGTTTTGATGAGTATTGACAGTTTATTGCAAACATGATACCACACTTTTTTATGTAATAAAATTCCGTTAAGAGGGGGTTGTGTATTCATGTATAGGAAATTGATCAATTTGTGTATCAGGTCATGCTTATGCAATAAAACTGCCAGATTGACGTATTCATTACTGAAATGGGATTTTACTTGTTTTGTATCGAAATGAGGAAATGAAACTTGTATTATTCATTGAAGTGGAATGCAATTGTCCTTGCAGTCTACAAACATATCATAAATTCTTAAACCATCCCAAATAAAATGAAAGTCTGCTTAGAGCAAGAGGAAAAAGTCAACAAATGCCTATGGGAACCTGTTTTGGGGGTGCAAAGGGTGAACCCTACCCTTTACATAACTAAGTACCCTACTTGGAATCTCTAATGTGGACCAGTTGATCATTATCTTGTTTTTCAGTTTTTCCTCAAAAACTGGTGGGCTGGAAACAAACTGGGGATCGAACCCAAAATCTCTGGTTGGCTTAAATTTTTGTATGATTGTGACCTGTTTGAATTGATTCCACTGGTTTGTCAATTTTGATTGGTTGGCAAGTTTCAGGTTCCATTACTAAAAATCTGTTCTGCAAATGAAATGTGATTGGGAGTGCATGACAAAATTTGAGATGCAGGTCTTCTTGGATATGTCAATTCGATTCTTGGTCTAATTTGTAAACTACTTTTTGGAATACATTTGGATTGGAACTTGACAGATGGTATTGAGGTTCTGTTGTGAAATATGCATTCCCAACTTCTGCTGTTCGAACAATGTTTGCACTTGTGCTAGATTTTGTCATGCATCTGCTGGATTTTCTGCTTGCTTGAACATGTCTGCATGCTTGTTTTAGAGATAAGCATGCAGTTTGTTGATGCTAATGGATGTGGTCATGCTTGAAATTTCTTTGAAATGTCAGGATTCTGAAAATCTGTTTTGAGCTCTATTTGCTGCATCTGATTTTGAAGGGAGTTTTCAAGAAATTCATGTTGTACACTGTTATTAAATTCACAAGTTGCGCAAAATATTCCAACCCTTGAATCTGAAATTTTGGAGTCTTGTCATTGGTTCTTTCTTGGATACAATCTTTTGTTGGAATCATGATCTGTTTGAGAGAGTTTGGAATGTGTTTGTCCATGGTTTGTGACCCAACAGTTGAATGTGAATGGAGAGAGATTTTGTTTGAAATCTGAGAATTGATTGGTCATGACCATGCTCAATATGGACAACCTTTTGGTTCTTGCTATTTGGGTCAGCTTGTTGGTTCTGTAAATTGGGAAAATCTGATTGGATGGTTAGCATTATTCTAAACTAGTGCCACCTGTTGAGGAGTTTGAGGTTTAAGTTGCTAGATGAATATTTGACTTTGAGGTTTGAAAAATCTGTTTGAAGGATGTTTGTGCCAAATGCTACTGACTGTTTGGTTTTGTGTTATTGAATTATGAGATCTTCATTAATGATTCAAGGCTGTTGAATTTGATTAAGCTTTGGTCCTGTTTTGATGAGATTTGAAAAATGATCAAGAACTTTACTCTTGTTGAGAGGTTGCCTCATTTTGTCGTGATTAATTTTTACTTCATTTTGCGGTATCTGGAATTTCTGAAAATTGGCTAGTTTTTGGTATGGCTTTTAAAATTTTGGAAACTGCTGAAAAGTCTCACATGTTACAGTTAAATTGCAGCTAGTTCTGCTCATTATAAACTTTGATTTTGTGGGATTTTGTTGGTTGGCACCCGTCAAATGGTTATGGAATGTGCATGACAGGGTATGATGGGATTTAGCAAGTCGTTTTAATGGGCAAAATAAGCTGTAAATTTTCTGTATTGCTGAATTTTGGAACGGACCCAGTGTGTGTGGATGTAAAAACTGGTCTAGTTGTTGGAAGGTTGTTAAATCTGTTCAATGGTAGAATTTTACTGGATTGTGAGCCTGGTTTGTTTAAACCATCAGATTTGTTGCTGAATTCAGTTTGAGTTGATGGTTTGCACTTCTTGAGATTGAATTTCAAATATGCATTTTGCTGAAATTGTTTGGAAATCATTGAAATGTTGAATTTGAAGATGAGCTCAGATTGTTTGAATTCGCATGGATCTGAATCAGATTTTGAGGGTGACAAACCTTTGGATTTTCTTGTCTGTTGGATGTTCAAACTGCTGAAATTTCTGGAATCCAAATCTGAATTCGTTTCATTGAAAATTTTCTCTTTACATTGCCGAATTTGGGATGTCAAGTGGTGGCTATTGGTGATTTCTGTTTTGGGCTTGCTGTTTATTAAACATGGGGTTGTGGCTGAATTGTATGGACAGATAATCACATGGGAGCAGATTTTGTGAAAATCACACCTGAGTTTTCAAAATTTATCAGGATATCCAGAAATGAGATTGATATTTCCCTGTTTTGAGTTTTCAAATGACTATAGTTAGGGAGGTCCTACACTGAATGATGGAGGAAGCAAATGAATCCTAACTTGCTTGATAAATGACTTGATGACGAGGAATGATAAGTTTTAAAATAAAGATGTGTAATGCGCTTTGATATGATATTTTGAATTGCAGTTTGGTTTTTACCTATGCAATCAGCTTATACACTCATAGGGTGTGTTTGGTTGGAAATAAAACTTTTTGATGAAAAGTTTTCAGGGTAAAAGTTGTCAAGTTGATAGAAAATGATGTGATATGATAGGGTTAATGATGAGGCGTAAAGAGAATAAAGTTAAAATAGATAAGTTAGTTGTATGGGTAGTTGTGTGGAAATGATTGAAAAGTAAGGTTGTTTGTATAGGAAAATGTGAAAAAAATAATTAAAAAATAAGGTAGTTGTGGAGAGTGAAATGTTTTCGATTGAAAAGTTTTGGTTGACATTTTTTGTATCGAATCAAACGCACCCATAATTTGCTTGAATAATCTGAAGATGAATGCGAAATCTGTTGCTAAAATACATGTGTCGCTGCCATAAGAAACTGAGTCTATGATTCCAAGTAATGTGTTAAAATGCAATGTTACATAATGTATTAAAATGCAATGTTACATCTGATCTTCTGGAATCTATCTTGTCATTTGAAACCAGATTGATGTTCTAGACATATTACATGGCTAAAGTTGGGGGTTTCTTTCACTAAATGGTGGAGGAAGTGAACTAATCCCAACTTAGTCTTGAGCGTTGATTGGATGAAGAGGAATGATAGATTTAGAAAGGAGGTTTATTATGCACTTTGCTATGTTATTTTTGAATTATAGAATCAGTTTCTATTGTGGTTTCTGCCTATGTTTATATATATTAGTGGATTCTTCTGATTCTTGACTCTTGAGCATATTGAAATTGCATTTGTAAGTCACGTTACACATGCATAATTCACTTGAATGGTAAGTAATGACCATGTGAGCCAGTGCTTCTATTTGGCAGCTGATCTTTGAATTTTTTTTTTTTTTTTTTTTTTGTGGATTTACTGCTGGTCCGTGGTTGTTAAATGGTAGCACATAGGTAACAAGCTGTAAATCAGACAAAGCAATAGGATTGGATGCTATGTTGCTAGATGAAATTCAAATTATTTTACCTAATTGCATTGAAAATCCACTGTACCAAGTCTCTGCTTGTGTTTAAGGAGCATGCATGATTTTCCTTCCAGCGAGCAGGTGAGACTCTGAAAAGATGGGGCCAACCAGCATTTGATTACAATGCCACACACACACACACACACTATTTTTAGAATTACATTGCCCTAAACCAAATTCTCTTGATTCTTCCCTTCAATTCCTCCTCACTGCTGCCGCACTCTAGGCTGGAGATTCTGCCGCAGCTTGCTCCCATCTCCGACTGCAAGTCACTGTCGTGTCTGGAGCTCAACCTCCACTGCCAGATTGTGCTGCTTCTGACGTCTTTCGGCATAGTCTCTGGCAACTTGCTCTTCGCCTCCTTAAACTTCGGCATCATCATCGATTTGTATTGATGATTTTATTTTTCTTGTTTCCCTGTCTCCCATTCTGGCATCATTGGCGTCATGTTCTCCCCCCTCCGGCTGTCTTACGATTTTTCTTTTTCCCTTTCTCATTTTCTATTTTGGTGAGGAGCCTGACGTCTTGTTTGTCTCCCTGTTTCTGTTTCCAGCAGCCTTTTTCTGGCAGCGATTTCTGGCAGGGATTTTCGTAGCTACCGTGTAGCTTGTATTTTACTGTGAGCAGGTAACAATACTCGACTTTTGAATATTACAATGTGAATATTCTATTGCTGTGAATGACAAACTATGGACAGTTTATTGCTGTGAATGTGAAGCTGTGAATCGATTGTGTTTGAACTTTAATTACTTGTTGAAATTATTTTTAGAAAGTGCATTGGCTATGACAGAAGATAAGAATATGAGTTTCAATGCGAATGACAACGTGGATGAGAATGTTGATGAGGATGTGGATGATAATGTGAATGAGAAGGAAGTGGTTGATGTAGATGAGGAGAATGTTACTCCGATCGCTATTGAAAAGACCACAATTTTTGGTGGAGACCTCAAAAATTAAGGGGTTCCGCATTCTTTGCCCCACCGACAAGTCGCCTCTGGCAAAGGTGGGCAGCTGCAGACATCCCATTTTTGAGCAATTTTTGGGCCATACTAGTTGAATTTGGGTCCACTACATGAAATGGTGCTATTTGGGATTATATGCCTGGTTTGGATTAATTTGCATTTGAAGATTCATCATCAAGTCAGATTTACGCCTACGAGATTATTGCAAAATTATTGGACCATCAACATATAAAAATCAACGGCTGAGATTGTTTTCATATGAGCTGCATGCATATGGATCTAGATACACTGCTGAGTACCATATTAAAATACCATCTCCTCCAAAATAGAGCTTCTGCCATGTCAGCTAATGATCTTCCCACAGCACTCATCCAGATGCCATCGACAGCAACTAAATCTGTAAGTCTCAAATGTTGGTATCGACATCAAACAACACTAGAAAATGTTGAATGCAAACCTCCAGAGTTATGGTTGCATTGAAAATCCGTACTCTTGCTCTAGTAACTGAGCAAATGGGACCACATAAACAGAGGGTACAATAGATTCTAAACCGCTTTTATTTTTGTCTCCACCTGGCAATTTTTTGCTTGATTCCAACTGAGAAAGTTCTAACTAATATCTTTTCTGCTTTGAGAACTTTGCTGCAGTTGGACCAATGATGGTGAGTCTGATCCGTCTTGCCTTCCAACATCTGCGCCGATCATCTTCCCTAGTGTCCTTCTCCTATATTATCCTCATCGCCGTTGTCACCACCACTGCCCTTGTGAGGCTTGCTGCCATAGATCCCTACCATCTAGTCATAGGAGCACCAACACCCATGGACGAAAGCCGCTGCATCCCCCGCAATGCCTGGATGGCGCTCTATGACAATCTTCTCACTGACGGGTATGCTATTATTTCTGTTCTTCTTCCTTTCAATCTTAGCTGAGATCTGAAAGCCCTGTTCTTCATTTTTGTCAGCAGTAAGCAGGTCATAAGGCGCCACACAAATATCTGGATTTTTTTGGTAGCTTGAGCCTGTTCAATTCTTAGTGTTAGTACTGAAGGGAGACTGAGTACATGGTTTAGATTCACTAATAAAATTCCGTCAGCCCTCTTTGTTCGTCTTCGTCCTGGGAACGTCACAGTCCTCACTCTCCTCGCCAAGTTTGGCAGCTTTTTTGGCCCAAATGCCTGCCCGTGGGGGAGTCTCCAAGCGTCAACTGAGGATCCGGACGGAATCGCTGCTTGTACAAATCATAGACGGGCACACGTACTGGATAAAAGAGGTCGCAGAGTTGTAATAGGTCTGTAAGAGCGATATAAAACTGTAGGAGGATTGATGTAAGATTCGATGTGGAGGAATGTGGATTAAAATTGCTTGCCAGCCCCCTATTAGTGCAATTAATGAAAGGAGCTTTCAAAACTTAGGTATATCTGAAATTTAGGTTTAGAAATTAACCCTCCATTCTACTTCATTTGGGATGTAGCTGCTACGCTACTCGCCTCCAGATTGGAACTCCACCGCAGGAATTTGAACTCATCGTCGACACTGGCAGCAGCCTCACTTTCGTTCGCAATTGTAAATTATGTGGTCATCATCAGGCAAGCTAACAAACTTGTATTCTTTCATCATTGAATTATTAATCAGATGAATGCCTGCCTGCCTATTTATCCATGCATGCTCTGTTCAACATTTTGCTATTCTTTCTTGCTAATTCTTAGTCACTGTATCCATGTCTTTGTTACATCCAGAATTTAGGCTTCAAACCTGATTTGTCAAGCACTTACAGACCAATAAAGTGTAATTTGGATTGTACTTGCGATGAAAGCAACGATCAGTGCACATACGAGAGGCACTATGAAGAAGGGAGCTCCAGCAAGGGGGCCCTTGGAGAGGACATATTTTTCTCTAGTGAAGAGAGCACCCTGGCTCTGCAACATGTGATTTTTGGTTGTGCAAATGAGGAAACTGGCAAACTTGCTTATCAAAGTGCTGATGGCATACTCGGTCTTGGCCGAGGTCGTCACAGTATAATTGATCAACTGGTGAGCAAGGGAGTAATAAGCAATTCATTTTCTTTGTGCTTTGGTGGGATGGGCATTGGTGGGGGTGCAATGGTTCTTGGTGGAATCTCTCCTCCTGCTCATATGGTCTTTTCCCAGTCTGATCCAACACACAGGTATTGCTTTCTACTATTTCCCAGAAGATTATCAATTTCATTCAATATATATGATCCATTTACTATAATTTTGAGCTGGAAACAGTGAATATTACAAGATAGAGCTGAAGGAAATACAAGTGGCCGGAAAGCCGTTGAAGTTGAATGCAAAGATTTTCAATGACCGGCATGAAACTGTCCTGGATAGTGGTAGCACATATACATACCTACCTAAAGTTGCATTCAAAAAGTTCAAGAACTCTGTAAGATTCCTGGGATTAGCTTCTTATTTTCCATTGCACAGTTCATACCAATTTCATGATGCAAGTGTTTGAATAAATTTTACATTCCTATTTCCTGTGATCTTCTCTGTTGACTGGACATGAAGAGGGACATTTTTTGCCATGGAGTCGAGGGCTTGTTTGGCCGCTTTCTTTGTTGGAAGCCTATTGATTCTTAAATGACTTTGGAACTCTGATCCACTTGTTCAGGCTTGAGCATGACTTATCCTTTTAAGTGTAATTGTCAGTATTGGCTTCCGATTTGAGATTTTGAATATTAATCAAAGAGCATCATATGGTAGAGCTGTCTTATTTTTCAATCATTTATTTACATTTTTCTATACAACTTTCATATTTTTCAATCATTCCTTCACAAATTTTCAAATAATTACCCTATTTATCTTAAATTTATTGTCTTTACTTCTCATATTTACCCCTATCATATCACATTACTTCTCTCATTTAAAAAACTTTTATACCAAAAACCGTTTATTGAAAAAGTTATCAAATGCCAAATGCATACTCGAACTGCCAATGTTAACACTAATTTGGCAGTAACTTCAAGGCCTCAAACTCAACCTAATCACTTGATTTTGCTAAAAATAGCTATTGAAACTGAAATCATGTACATTAAAAATACAATAATGCAGATTTTTTGGATGCCATTTGACTATTCAACTTAACTGCCCGAGTTGACAGAAAACTGATTCTGCAACAGTTTTACATCTTTAAAACGGTTTTTGTTTTCAATTCTAACTTTGCATGATTGTGATGTTTTTAACCTATTTCTTGAATCGGCACCATATATTCGTGATTTGAAATATATACGGTGTACAATACTTTCATTAGCCATTTAACTACTGCTGCCATCAATTGTTTGATACATGCCTCAAAGAAAACATAACACTGTCAAGCGGTATAATGCTGCTGTTTTGCAATTTACCTATTGATCTGGTTATTTCATGAAATTCAATCATGAAGTCTTCTGCAATAGTATACACACAATGCTTGTAAACGTGTTCCCATAATTGAATTCCACAAATCATGCATTCCATATGTATAAATTGTTTGCTAATGCCCCCTAGGAAGTGTTTTATTTGAAAATTCATCCTCTTGTTGCTGTCTTGACTGATATCAAGACCTTAATCATGTGCTGCATTCCCATTTATATTGTTTCTTGTTTCATGGCCACTTAAATTTTAGATCGATCAGCTTTTTGGGCCTACAGCTTATTAGGGAGATACATCTGACATTTGTGCAGAAATAATGAAAGTGACATGTTCATTTCAAAAAAATGAAAGTAACAAGTGAATCCCTCAATATTACTGCTTCAAAGTGGTATATCATGATGTGGATGCCATCTGAAAGCCCTCTGAAAGTGTAAACAAATTGACTGATTCTTTTTTTCTGTTCATGTTCTTCAATGGTGTTGGAGTTATTATTGAATGATTGTGCAAGTTTGTTCAAGAATCGAAGGTAGAAAAAAAGTGTTATTACCTTGGTTCTACAAAGTTAAGTGCATGAAAAGGCTTATTAACGCATTATGTTTTACATTGATCTTGATATTAGGATGCGTTTGAATAGTGTATCAGAAATGTAGATTTGAAATACAAACTGATGTCAGCAAAATAAAGGATGCTGCTGCAAGGTGGGCTTTTAAATTTAGAAGTACAGATTAATGGTTGGAAGTATTAATGATAGTGAGAAAAGGAGTTTGTTAAAGGCAATTAAGGTATCACTTCAATCCGAAGGGGATGGAAACTACCCTCTCTCAAATGCTCACACGCATCCACAGTTCTCCCAAACTGTAAGTATTTGGCTTTCTTATGAACTGAGTTTGGTTGGTCATTTACTTGGATGTGGTTGTATCATTCTTTAATACTTCTTTTTTGGTGCAAAAAAGGAAACAAAAGTGTCTGGTGCCGTATCACTTCTTGATATTTTTCTTTTGCAAACATGGAAATGAAGGTGCTTTGTACCTGTTCTTTAATGTCACAACCCTGTAAAACAGTTTATCATTTTGTGAAGTCTCTAAACTGGTTTGATTTGCGATTTTTGTCCGAACAATCATCAAATATCATTCTCATAAATTTTTTCTTTAATTCTATTTTACGTTTTTCATGTGCAGATTGTGAAGAATGTCCGTTCCCTCAAACAGATTTATGGTCCAGATCCCAGTTATATCTGCTTTTCTGATGCTGGAAGGTAATTTCTGCTCCTGTGAATTGACACTTTGTATCTATTGAGTATTTCTTGCTACATTCTCCTTTTTTGTGCTCCAATTGTTAATCTTCTTCAAATATGTTTAGCAATGTCTCCGAACTATCAAGATTCTTTCCAGAGGTTGAAATGATTTTTGGCAATGGGCAGAAATTATCACTAGCCCCTGAGAACTACTTATTCCAGGTAATGCGACACCAACCAGGGTGGTTTTTTTTTTTTTTATATTTTTTTATATATTTTTTTAACATTTGCAGTTGTCTTTTTTTTTTTTTTTTGGTTCCCCACTTATATATCTCCCTCTTTGTCACTTTTCTATGAAGCATCCAAATCAAGGGGTATACTGCCTTAGTGTTCTCGAGAATGAAGATGACGCAACTACTATTTTAGGAGGTATTCTTTGCATCACAGATAGCTAACTTGTAGTGAATAGATACAACTCACTCAGATAAATGAGATCAGCAAGCAAACATCAAGATATCAGATGAGCCAGGCATGGTGGAACATGCCCAAGTCAGATAATCACATGGCTATCGTTGCTAGGCATTAGGTTCCACACACATGCACGTTGGCATTCAGGCACTGAAATGTACTGATCACCAAATCTTGTTGTTTCTAGAATGATTTATGCATATTGATTAACTGCATCCTAAAAGACCTAACGTGATTTTAACTAGGTCAGATCAATTGGGTCCAAAATGGTCGACCAAATCATTCTAGACTGAACGCAAAAACAGGCTGAGGCCCATTATTGACTTATTGGAGATGCATTGTATGATGTTTTTTTTTGCAGGATCATAATCTAGTTGACAGTGCATTGTCTGTTTCGTCTAGTTTTATAGTCATGTTCAGCTTTCCCTATTAATTATTTCTTAATTTTTTTTGAGATGTCATGCACCTCTTTTGTATTCCTTTATTTTGAAATAACTCGTCCTTTCCTGTGCACAATTTTTTTTTTAGACGTCATGCCCCGTCGTTGTATTACTTTGTTTCAAATTAACTCTTCCATTCTCAAGCAGGCACTTTTTTTCGCAACACTCTTGTAACTTTCGACCGTGAAAATCAAAGGATTGGCTTCTACAAAACTAACTGTTCAGAATTATGGGAAAGACTGCATTCCCATTGAGCTTCTTCATTGTTGCCTTCAGATTTGCATGAAAACTCACTGAAAGGTATGTGATGTGCTTCAATAGTATACATATGATGCTTATAAACATGTTCCCGTAATTTAATAATGCAAACAATGCATTCCAAATATATAAGCTGCTTGCTAGTGCCTCCCTTTGGGATGATTTCATTCGGAAATTCATCCTCTTGTTACTGGCTTCAGTGCTGTAATTAATTTTGGATTGTTTCTAACAATATTGGCATGAAACCTCCCTACAATATAACCTACTAGAATCACGAATTAACACTTCCATACATCTACGTTAACTATGATACTTATAACTTGCTAGAAATTCGATTCCAGTTCGGTTTTCTTGTTGATTTCTATCAAATTCAGGTACAATATTAAACAACCTTAAATCATAGCACACTTGATTTGTGAACACAGCTTTTCTATGGTGTCACATGTCTCTTCTTCCTCTCTTGCTGCTACTGCCACATGTTGCCCCCTGTTTTCCTATTACTTGACTAAAATAGTACTCATATTATGGGGGCTTGCCTTTTCTCCCCTTTATCTGACTGTTCTATTTATACGTTTGTTCCCCAGTCTTTCTTTTATCCTTTCTACCTACTTCTGTTACAGTAGCTATAGTTGTAATTGCAATTACAATGTTATGCGGGTCTCCTTCTCATTGAGTAGCCTGTACTCTTATATTGAAGTAGCAAAATCGGCCTCAGCATAAAACTTTTACCGCTTGCCTTCCTAATAATAGGGAATCTGAACAGGCAACTATGAGACTAATTTCCCATTGTCTCCCCCAGCTGCCTCCGCTCATGAAAGATTTTGACAAGCTGGGTGCTGTTCCAGCCTTAAATTGTGATGATCCTAATTTTTATTTGATAATTAAGTTAGCTTAGTATTATTTTGAAAAACAAGGGCAATTGCTAGTGAGCTTAGTATTATTAAGCTGGGCTTTGGCCTAATCAGGGAGCCTCTCCAACAGCCGTAAATACCTTTTGTTTCCATGACATACGGTCAAAATTAAGTGAACCATATCTTCCGGTGTTGATGGCTGATTGACTCGCAAATTTTTGTGTAGCTTTTTAATTACCTGATCTACGATGTGGACAGTTGGATTTGGAAAATAATATTAATAAATAAAATGAAAATTGCAGTAAATAAAGATTTTAATAAATATTAATTTAGAGTATTTATTCGTATCTCATTGTATAAAATTGAGGCTATGTAGCTAGGGTTATACCAAAAATCAAGGGATGAGCTTAGGTAGAAGAAAGGAAATTTTGCAGGAGTATTTTTCGAATTTAGAGGTATTCATTACTTAATTTCTTTTAATTTTTGCGTTAATAAATTCAAAATTCATAATAATATAATAATGCGTTAATTATTAATAACCGCAAATGGGAACTACTCAGGAAATACTAATAAAGGCTGCTTTTGTGAAATATTACATATATACGAATTATTATATAATTATTTCTATTTTAAAGATGGGAAATCATGGAAATATCTAATAATACTATTTCCTGAGAAAAATCATGTGGATTTATCCAAGATAGTTTAGATATGACTCTTTGCTTATTTTAATTTTTCGCTTTGCTTAATATTCTTGCATTTGTTCTAATTATTGAGAATTTATTTGATAGTAAATCATGAAAAATGCCTAATAATAATATTTCATTGCAAAAATTATGTGGATTTGTCCAAAATTGAATAGATCTAAGGTAGGTCTGTAAGATTCAGCTTTAGATCTCTTTAAATAATATTTGTGTTTATTTGAATTAGTGAACATTTAATTTCCATAAATCATTAAAAATGCCTAGTAATGTCATTTCGCTATAGAAATTATGGGTGTGTTTGGTAATGAATAAAACTTTTAATGAAAAGTTTTGGAGAGTAAAAGTTGTTAAATGATGTGATATAATAGGGGTAATTCTGAGTAGTAAAGAGAATAAAGTTAAAATAAATAGATTAGTTGTGTGAATAGTTGTGTAAAAATAATTGAAAAGTAGTGTAGTAGAGAAAAATGTGAAAAAATATGATAATTATGGAAAGTGAAAAGTTTTAAATTGAAAAAATTTAACTTAACATCTTCTATCAATTGCCAAACACACCCTATATGAACCTATCCATATAGCATAGATTTGATGGAACTCTATTTGATTTGATATTGGATATGATTAGATAATATTTTTGTATTTATCTTGATTATTGGGCATTTAATTGTATTAATGCGTGAGAAATACCATATGATGTATTTTGGTCTGAGAAACTTATGTGACGACTAAAATGAACTCATGATAGATTCTAAACGAAATGAATCATTTCTATTTTTTGATTTATTGAAATTTATATTCATGGAAGAATACATGAAAATTAGGAAGAAATGCCATAAAAAAAAAGAAAATTAGGAAGGAATTTCATAAAAATATGAATAATTGTACAAAGCTTATATTAATAGGGGATAATAGTTAGGAATGTTATCACATGACTTTAATAGCTCAAAAAGATATTCTACTTTATTATTTATTCTTTCTTAAATATGATTGTTTAACTATAAAAATTAGAGAATAATATTAAATAGTTGTGAAAAATTATGAGCAAATACAATTATGAACATGATTAGGTAATAATAGTTTTTTTTTAGATTATTGGATCATAAAATAAGTACATATTTTATTTTATTTTATTTAGATACCCAAAAAAATAATAAGAATAATACTTAATACTTTCTAAACATGATAAAAATTTCTATAAAAATATATTTTGCATAACTAACGATATATAACTTATATTTAGCTCCTGTAACATTTGAGAGAGTCTATTTTGTTTTTTTAGTGGAATCATTTCATAATTTATTGTTATTAAATAAATATAAAATTCAAATAAAAGGTAATAAATTATGAAATTTTATAGAAGGCATATTTCTACCTATTAGAACCTGTATATTGATGAAACTTAACAAGCATAAATAAGGGATTCCTATCGTAGTGAGTTTATTTAATTAGCTCAACGCTATGCAACCGGGTTATATAGAAGCGGTTCCGTGTAACCCCTTTCTATTTTTGAGATTTTGATCCTTGATGGAAAATTCAATTAATTTATTATGTTTAACATAATTTGTTTATCTAGGGGGACCAAGTTTTATTCCAATCAAGTATTAAAATGTAATAATACTTTATAAAATCATTTATCCACATATTGTTGATATTTTAGATGGTTTGGATGTTGAAATTTTTTTTTAAAAGTTGATATTTTAGAATTGAATCATTTTATTACGTTGATTTTACGCATTAATAGATGAGACTCATATACAGTGCCATTAAAAAAATAAAAGGGTTTCCAAGACACTATAAATGATGCTAAATACAATGGATGAAGTGAATTTTCCATCAACCATCAAGAATTTAAAAATGGAGGGGGTTACACAAAAAATACATAAATAAGTAGTTTCATAGAAATAGGACCGTTATTGAATAACTTCATGATTTTAACTTATGATTAAAGATAAAAGAGTAAATGGTGCTGATTGAAATACTTATGCATACTTAATAATGACAATAATGGGGACGCGAGAGTGTTGGTGTGAGGTTTGAATAGAAAGAATGAAAATGAATATCAAATCAACAAGGATAAAAAGTATAAACTTATGTGATGCATGGAATTACCTTAGGCAATTGTATTCAATATGGTAAGTGATATCTCTCATTTTATACTTGAATATTGTTACATTGATATTATTTTGTTTATGATTTGTGTGACCTTATGGCATGGATGAATGATATCTGATTTGAAGTACCATTTGTAATAAATAGATAAGATAACTCATGAGATTTATTTGAACTAGTTTTAGTGACGTAGTATTCGTAAGACTTGAGCATAAAGTGGAGGCAGGCTAAGTAAGACACTTACAACGGGTGATAAGGGCATTTTTGTGATTATAAGGTTTTTTCACCAATGTGGTGGAAGTATTCATCATTTTTCAGACACAATTTGGATGTTACGGACTGTATTGCTGATTTGTTCTTATTTGTCAACGCTTATTCTGAAATATTCATTGTATATGATAAATTAGATATTTACTTACTGAGCTTTTAATTCATTTTATGATATGTTTTTCATTTCAGGTGAAACTAGTTATGTGCACTATAGCATTATCAGATATGAAGGATATGGAGACTTTTAAAAATTTAACATTTTTATTTCTATTTGAGAGAATTTTTTAGTAAGGTTGCTATCTATAACGCCTAATTTAAGTGTGGTTTATTTCAGTTTGGATGTTGAAAGTTATTTATCTAGATTGTTGCTTATTTACTTTGATCACTATTATGTATTGGAAATTAACTTAATGATTTATTATTGAGATATTTTGGCCTTGTATTTTTAATGTTTGATGTGTCTGCATATTGGGAAGCGCTTTAAACCCTAGGAATACGGCGTGTTGTGTTCAAATCATTAACTTTTGTTAATAGGTATGTTTGGCTATATGTAAAACTTTTCACTTTTCACAAATACTATATTTTTAATTATTACTTTATATGTTGGATTATAGTTGACTAGTCTCTCCCCTGTAAGACCCGACTGGCGATAGCTTTCGTGCTCGGGTCTGGGTGAGAGTAACGGCGGGTGCCGGAGCTGGGAGTAGCCGGCCAACCTCGGCACTGATTGCAACTGTCAGGAAACGGCCGGGCATCTGGTTGGCAATAGGTGTTGATTGTTTTCCGGCAACATTTTTTCAGAGGGAGTGACGTGGGTGTTGGAACAGGGAGACGACAACCAACTTAGGCATTGATCACAATCGACGGGCAGCGATTTCGACAACCTCCGGACTTTGCTTGGGCGTTGTGCTGCATCTGTTTGGCCACTTCGATCTGACGAGCAGAAGGTCGGGGGAGGAAGTGTGGATGGATCTTTCTATGGAAGAGCTGTTAGAGACGGAACTTCAAACCTTGTCCATTGAGGGTAGTGCCATTAGAAAAATCACTCCGGGAAAGGATCCGGCTCTCCTTTGCACGCTGTGGTCCACGAAATCCTATAACAAAGAATACTTTAAAGGAATGATGCGGCGTTTGTGGAGAACAAAGGGGCAGCTGCTGTTCACCGAGCTTGGAGAGAACTTGTTGCAGGCTTCTTTTTTCGATCAAGAAGACAGCAATAGGGTGTTGGAGGGGAGGCCATGACTTTTCGACCGGAGCTTGGTCATCATTGAAGAGCTGAAGGATGAACTGGATTATGCACACATTCTGCTCGTCAAAACGCCTCTTTGGGTGCAGATTCAAGGCATCCCGTTTTTAGTTGATAAATGCAGTCTTGGACGCAATGTGGCCAACACTTTTGAGGAGGTAGATGATATAAAAGCTTTGGAGAATGAAGTGAAGATACGGGTGTTGTGAGATTGTCGGAAACCTCTATGGAGAGGCATGTTCATCCAAATGGGAGATCAGTAGAGGAGATGGATAAGTTTCCAATACGAGAAACTTCCCATCTTCTGCTACTTGTGTGGAGTCATGGGGCATGCCCATAAAGAATGCAGATCTGTTCCAATGGAGCGAAGGAGGGTGGTTGAGGCGGACATGCCGTATGGCAGCTGGATGCGAGTGGGCGTTCGGCCGATGCGGATGAGGGGCGAAGCAGGCTCTGAGTTCAGAGCTGCACCCGTCAAATATCTTGGTAAGATAGGGCTTCGAGAGGGGGCAATTCAAGATGAGGAAACTCTGGTTTCGAGCAGCATGGTTGTAGGGCAGGTGTCACGTCGGGGGGCTTATGATCAGCGGGGTGACGCGGCAAAGCTGGCAGGCATTTGTAGCGTTGATATGAATGATATTTGTAGTGCTGAAGGGGATGACCATGGCTGTGCTAAATCTGTTGACGCTGATCTGGGTGGAGTTGCCGCTATGCTTATCGGTGCTCAAGTGGATGCTGCTGCCATCGGGGGAACAACTGCCCAAGAGGGTGCTGCTGGTCACGCTGGTCATGCTGCTCGTGCTGGACTCGCTGGACACGTTGCCCACGCAGGCAATGCCTTGCATGATGTCGAGGTGGGGGCTGGTGTTCACGCTGAAAACCTTGGAGCTGCTGCTCGTGTTGTCCTCCACGAGGGTGCTACTGCCTCCCACGCTGCTGCTGTCTTCAGCGACGCTGTCCACGTGAATGAACACATTGCTGCTGCTCATCTTTATGCTGCCCCTGTTGAGGTAGTCCAAACTTATGCCATTCACATGGGTGACGCTCACACCATTGCTGCCCATGATATTGCTAACATTGTTGGAGCTGCTCATGTTGGCGCTGCCTGTGCGGGTGGTGTCCACGCTGGTGTTGAGCATGATGGAACTTTCCATGTGGGTGCTGAACATGTACTCCTAGGTGTTCGGGGCTCTAGTGAAGTGGGGGAAGTGGCTGTTTGACCGTCAGGGGGCCAAATACGGAAGGTTTCTACTAGTGAGGGGGAGATTAAAGGCGGTTTTGTGGAGGTCTTGGTGCAAAC
>JAXCLR010000063.1:31911610-31931841 GCA_035584095.1 Annona squamosa | reverse complement strand
AGGGAGGAGGAACTGCCTGGATGTCGGTTTGGGGGAAAGAGGGCTAAGGAGATGATTGTGGGATCAGATGGGGAGGTGGAGGCTTTGGGGAATGCCCAGGCCCACCTCCAGTGATTATGGCTATTCTGGCTTGGAATTGCCGTGGGCTTGGAAACCCACGTGCAATTCGTAATCTTTTTGACCTTGTAAGGAAGCAAGCGCCCAAGTTAATCTTTTTGAGTGAAACAAAATGCAATAAGTAGGAAATGGAACGTATCAGACGAAGGCTTTAGTTTGATTCTTGTTTTGTGGTGGAGCCGGTTGCACGAAGGGGCGGTTTGGCCATGCTGTGGCATAATGCTCACCCTACTTCTATTCAGAGTTTTCTCGGCGCATCATATCGACGCCGTTTTTTTGGGCTGGCGCTTCACGGGGTTCTATGGCCACCCCGAGACTCACCGCCGCCATTTCTCATGGCATATTCTCAATCAGTTAGCGAATAATGGTGATCTCCCTTGGCTTGTGATGGGAGACTTCAATGAAGTGACTAGTCCAGATGAGTTTATCAGTTCAAGGGCACGAAATCAAGCTCAGATGGATCTTTTTTGTAACACTATTGACCTATGCAACTTGCAGGACCTTGGATTCATGGGCACGACTATGACATGGAGCAATCATAGGAGAGGTCCTTAGCGGGTGGAAGCAAGACTTGACAGGGGTCTATCTACTCCATCTTGGATTGATGATTGTTCACCTCTCGGCTGCTTCATCTGATCACTGCCCGCTACTTCTTGTGCTGGACTCCATGAATGGTAGGCAGAGGCCCCCAAAAGAGTTCAGATATGAGGCTTTCTGGTCATGGGATCGTGAAGCTACAAACATCATAAGACAGGCATGGGGGTCATCTAGCCTTAGGGGTACCGTGGCTCACGAAACTCTGCAACGGAAGATTGAGGTATGCGGTGCAGAGCTTTCTAAATGGAACAGGTTGAGAAGGGGGAATCTCAGAAAGACTATTGCACGGAAACAGAGGGAGTTATCTGCAGTACTGGCCCATGCTCCTTCGGATGCTCGGGACAACGAAATCCGGAAACTCAAACTTCAAATTAATATTCTCTTGGAGGACGAAGAGCAACTATGGTGTATTCGGGCAAAGGCTCACTGGCTTATGGAAGGGGATAGAAACACGAGGTTTTTTCATCGGTTGGCTTCCAATCGAAGAAGAACTAATTTTATCGAGGCGCTTTTTGATGATGAGGGGAAGCTGGTCAGTGACCAAGATGACATGCTAAATCTTGCTGCCACACACTTCTCGGAGGTTTATACATCTTCTTCTCCTTCGAATGCTAGCTGGGTTTCTAGTCTTATCTCAAGGAAATTATCTGATGTCCAGCGGGGGGAACTGACCAAGCCACTGTGTATGGCGGAGGTTGTGAAGGCCGTAAAGAGCATGCGACCCTCAAAGGCCCCTGGGCCCGACAGGATGTCACTGGGGTTCTTTCAGAAGCATTGGAATATTGTTGGCGATGATATCTTTCAATGGTGCAAATCTTTCATGGAGGAGAGGGACCAAAACCTCTTGGCAAGCCACATTAGGGAGGCAAACACAACTACTTTGGTGCTGATTCCAAAGAAGGCGGGCGCCCAGATTTTATCGCATTTTCGACCTATCAGCCTATGTAATGTTGTTTATAAAATCTTGGCAAAGGTCTTGACGAATAGGTTAAAAGCTACTCTGAATGACGTCATAGGGCTGGAACAGAGCGCTTTCGTCCCGGGACGGCTTATATCGGACAACACGTTGATCGCCTATGAAGCCATTCATTCTCTCCGGAGGCGTAAGGGGGGTAAGAGACGCGAGTTGGCTGTCAAGCTAGATATGTCCAAAGCTTACGATCGGGTTGAATGGTGTTTCTTAAAACAGATCATGGAGGCTATGAATTTTTGCTCGAAATGGATTCATTGGATGTTATGCTACATGAATACTGTCAGTTTTCGTGTGAGAATCAACGGCTTCAAATCTAGACCATTCAAGCCTGAAAGGGGGCTTCGTCAGGGGGACCCGCTATCTCCGTACTTATTCCTCCTTTGTGCGGAAGGCTTGTCGGCTCTCATTTCGTCAGCGGTAACTTGTGGATCTTTGCACGGTATCGGACTAAATCATCGGGGGCCCCAAATTTCCCATCTTTTTTTCGCTGATGATGCTCTTATTTTTCTCAGGGCTGATCTGCAGGATATCTCGAAATTTTTGGACATTATCAGGATATACTCTGCCTCCTCGGGTCAGATGGTGAATGTTGACAAAACATCTCTTTTTTTCAGCTCCAATATGGATGAATGCGAAAAGGAGGCTTGGTCTAGCCGTTTTGGATCTTCGGGTCAGGAGGTCCGTTAGTATTTTGGACTCCCGGCATGGTTGGGGAGATCAAAAAGTGCAATGTTTAAGGGAATCAAGGACCGCATTTGGCACAGAATTCAGGGGTGGAAGGGGAGGCTACTGTCATGGGGTGGGAAAGAGGTGCTTATTAAGGCAGTGGCTCAAGCAATTCCGTCCTACGCTATGAGCATTTTTTTATTATCCCAAGCTTTTTGTCAAGGAATTAATGGGGATGTTAAGCAAATTTTGGTGGGGGGAACGGGGGGATAAGTACAGGATGAGCTGGGTGGCCTGGAAGGACATGTGTACATCCAAATGTGCGGGGGGGCTGGGTTTCAGAGATCTCCATCTATTCAATTACGCACTTCTTGCAAAACAAGTTTGGAGACTATCGACGTGCACGACCTCCTTCTGCTCAAAAGTCTTAAAAGCAAGATACTTTCCCAATTCGAACATTTGGGAGTGCGTGGCTAGGAATTCGAATTCGTACACTTGGAAAAGCATCCTTAAGGCTCGTAATATGATTCTACCGGGGTGTAGGTGGCGGATTGGCGATGACAAACGAGTCAGGTTCTTCAAGGACGATTGGATTGACGGCGGAGTATGTAAGGCAGGACCGCTTCCGCTTTCCATTCCAGAGGATTCTCCGGTGAGTTTCTTTATTGGGGAATCTAATGGGTGGCTTAAGGACCGGGTTTTGGCTGCAACCGGTGTGGCAGGTTGGGAGGCTGTCAGTCGTGTTCCGCTTCCATCTCATCCACAGGACGATTGTATCTTTTGGAGGCACGAGGCGGATGGCCAGTACTCGGTAAGGTCGGCTCATAGATGGCTTTCGGCTGGTTTTGACAGTCATTATCTCTCAAGCTGTTACAGGGCCATTTGGAGGACACGGCTACCGAGCAAGATCATGATTTTTGGATGGCGGTTTTTCAAGGGTGCTCTTCCAACACTGTGCAATCTCTCTCATAGGGGGATTTCTGTGGACACTCACTGCCTCCTCTGTTGGAGGGAGCCAGAGGACGCTCAACACCTATTCCTGAATTGTGCTAGAATTGAAAGCTTATCTCGGTAGGTTGTTCAGGCTCGCCTCAGGGCGTCTTCTATTCAGGAAATCATGTGTTCCCTCTCTTCCAAACCCAGGTGCGATGAGTTGGTTTTTTTCATCGTGTTTTGTTGGAAAATTTGGTTTGTTTGAAACAAATTGAGGGCCGAGGGGGCCCAGCCTAGTTTTGCTAACATCATACCATGGTGTAAGGAGTATATTGAGCAATGAAGGCGAGTAAAGCTACTCGATAGCGCGAATGCATTGGATCTTCCCCTTGTTCCCAGATGGTTAAAACCGCCGGCTGGCGCTTTCAAGGTAAATGTTGATGCTCGATATTCTATGGAAAGGGGAATCCTTGGCCTCGCAGCAGTAATCAGGGATTCTAATGGACATTTTATTGCTGCTCGGGGATGGAAACGGACAGACGTTGGGGATCCATTGTTGGGGGAGGCAACCGCGTTCCATCTCGGCACTCTTTGGGCTTCCCACCTATTGCTTCTCACTGTTCAAATTGAGACTGATTCACTTCTTCTTTACACCTATCTGTCAAATGACAACAGGATTCTATCTCCCACGGGCCATCTTATATCTGAGATTAGATCATTTCTTCATGACAATGCTCACTTCTCGGCCCTTCATGTTCTTAGACAGGGGAACACGGTAGCTCATGCTATCGCGGATCTGACCTCTAGGTCTGACGTGGATTGTATGTCATGGTGGGGAACCCCTCCACAAGCTATTGTTTAGAAAATTTGTACTAACATTTATATGGCAATGAATATACCGGATTACTCCACCTCGAACCTCTTTCACTTTGGGGGGGGATCGAGGTAGAGTTATTCCTTTTATCAAAAAAAAAAAATTATTACTTTATATCTTTTTATATAATTATCATAATTTTTAATCATTTTTATACAGCTACTATACAATTAACTTATTTAGTTTAATTTTTCTTTTTCCTTTCATCATTACTCTTGTTATATCACATCCCATTTCAAAAAATTTTACACAAGATTTTTCTTCTAAAAATTTCATTAATTCTGAAACGCACCCAAAGTAATAGGGCGTGATTACGTACCAGCATTTGCATGATCTACTGCTTTCATCAGATTGAGCAATGCCACTTTCTTAATTTTGGAGTTACTTCATCCTTGACGTTTTTGATAAAACGCCCATGGGAGGGGCTTATTTCAGATGCGATACTTCTTTATGCATTTGCTTCTCTAGTGCTTTTTTACTTTTTGCTTAGGCTAGCCATGTGTTTGTTGCTTGTAACGGTTGGCTGGGTTAGGAGGCTCGGATAGATGAGAGAAATTAGGGTGTAAATTGAATCGAGTTGACTTGGGTTGGAGTAAACACAATTCTAACATGCTTTGTACAATTTCAACCCAATTCTATTTTAACCTTATAAAAATTGATTGGTTTGGAGTTACAAATTAGATTAATAAATGTAATATTTAAATATATTTTAAAATATAAATTTATATGGAAGAATAAAAATTAATTCTTTTTATAGAAATATTTTCTAATTTATGACAAAATAAAATAATTTTTTCAATCTTATTTCAAAGGCAACGTTATCTATTTAATTCCTATCTATTATAAGCTAATGTAGGAATTTTTTAGTAATTTATTATATTTTATACTAATTTATGAAATTGTGTTTGAGTATAGGGGTGAGAATTGGGGCGGGTAGACCTGTGATCTGGCTTTAACCCGACTTGTTTTTGGTCAGATAAAATTAATATATTTTCAACCAAGTATGGGGATGAGGTAGAAATTTTAATCCGAATTCAAAAATAAGATCGAGGTAGGTCGACCATGTCCTAACCTGAATAGTCCGACCTGTCCTGCATATACTAATTTATTAAAAATCTTAAGCCTATGTTTAAATATTATTATTATTATTATTATTATTATTATTATTTTCTTTCAAAATTCTCACTTTTTTATATTCAACTCTATCAACAATAGAAGAATCAATTTATTCATAAAGCAATAAAAAGAATTTGTACATAAATAACTATTATGTGTAATTGTATATTAACCTATTTTAATAAACTTAAATTATATTTTTAAAAGTTTTGTTTTCTTAATTATGTGTTTTTAATAATTAATGAAATATCGAAGCATATAATATTTAAATTTAGTATAGATGCATACTTATGTTTAATAAGTATATAAAATTTTAAAATTATCTTATTTGACCCGTATTTTTTACCCGACTTGCTATTCTGAAACCGGTCTGATACCAACCCGAAGTTTATACCAGAACTTATTAAAAAAAAGTAAAGGTTAAACCGACTTTGTCTCGACCTGGTATAAAAAGAGGGTCAAATTCAATTTTTAACAAATAGGATTAGGTTGGGCAAACCTTGACTCGGTATGGCCCGCGCCGGTTCCAATTCCCACCCCTATTTGAGTCAGTTTAATAATCATTTAACTCAAATCAATCCACTTTTAAAATTGAGTTTGTTTAATTTGGGTTATATAATTTATTTTTTTCAAAATGTTTAATCCAATCATATTATAAATTGGGTTGGGTTGATGGGATTCAGATTGATACCGACATTATTTATACCTCTAAGAGAAATGAATGTGCGGTTAGGTGCTGAGGTGAGCAGGAATTTTGGCGCTTTGGTGGTAGTAGTTTTCCTCTAGAATTTGTGGAATGATTTAAGAATGTTTACTATACAGCCTGGTTGTATGCAATCGGGTTATATAGGTGCACTTTCGAGTAATCCCTTTAAATTTCAAGTTTTTGATGTTCTGTAGAAAATTTGATCCATTCATCATAGCTAACATTATTTCTTTATTCATGAGACCAAATTTCATCTAAATCATATGACACATTTGATAAAAAACTATATTTATGTCTAAATTGAGAAAAATAATTAGATCTATTTACACACACATATATATATTAGAAGAGAATAATATTTTATAAAATTATTTGTTTACAAAAAATGATATTTTATACGGTTTAGATGTTGAAATATAATTTTAAAGTTAATATTTAGTATTAAATTATTTCATTACATTGACGTTATACATTTGTAGATGAGGCTAAGCACAATGATACTAGACCAGTGAAATGATTTCCAATATACTATAATATTAGATATAATAAATGAAGTAAATTTTCTATCAACTATCAAAATATTTAAAATGTAAGTGATTACATAGAAGAAGAGTCATAGAAACATTTTTGCTAATTATATATGATAATGCATCCTTATATTCATTTTTATTTTTACAAATTTTTTATAAACATATTTTCTCCAATATAATTAACTCATATACCAAAATTTACAATATTTTAATACCTTTATCTATTTATTATTTTCAAAAAATATGTTCTTAAGAGGTGATTAATGACTTAAATGCCCCAAAAAAATACATATATAAAAGTACTGTAATACATTAAAATTTTGTATATAAGTTAAATACACCTAGAAAAGCATAATTCCAAAAAATTTTTAAAAATCAAAATAAAATGCATGATAGGTTGGGACAACATGCCATGCATCATATATAATTATGGTTGATGGTTTAGACCTTATATGTGGAAACCTCCATGCTTACCATTTTGAATTTTCAAATAAATTTTGAAAAATCTAAATCATTTATCATTTTTATCAATGTGTATTTATCTATATTTTAAAAATTACATACATTGTAAACTTTTATATACTATATTCTACTACATATTTTTCAAAAATTTTAGTGGTTAAATATTCACTTTAAAAACCACTATTTTTACAAGAAAGAAGTATCGAATACAAATTAGTTTTGGTGGCGTGCTAAAAAAGGATGTATTAAATGTGGTAAATAGTTTAGATTTCTAAAAATATATTTCAAAATTCAAAAATCAAGAGTAAGTACCGAGGCTTCCATGCTCATAAATATTGAAACATTCCTATTACAATTTTTTTTGAGAATACATTCGTCTTATAATTTACAAATATGAAATCAGTTACAAGTTAAAATGTACCAAATTATAGATGTGAAATACCATAGAAACCCTATCGAAACTAACCACCATAAGGTTTAGAAAGACCCTACACTATTATGGTGCTTGGATTCTCCATAACCCAAATTTCATATTCCCATACATCCTATCGTTGGGATATGGATTAAGATAATTCACGGATTGCCTTTGCAATATAGTTCACAGTATAAAGTAGTGTGTTATGTTGGTTAACATGCTACCTTAGAATATATTAGCATGCTAACTAAAGGTAGTATATTACTTTACAATCACGAACTATTCTATCTTGATCCATATCAGCATTGCTGCTGACATGCCCAAACCCGCCCCAAGTTCGTCGTAGGCACCAGGGCACGTGTGAAGTGAAATTCGGAATGACCAAATTATCCAAAATCCCACACTATGCACTTCGACTGCATTGGTTAATGCCACCCACTACAACAAAAAGTAGCAATCGCAACAAAAAATTGAAACGAAAAAAATGTTTCATTGCAATTGCTGAGGGATTTTATCTATAGATTCCAACAAAATAACTTTCGTTGCAAAAGTGGTTGCCCTTATGTATAGATGCAATGAAAATTTACAACAAAAATACTCATTGCAATGGATATACACAATTCCAATGAAACAAGATTTAATTCATGTTGTACTAATGAATTGCGACAAAATCAATTTCGTTGCAAAAACTAGAGGCAACAATGTGTTCAAAGTTGCAACGAAAAATATTTTTGTTGCAATTGATAAGCACATTTGCAACGATATTAGAGTTCGATCCTATTGGATGATAAAATTGCATCGGAGCTTGTCCCATTACAAAAGAGGATAACTATTACACATTAAAAGTTGCAACAAAAAATAATTCGTTGCAATTAATGAGCTTATTTGTTACAAAACTTGGTTACGTTTCTATTACAGCACCTACTTGCACCGAAATTTATCTAGTTACAATTGATGCGCACAATCGCAATAAGAAGAGACTTCGTTCCAATTAGCATGGTGCAAATTACAATGAAAAATGATTTGAGATCATTAAAAGTTAAAAAGGATTTCAAATTAATATTTTAACTATTTTCACAGAAATAATTAATATTTGAGATTTTACTATTTTATATTATCGCAGGAAAATTTAAGAACATCATATATCATTGCTATATATAAGTATTACTAATTAATTTTATTATTATTTATCTATATAAATAAGAAATACACATATTTGTATCAAAAAATAAATACTAATATTAGTTATTTATTTCATTTAATAATAATATAATTTTCAAATTATTTATTTAATTATATGGTGCTTTGTCGGATCGGACCAACCAGTTTAATTAGGAACTGGCCGTCTTTCTAGTCCAAGAATAACTAGCATGCTTTGAAACGAAGAAAACATTTGGACCAAACCGCGGTTAAATTGTCTAGTAGTAGTTAAGATGGTTCAACTAATTTTGATATTAAAAAAAGTTTAACTTCACAATGTAAGCGCGCCTATGAATTTAAACTTTATGTCTTTTGGCTTCTTTGTTATTTATAAATCAATAAGAAATACGCATATTTGTATAAAAAAAATAAAAATTAGTTCAATAATAATTTTATTTTATTATTATTTATCTATATATATAAGAAATCACATATTTGTATTAAAAATAGATACTCTTATTAGTTATTTATTTTATTCAGTAGTAATATAGTATTTGAATTTTCTATCTGATTATATAGTGCTTTGTCAAATCGGACTGACCACTTCAACTGGGAGCTAACGGTCCTCTAGTTCAATAATAATTGGTCCGGTTTGAAATTAAGAAACTGCTTGGATCAAATTGTTGGTTAAACCAATAAAACCAGTTAAGATGGTTCGACTGGTTATGATATTTAAGAAGGAAGTTTAACTTCACAATGCAAGCACGCCCATGCATTTTTGATTTTCTATCCTTTAGTTTCTTATTTATTTATAAATTAATAAGAAATACACATATTTGTATCAAAAAATAAATACTAGTTGAATAATTATTTTATTTATCTGTGTAAAGAAGAAATATACATGTTTGTAGAAAATAAATGCTCATATTAATTATTAATTGTTTACTTCGTTCAGTAATAATATATATTTAAATAAATGGTATTTTGTTGTTGCGCCGGCCACTCAACCAGGAACCGACAGTCCTTTTGGTTTAATAATAATAATTGGTCTGTTTTGAAACTAAGAAACTACAAACAATAAAAAAAGATTTAGCGATTAAAATTTTAAGAAAATATTTTTCTAACTATCTATTTAAAACTTAATAACAATTGAACATAATTAAGAAAATATGCCTAATTTTAAATGTAATTTTGCAAATTTTTTGATTGGTGTAATTTTGCTTATGTTTGCATAATTTAGTCAAGATAAAAGGAAGCTAATAAGGGATTGAATTCAGCCCTTTTTTACTTTCTTGAATTTTTTTTATACAATTGTTGATCTAAGTGTATTTAACACGTGTATCAATTTTTATTATTTTTGGAATATTTTAGATATTTATTTTTAGTTTTTGAAAATAAGCATTGATTTTGAAAAATCAAAAAAATCTAAAAGTCTTCAAAAATGTTAAAAATTGATATACATGTCAAATACACTTAAATTAATAGTTTTAGGAAAAGTTAAAAAAATAGGGGTAGTACACCCGGGTGTAGGAGTGCAACTCGGGTTGGGTTATACCGGGTTTGGGTTCACCCTAAGACTACCAGGTTTACATGAACCTGAACCCAAACTCAAATATTAGAATATAGTTTTGGACCTAGTTGACATTGGTTTTGATTTTGATTGCGGGTTAAAATTCAGGTACTCTTAAATCAATAGAAGTTGAAACTACCTATAGAGATAATAAATTTTTTAAACATTATTGCACTAGCACATGAATAATTTACATCTAAATATATTTATAAGTCATATGATATCTTTGGTTTTAATGAAAGTTGATCTTTTAATTAAAAGATAATTCTAAATGTAATAAACGTAATGAATTCATACATAACAATCAAAATAATGTTATTAAAAAAACAATAAACCTAAGAAAATAAATTAGATTACATGAAATCACTATTTAAAGCTTAATAAAAATGAGACTCATATATCTCATAATTAATCAATATATATGCAATAATTTTAAAAAGTTGATATATTTATAATTATTTGCAATAAATGTTATATGTTCAACTTTAACGGAAAAATGTATATAACATTTAGGTTTTAGAATAAACATTTTATAATTTAATTAGGTTATGATTATATGAAATAACTTTTATCACAATTATAGTTGAAATACTTAATGTAAAAATAAATATAACTATTTTAATAAATTATAGAGAATATCAGGTTCGGATTGGGTCAAGTTTTGGTAACGAGTTAATGCAAAACTGGTATTGGTTTCGAGTTTTCTCAAGTCGGGTTAAAACCAAGTCCAATTTAAAAAAAATCAAAAATAAAATTCAAATTTGGTTTTGAAAATGGATCACATGAGTTCCGACTGGCCTAGTGCCAATTTGCACCCCTACTCGGGTGCATACGATTGATTCCCGCCAATTTTTTGTTTGTTTGAAAAGGAGGATTTTTCATTTAACAAAATTCCATTTTTGGGAATAAGATCTTCAAAATAATATGCGGCCAATTATATATTACTTGATTTTTCATAAAACATGCATCACGGTAAATTTTCATGTTCACCTCTTGATTGGGGTAAAGTAAAAATTTAATCCCTTGACTAGAAGTGTGTTGATGTTACAACATCATCAAACAGATTGGTGAAATTAGATTCAAAAGCGATTCTCGGCTACTCTTAGAATATGTTTTGGAATGGATAAAACTTTTGATGAAAAGTTTTGAAGAGTAAAAGTAGTAAAATGATGTGATATGATAGGAGTAATGATGAAGAGTAAAGAGGATAAAGTTAAAATAGATAGGCAAGTTGTGTGGATAATTGTATAAAAATAATTGAAAAATAGAATAGTTGTATAAAAAAATATGAAGAGATGATTAAAAAATAGAATAATTTTGAAGAATGAAAAGTTTTAACTTAAATAGTTTTTGAAAAGCTTTTCCTACGATTCTCTCGTAGGAAGCTAGTTATCCACTGTTGATTCCCATTCGAAGGTTTGGTTTCAAAGGGGCAGTTTTAGTAACTCAAAATTCTCTACCAGAGTCCGTTGGGCCCCCTCCTCTCTCTCTCTCTCTGCCCCCCTCATTCCTAGGGGTGTTAACGGATCAAGTTGGATGGGTTGGAGACTAATCCTAATCCTAATCCATTTAAAATATCTTAACCCTAATCCATTTATTTATCCATTTAAAAAATTTAATCTTAACCTATTTACAACTCATTTAATAAACAGATTGGTGGGTTGTTAGCGGGTTGCATAGCAAATAACCTAAAAATCTAGACTTTAGTAGATAATGATCTCGTAGGGAGAGACGAAAGTATGTTTTCGGCTTAGGAGAAATGGAAATAGGAAAGTAACAAGAAAATAGAATTAAGGTAGTAGTAAAAAAAATGAAAATGAGGTGATTGGAGGAAGACTCAGAGTGGGAAAATAACCAAGGGGTTTATATATATATATATATAAAACTTTAATGAGTTAAGCAAGTTAAATAGGTTGAACAAATTAAACGGATGGAATAGGTTATATGGGTTAAATGAGTTACTAAACGGGTTGATAAGTTATAAAATCTCAACCCTAATCAATTTATTTAATTAAATAGTTAAACGAGTTGGCAGATCATAACTCGTTTATTCAGAAATTCTAACCCAGACCGAATTATAAAAGGGTTGGATGAGCGGGTTGACGGGTTGAGCATGCCACTAAAACCCTTACTCCTTCCTTTCCCAAATCGCCATAGGCAGCTTGCATGAGTCGGCACCCCTCCTACCCTTTTTTTCTTTGTGGATTTTTCTTTGGATCTATTGTTGATGATGGCCGTGAATCTAATAGTTGATGGATGGATCTTGGATTTGTTTGTTTTAGGTGGTGGATGAAACTTTAGAGAAGACGATCTGATTGAGAGACGCACAACGGCCCCGCTACTGTCTACGTTTACTGCCAATTTGCAGCAGTTTATGTTGGATATCGATCGGTCGGCTCCGATTTGCTGGGTGCTAATTGCTGGAGTTGGATCTTAAAGGTAAGGAATTGCCAAAATTTGAAGATAAAACAGCATTGCCGGTGTTAGATTTGAGCAGGGATGGCTAGAAATTTTCTTAGCCAACTATAGAAGGGCAAAATACACCACTTCTGTTCACATCGGAGATATATTTTATTTAAACTTTTATTTAATTTAATTTAAATTAATTATTATCTTAATTATATATTTATATATTTATTTAATTCAAAATCAAGGTTTGCATAGTTTTAAAGTGAATTATTAAGTATATATCTTTTGCAAAATATATAAATTTGTGTAAAATATTTTAAAAACTATTAAAATTAAATATTGTTAGATGTAGTTAGATTCGGCTAGATTGAGTTGGATTTGGTTAAATGTTGTTGATCCGGTTAGATGCCGTTAGATCTGGTTAGATTTAGTTAGATATCGTTAAATTTAGACGGCTTTAATTAAATTTTATTATCTGAATTTTAATTTTTGTAATTAAAGTATAAATGACTTTATAAGGGACCTAGGATCATATTATATGTGTTAAATTAGGATTAACTTATTAATATAAAAAATTAAATCAAGTTAGATGTTGTTAGATCCAGTTAGAAGTTAGTAGATTCAGTTAGATGTTATTAGATTTAGAAAATTTTGTTAAATCGTATTATCTGAGTTTTAATTTTTATAATTAAGTTATAAATGACTATATAAGGGGCTTAGGATCATATTACAGGTGTTCAATTAGGATTATCTTATTAATATAAAAAATTAGGTTCGGTTAGATCTAGTTAGATGTAATTAGATTTAGAAAATTTCATTAAATCGTATTATTAGTGTTTTAACTTATATAATCAAGATATAAATGACGTTCCAAGGGGCTTAGAATCATATTATAGGTGTTAAATTAGGATTAACTTATTAATATAAAAAATTAGATCCGATTAAATCAAGTTAGATCCAATTAGATCTGATTAGATCCAGTTAGATACTATTAGATCCGGTTAGATCCAATTCGATGTCATTAGATTTAGAAAATTTTATTAAATCGTATTATCTGAGTTTTAATTTCTATAATTAAGGTATAAATGAGTTTTAATTTAAAAAATTAGATCTAGTTGGATCTGGTTATATTCGATTAGATGCAATTATATCGGGTTAGTTCGGTTAGATCAAATTCGATCTAGTTAGATCTAGTTAGATTTTGGTCATATTATCTGAGTTTTAATTTCTAGAATTAAGGTATAATGACCTTATAAGGAATCTAGGATCATATTATAGATTTTAAATTTAGATTAACTTATTAATATAAAAAATTAGATTCAGATAAATTTTAGATCATATTAGATGCTGTTAGATGCAATTTGATCCAGTTAGATTCAGTTGTATCCAGTTAGATCCGATTAGATTCTATTATATTTGAAAAATAAAAAATATTATTAAATTTTCAAAAATTTAGAAATAAAAATCTAAACTATTATTTTTTAGAGTACCTTATTTATATGAACTTTAAATAATATAACATAATTTCTTATGTAAAATATATTTTTCACCTTTACCAAAAATAACGAAATCTTAGTTAAAAATAATATTTTCTACATAGATATTTTCTGAAAATGTCAAATAATGAAAGAATATGTCTACATATAGTTTATAGGTTAATCCGCCGAGTGAATGGAATGGACTGAGATTTTATTTACATTTAATACAAAATTAATAAAAAAAACCAAACATACTCACATTTTTCGTGGAATATACTCGTAATGTCAAATTACCCTTATGCCCTCCCCCCCCCCCCCCCCCCCCCCCCCCGTGCCATGGAAAGGACTTCCCATGGTTGGGGCTAGACGAGCAGAAGACACCTTTCCACTGCAGAAGCCGAGCCTACTCGTCTCTCAGTATATTGACATTATGGTGTCATCATGACGATAATAAAGCTTTCCGCCACAGGTAGCTCGTTATTCGTTGATGTTGCAGATCTTGAGTCCAACAAAACCATTTACGTGTAAAATGTGCAAATGACAGCGACCAAAGACAGAGCAAGTTCAATCATCGCAAACCATGCATGTAAGCCATCATTTTATACTTAGCCAATTAGAGACAAACACATTACCAAATAAAAGATTTAATGAGGATGATTACAAATCTTTCTCTGACACCAGGCATGTGTTGTCTTCCTACGCCTGTATAAAAATAAGACAACATCTCCTAGAGAGAAGGGTTCGACGAGTCGATCCAAAGAGAGAAATTTCTCTTAGATGGGGGTTCTGCAGATAGGAAACTTCTCTTACCTTATATCCTTGACCCAGTCTACTCCAAACTCTAATGATGAAACTTTAGACTCGTTGGTTTTAGGGTTTCTAGTGATCTTGTGTTCATTGTTCACTCATTTTCACGTAAATCTTGCATCTTTCTCATCTTAGGGTCTGTTTGGTAAATAATAAAAACTCTAACCGGAGTATAAAACTTATCAACCTGGGTACTAAAATTTAAAAGCTGTAGTTCCACCTTTCAAACCGAGCTAATTCGTACGTTACAGACGCCTAACTCCGCAGCACGCCGAGTGGTGTTCGTAGTCCACGTGAACAGCTTATTAGGAATTCATAACTCATTCAAAAAATATGAATTATTGTTATTTTTAGAAAATCAAACCATATATTAGGTTTAAAATATAAATTTAACAGCTGAACGTGAAAATAATAAAAATTAGATTATATTAATTAATAAAATGAAATGGTAGAATTTCAACGGCTGGTGAATTTTTTGATATAAATAACTCATATAATATAATTTATATAATCTGAAGCATTATGTATATTTAATTTAACTAGGTAAGTGTAAATAAGTTTTAAAATATTATTAAAATTATGTAATTTTATTTTTATACCACAAATAGATTTCTTTATAATTTTTGCTTGTTCAATATCATTTTAAATTCTGATTTATATGAATTTTATTATTAATTGTCAAAATAACACTTTAAATTTAATGAACGGTGTGATTTTTAAAAATCAACTAACAAATATAATTTTTAGAAAAATTCCCATTAAGTTCTCATTAATGAATTGCCTTTGAAGCCTCTCGTCCCCTCGCCCATTAATTGCGTGCAGACGCATTTAATGCGCATTTAATGCCCTGGTTAGCAAACTATTAAGATGTCTTCACCAAAATGTTACCAAGTTTTTACATAATCCAAACACACCCTTATTATTATTATTATTATTATTATTATTTTAATCTTTGATGATTTTTTTTGTTGAAAAGGAAGTACCCTATCCCCGCTCCCTAGCAATTTGGAAGGGAGATTAGATAGGATGATCCGAGCAATTCATTGCCAAAAAATTGTCTATACAGATTTTTTCATATATAGCATGGGAGGGTTGTCCCACCACACCTGTTGATCCATAACAGAAACAGAAACAAAATCGGCTAGAGCATGTGCTACAGTATTTCCTTGCCTAAGAACATGATGCACTAAGACAATATTTGAATATTAGAGAATAACCTTGATCTCATCGATCACCAAACTAGCCGGGGAGGAGATGAGGCCATCCATAGATAGAAAATGGACTAGGAGGAGGGAATCTAATTCGATTTGGAATTTCGCGAGGCTGAGCTCTAGACTCGATCTTACTCCTAAGAGACAGGCATGTGCCTCCAAGAGTAGAGGCTCCATCGAGCTGCATTGTCGCCATCCTTTAGCAGCAATGAAGGAACCCCTGGAATCCCGGATAACCGCCGCAAAGCCCATAGACAAAGTCCGATACGAGCATCAACATTCATTTTGAGAGATCTATCCGATGGCTTGGTCCATCTGGGGACAAGTGGTTGATCAATTTCACCCCCGAGGATGAGGGGGGTAGCCTGCGATATTGCTCCATATAGTCCTTGCACCAATCAAAAGTTTTGGAGAAGTTCGGTTGAGTCCCCTCAGCCCTTAGTGAATTTCGCAAGAACCAAATCCTCCAACAGCAGACGATGAAGAAAGTGAGGTCGTTTGACCTATGGCGTGACACGAAGGAAGTGATAATCTCTTGAATAGTGGCAAATGGAGAGGTATGTCTTGTGGCACGCAAACAAATTCCCCTGGTTAAATCACACTCTGAGAATAAATGATTGGTATCCTTAAGACCAAATCTACAGAAGAGGCACATAGGATCGACGTCAATGCCCCTGTACCGCAAGTTCAGAAATGCCGGGAGTCCATTTATGAACAGTCTCCAACCAAAAATGATGATTTTGGATGGAAGCTTTGTTCACCAAATTGCCTTATAGACGGAGGATTGGGGGGAGCAGCGAAAACCCAAGCTGAGCACCCTGTAAGCGGACTTAACAGTGTAGGCACCATGAGGCTCATACCTCTAAAACCTCATATCCTCTTGTGTAGAAAGCAAGAGGGGAATTTGACCGATCGCCAGCCACCCAACGTCACCCGCGGCCGCCACAATGTGCTCATTAATCCATGAACGTGAGGCCGCATTGATGAAATGGCTCACTTTGACATTGTCCGGGATTGATGATGGGAGGGGCCCCGCCTTGATGACCATAGTGTCCAACCATGAATCCTTAAAAAATTGCACTCGCTTTCCATTTCCAATTCGCCACTTGCATCCAAAACGAATCACATCTCTAGCCTTCAGGATGCTCCTCCACGTGAAAGAATCAGAGGGTTTTGTGTGACAGCTCCAAATATCTTCATTCGGAAAATATCTATCTTTGAGGACCTCATAGCACAATGAGTTGGTAGGAGTATTGAGCCGCCATACCTATTTTGCGAGAAGAGCATAATTGAATGTGTTTAAGTCCTGAAAGCCCAATCTACCCTAGAACTTAGTCTTGCACATATCCTTCCATGCCACCCAGCTCATCTTGCGCTTCTCTCCTTGTTCACCCCACCAGAACCTGCTTAGCATCCCATTAAGTTCCGAATAGAAAGATTTCAGTAGGAGAAATATGCTCATCGTATGTGTTGGAATTGCCTGTGCAATCGCCTTAATGAGAGTCTCTTTACAGCCCCAGGAGAGCAACCTACCCTTCCATCCTTGAACTTTCCTCCACACTCGCTCCTTCAAGCCCTTAAACATTATCCACTTAGACCTCCCCAACAAAGCGGGAAGTCCTAGATAGTTTTGAATTTCGTAGCCTGTGGATCCTAATAAAGAATTAATATGCTCCCGAGAACCCGAGTCGGTGTTGGAGCTAAAGAAAACAACTGTCTTGTCCACATTGACAACCTGCACAGAAGACTCCGAGTATTGGCGGATGAGAGTCAAGAAGTTTGTGACGTCCAAAGCCTGCAGAAAGATAATGACATCATCTGCAAACAGTAAATGAGTGAGTATAGGCCCCCGGGGATTGATTTTGATCCCATGAATGCAAGAGCAGGCAACTGCATTGGTGATTAGAGTAGAAAGCCCTTCAACACACAAAATAAACAGATAAGGGGATAACGGGTCCTCTTGCCTCAAACCTCTCTGAGGTTGGAAATACCTTGATTTAAAACCATTGACATTCACCCAGTACTTCACAGAGGAGACACAACAAAAGATCCAATTAATCCATCGTGGGCCAAAATTCATTGCTTCTAAAATCTGAAGGAGGAATATCCACTCGACCCTATCATATGCCTTGGACATGTCCAGCTTTATTGCCATTTCCTTTCTTTTTCGACTTTGCCTCCTGCATAGGTAATGGATGACTTCATAGGCCACCAGCATATTATCAGTAATAAGCCGACTCGGGACGAAAGCACTTTAGTGCTCACTGATGACCTCATGAAGGCACAACTTGAGCCTGTTTGCCAGAACCTTTGCCAAAATCTTGTATACCACATTACAAAGACTGATGGGGCGAAAATGAGACAACTCATGGGTACCAGCCTTGTTCAGTATCAAAATCAATGTAGTGGAGTTTATTGATCGAAGTTGGGTAGCCTGCACATTGGGATTTGTCTCCTCCATGAACATTTTGCATCAAAGAAAAACCTCCTGACCCACCGTATTCTAATGTTTCTGGAAGAAGCCAACGGACATCCCGTCCGGTCCAGGAGCCTTTGTAAGACTCATTTCCTTCACTGCATTTGCCACTTCCGCAAAAACCAAAGGTTTTGTGAGGTTGTGCCTTTGTTGGTTGGATATTCTTTGGGAGATTAGACCTTGAACCCAGGAAGCATCCGAGGGCCCCGAGGAAGAGAATACCCTCTGAAAATGTTCCATTGTTAATTCTAGCAGTCAGTCTTGATCATGCACCCATTACCCATTTTGGTCTCGTAGCGCTTCAATGAAATTGGACCTTATTCGGTTAGAGGCCATACGGTGGAAGAATTGCGTATTTTTGTCACCTGCATGGAGCCAATGAGTTTTGGCGCACTATCGCCATAATTGTTCCTCATCATGAAGTAAGAGATTAATTTTGAATTTTGTCCGCTGAATAGCTTCATCTCTTTTATCAGTGGGGTTCGGGGTCATGAGGGAATCAAGTTCCATTTGGTTCATGTCAATCTCCTGCCATAAATTTCCTCTCTTTGACCTATTCCACCTGGTTAACGCTTTAATGCATTCCTTGATCTTCCACCCAAGTAGATCAGTAGGGGCCAAAACAGTAGTAGGTGAGGAGCCCCATATTTGGTTTACAATGCCATGTGTTGTCTTGTCTCTTGCCCAAAAAAGTTCATATCGAAATTCCTTAGGGGGTCTTTGCTTGCTCCTCCTCGAGTCCAAGACCATTAGAATTTGGCAGTGGTCCAATGTGTCTATGGATAGGTGGAGGAGTTTTGCTAGAGGATAGGATGATGTCCAGTTTGGCGTCGCTAGTCCCCTGTCCAACCGGGCTTCCACCCGATGAGGTCCCCTTCTGCTATTTCTTCAAGTCATAGGATGTCCAACAAATCCTAAATTCATTAAGTTGCAACTATCTACAATATCACAAAAAAGATCCGTCTGAGCCTGAGAGCTCGTTCTCTGACTAAAGTATTTATTGGGTCCCATAACTTCGTTAAAATCCCCCATCATTAGCCACTAAGAGCTTTGCCCGCCCTTAAGTTGCTCCAAAATATGCCAACTTTGATATTGCATGTATGCTTCCAGATGACCATAAAAACCAATGAAAAGCCATCCCAAAAATTCTGCATGGATGTAGTGAGCAGAGAAGTTAAGAATGTTTGTAGGTTGAGCTTTATTCCATAGGAGAGCTAGTCCTCCTCTTCTTGCTTCAGACTCCACCGCAAAGCCGCAATCAAAATTTAACTTCCTTCTAGTCCCCTCCATTTCCCTTGCTGAGCGTTTCATTTCACTGAAGAAGATGAGAATGGGATCTTGTTTCCTGATCAAGTCGAGGAGGCATCGAATCGCACGTGGGTTCCCAAGCCCACGACAATTCCAAGCTAAAAGTGCCATGTTACATGAGGTGGGGCTGAGGATGACCCTCAGCCACCACCTCCTTCTAATTAAATGATACACTCGTGTTTGCTCGCTTCTTATTATGTTGTTTCTTCTCGAATTCACCACTCTGTCCTCTGTTTTTGCCTTTAACCAGATGACTATCTAATGGCCAGCTGCTATCATCCGCCTCCATGCCCCTTGCCTTCCTTTTTCCATCTTCCTTTTGGTTTTAAAGCTACCTCATCAATCAGACACTGTCCATAATCGGTTGTGTTGGTCCCGAGTTGATGGCTAAACCCAAGAGGGGAGGGGTGAATTGGGTTCTTTAAAAAATCTTTGGTAAATCA
>JAXCLR010000063.1:31886928-31903263 GCA_035584095.1 Annona squamosa | reverse complement strand
AAAAAAATGCATGCAACTATTAACAATAAGAAGATAATAATCATAAAAAATCATCCTAGAAATTAAGTTACCTCAAGTATGCTTTGATAATGAACAAAGAGATGATTTATCTGAATTAGAGTTGGTAATGCCTAAAACATGTATATATATATATATTAATATTACAAAAAAACATGTATAATTGATGAAAAAATGATATAAACTACATCGGGTTCGGATCGGGTCGGGTTTTGGTACCGGGATGGTGTGAACCCAGTTTTGGTTTCGGGTTTCTATGGGTTGGGTTGAAACTGGGTCTATTTTGAAAAAAATCTTAAAAATAAAACCTATTTTTGATTTTGATACCGAGTCGGGTCGAGCGGGTTCGGACCGACCCGGTACTAAGTTGCACCCCTATAAGTAGGGCCTCTGATGCTCCCCATGACACAACTTTTTGCAGCAACCGAACTTCCTATACGTAGTACCGAACAATCACATTAAACAAAAACTTTACAATTTAAAAATTTTCATTATCCATAATTAATTTATTTTTAATAAAAAATAATCTTGTTAACCCGAGCTAAGTACTAACTTAGTTAGCCCACTTCAAAAAATCCATTAATTATTTTTTTTGCTTTTATCTTCATTCCCTTGTTTATGTAAGTATATTTCATATATAGACCAAGTTTTATTTTTTTGAACATGTGCATATATTTTTTAAAGATTTTAAAATACAAAAGTATTTTGGCCATTTTTAATGGTTGAGAATGACTAAAATACACCTGACTTTAATTTTTTAATAAAATATACACATATCCAAAAATTGTAAAACTTAGCTTATATACTAAATATATCTATATTAATAAGTTTATGAGGAAAAAAAGTAAAAAATATTTTTTAAAAAAGTTTTTTGACATAGGCTAAATGAGTTATTACTTAACTTAAGCCAATAAAATTATTTATTATATTTTAAGTATTTTTTATATTTTTTTATACAATTATTGTACTTTTCAATCATTTCTACTTAACTGTCTGTACAATTAACTTATTTATTTTAGTTTAATTCTTTTTACTCTTAACGATTATTCTCATCATATCATTTTCACTCATTTTAAAAATATTTACAACTATAAAGTTTTATTAAAAAATTTATGACTTTACAAGCAACGAGTTTGACGCCATGGTGCAAGATTCCCTTCCGAGAGGCTAAGTCCCATCAACATTCGTCTTACTTTGGATATACTAAATCTGCCAGCAAAATGCAATATAAAACGCCCAAGAAAGCCCTTGCTTGGAAATGAATTAATACTCATTGCAAGCATGGAGGTTCCATGTTTATCCTTTATTTTTCAATTTTAAAATATAAACCATTTATCATATTATACGTGTATTTATTTATAATTTTAAAATTACATGTATTGAAGATTTTTATATACTATATATTCTCAAAAAATTTAATAGTTATATATCCATTTTCAAAAATGCTATTTTTATCAGATATAAATTTTTAATAAAAATTATATTTAGTAGTATCATAAAAATTAAAATTAAAAAATCAAGTGTTCTATATCCATTTAAGATTATTATCTTGTAAGGCCGAGCTATTATGGAACTTTTTGCAAAACTCCATTTTTCAATTTTTTTTGAAACTTTTCCACACAAATCAACATATATGTGTGTGTGTTATATGTTTTTTATTTTCACAAATCAACATTTTTGGGGAATAAAAATGACCTTGATAATGGTCGATCATATGCAGCCCACTAAGTTGCTGGTCTTGGATCATATATTTTTATTTTTTATTTTATAAACATGTTAATCTAGATATATTTAATTTATAAATCTAAATTTATATATAGAGATATATATTTTTTTGAATTTTTAAATAAAGAGGTCTTTTAATGACTAAAATAAAAGTGTTTCAAAATTCAAAAAATATAAAAATGTTAAAACTTACTTTATAGATGAAATATACTGGACCGACATATTTATAAAAAATAAAAAATAGCAGAAATCGCCTCTAGGCATTTTTTTTAAAAATGGCCCCTTGACTTTAACAGCCCCCAAATGTTAATTTTTAAAAGTAAAAATTATACTCGAAGTCATAAAATATGATCTATGAGTTAAATAGACTTAGAAAAAAAGATTTTCATAAAAAAATTTAACAATACGACTAACAGTCAAGATTAAAAAAATTAACAAAATTATAATCCATGAGCATGTTTGTAACCCTATTTACTTTTAATATATTGATGATTAATGAAAAATTCACTATTAATTATATTTAACATCATTTATGTTATCATAGAAACTTTTTCATTTGTTTAGTATTCAATGTGCATAACTTCCAATTATAAATACATAAAATCAACATAATAAAATAATTAATTCTAAATATTAATTCTAAAATAATATTATTAACATCTAAACCATAAAAAATATTATTATAATTTAGATAAATAATTTTATAAAGCATTATTATACTTTAATGTATGTGTAAATAGATATAAGCATTTATCTTAATTTAGACATGAATATATCTATTTTAAATTAAATGTGGCCACACACAATTTAAATGGGATGCAACTTGGTTTCCTAACTAAATAGAGGACGTTTAATATAATAAATGGCTTAAATTCTACATCAATTATTATCATGTTAAAAATGATGGAAATTACATGTAACCAATGCAGAACTTATAATCCATAAATATATATCTGGAGCCCAATTATATATATCTATATATATATATATGATAATGTATTTTAAGCTAAAATATGCAATTTATTTATTTTATCTTTTTTTTTTATTTTTCTTTATAAACATATTTTCCTAAGTACGTTTTAATTCAAATCCTATGTTTTGATATTTTAAAATACTTTATATATTATTTATTTTTAATTTTTTAAACTATCAATTATTTAAGTTATTTTTCAACCTTAAAAGCTTGATTTTTTAAAAATAAGAAATAAATATGTAAAAGTATTATAAAATGACAAAACTTAGTAAACAAATTGAATACACCTAAAAAACATGTTTATAAAGAAAAAATTTTAAAATATAATTAATTATAAAAATAAATAACTAAGCTCGTATACATACGAGAAGAATTTCCCGGAGCTTGGGACCAACGCAAGCAGCGTAATTCCAGCAAATGCCTGACCATTCTAGCCCAGCCCAGGCCCATAAATGTTGATTGCCTGCCAGTGCTGCTCATCTGTAAAACATAACGGCCGCTTTCGTCACGTACCTCTCAACCGTCTTCCCTCCCTCTTCCTCCGGCTCTTCTTTCCACTCTATTCTTTCTTGCAACGTCGTCGTCAATCATCTTCCCAAATGCTCCACCCGCCATCAATACGCGCCGCAGAGGCGTGGGTGCTGCTGCTCCGATTCGTCTCCTCCTGCATTCTCCTCATGGCCACCTACTTGAGCCTTGCTGACATAGATTCCTACCATCTCGTCGCAGGAGAAGCACCACCCAAGGTCCTACCCCTCCTCCTCTCCTCCCCCAATTCATCCCGCCAAGGCCCACCGCACCGCCGTCGCCATCTCCACAAGGACGAAAGCCGCCGCATCCCCCACAACGCCCGGATGGCGCTCTACGACGATCTCCTCACCAACGGGTATGCTCTTATTTCCATTCTTCTTCCTTTCCTCTCCCTCTCCCTCTTCCTCTCCCTCTCCCTCTCCCTTTCCCTCTCCCTCTCCCTCTCCCGATGCCTCCATCTTCGTCTTGTTTAATTCTACTTCATTCGTGGTTGCAGCTACTACACCACCCACCTAAGAATTGGAACTCCCCCGCAGGAATTCGCACTCATTGTCGACACCGGCAGCAGCGTCACATACGTTCCCTGCTCCAACTGTGAATCTTGCGGCCATCATCAGGCAAGTTTACAATCTTACATTCTTTTTACATGAATTACTGCCCGCCTTCACGCATGCTCTGTTCTACATTTTTGTTGTCCATTGTATTTTACGCCGGGATTCGACTAGGTCAATCTGAGAAAAATGTTGAACTATGATTTTTGGTTTGATTGAAGTTTCCTTTTTTAGTATCTGCATTGTTCATTTGGTGGGTCTAATATGTTGAGTTCATGTGAAGGACTGCTAGCTGGAGGCAGCCCACCAGATTTGTTTGTTATCACTCAGTCCGGAATTTTTCTTCTCTCTTCGACTATTTTTTACTTCATAGAATTAGAAATTCAATGCATGTCCTTCAGCCTCTGAGCAGCGCATTTGTTCAGGTTAGTAATTAACTAGCTTGCCACTTATTTGTTTGTGAGTCTAACAGGAAAAGATTAACCGGACAGGCTTTTTTGTTCCATTACCAACATGTATAGAAACTATTTGGTCCATTATATATTGTCTCTTTTGATGTTATATTCAATGAGATGCAAGCTCCATCAATGCCATTGAGCTGATTGGTGATTTCGGTAGACATGTCATGTCTTTATTTTGACCTGTTATTATTGTGGCAAGAACTAACTACTCCATTGCCCTCGCTTCTCTTTCTGATATATTTGCAATTCTTTCCTGTTAATTTTTAGTCACCATATCCTTAACTTTGATGCATCCAGGATCCAAACTTCCAGCCTGATTTGTCAAGCACTTACAAGCCAGTAAAGTGTAATTTTAATTGTACATGTGATGAAAGCAATGATCAATGCACATATGAGAGGCAGTACGCAGAAATGAGCTCTAGCAGTGGGGTCCTTGGAGAAGACATAATTTTCTTCGGTGAAGAGAGCACTCTGGATCCGCAACATGTGATTTTTGGGTGTGAAAATGAAGAAACTGGCGATCTTTTTAGTCAACATGCTGATGGCATAATGGGTCTCGGCCGAGGTCATCCCAGTATAATGGATCAACTGGTCGGCAAGGGAGTAATAAGTGATTCGTTTTCCTTGTGCTATGGGGGGATGGGCATTGGTGGGGGTGCAATGGTTCTTGGTGGAATTTCTTCTCCTGCTGATATGGTCTTCTCCCATTCCGATCCAACACGTAGGTATTGCTTTCTACTATTTTCCACAAGATTATATCTGTTGATTTTTCACAGTTATTTCATTCAATATATATGATCCATTACTTCAATTTTGGGCTGGAAATAGTCCATATTACAATATTGAGCTGAAGGAAATACATGTGGCCGGAAAGCCGTTGCAGTTGAATGAAAAGATTTTTGACAACAAGCATGGAACTGTCTTGGACAGTGGTACCACATATGCATACCTACCTGAAGCTGCATTTGTAGAGTTCAAGAACTCTGTAAGGTTCCTGGGATTGTCTTCTTCTTCTTCTTCTTCTTTGTGCAGTTCATAGCATTTTCATGATGTAAGTATTTTTGGAGAAATTTTGCATCCCTGTTTCCTTTGATCTTTGCTATCGACCAGAGATGAAGGGGGGCACTTTTTCACAATGGAATTGTTGGCTTGTTTGGCTGCTTTCTTTGTTGGAAGCCTATTGAGCTTACAGGAATGGCAAAATTGATCTCAAAAGGTTACTACCTCGGTCTTCAAACTTGCTTTCAACTGATTCTTAAATAACTTCACCACTCAGACCCACTTGTTCAGACTTGAGTGTGACTGAACCTTTTCAAGGACGAGTCATTGTCCATACTGGCTTTGGATTTGTGCTTTTCAATATTAATCAAAGAGCATCATATGGTAGCTGTTATAGTCTCTTATATCATATTTTGGCTGTTGCACTGACGGTGTCGGTAATAGTTGGTACCTACAAGCCATAGACCAATTAAAGCTTTGATCTTTTGTCTGTGGTACTTTTCATGCTTTTCTTTTTTCGCCCAAGTAAAATTGTTGGAAAGTCTGACAATATTTTTCTTCGTTTAAAAGCTGAATAATGCTTCATTCAAATGCAAAACAACAAAAATTCTGGTGTATGTGATTCATTGTTTGGGAGCAGAGGGGATTGGGTCTTGTAATGGATGCTATATAAAGAATGTGATTGGAATGGCCTCTGCTGCCTTGGTGATGGTTGTTAAGCAAAGACTGAGTTTGGCCACGATGATTATCATTAACGTTGTCAAGACCTTAATCATGTGTATTGTTTGCTGTTTCATGGCCATTCAAATTTTAGATCACTGAGCTTTTTGGGCCTACAGATTAACAGGGTGATAAATCTGCCATGCGCGCAGATAACGCAAGTAATATGTGAATCCCACGATATTTCTGCTTCAAATTGGTGTATTGTGATGTCAATAATGACCCTCTGAAGCTGTAAATAAATCGACTCTTTTTTTCTGTTCATGTTTCTAAACAGTGTTTGAGTTATTATTGAATGATTATGTAGGTTTGTATGAGAATCAAAGGTAGAAAAGACACGCTTCATACCTTGGTTTCATGAAGTGAAATGAGTGATCTGAATTAAAAAGCATGTTGTTTTAAATTGACTTGATGTTAGGGTGTCCGTGGATAGCGTGCATTAGAAATTTACATTTGAAATACATGCTGATGTCAGCAAAATAGGGGATGATGCCTACAACGTGGGCTTTCAAAAGTAAGATGAATGATTGGAGAGATTGATAATTGTGATAAAATAGTTTGTTAAAGATAGTTATGCTTATTCCAGACTATATAAGATTCTTGAATTGAATATGCATCAGCATTCCCAACACAATTTCCCAATTCCCAAAATAGCTTTTTCAATTTCCAACACAACTTTACCCATTCTCAATACAACTTTACTCATTTCCAATACATAATATTACATTCTCATCCTAAATACAAGTTCGATCCAAAAGGGAATGAAAATCAACCTTTCTTGGATGCATCATATGCACGCATACAGTTCTTCCAAATGAAAATAGCTGGTTTGCTTAAAAAATGAGTTTGGTTGGTCATTTACTTGCATGGAGCTTTATCATTCTTTGATACTTCTTTTTTGGTGCAAAAAAGGAAACAAAGGTTCCTGGGGCAGTATCATTCTTTAATACTTTCTTTTAAGCAAAACATGGAAATGAAGGTGCCTTATTCCTGTTCTTTAATGTGACAACTGTAAATCGGTTTATCATTACGTGGTCTCCAAACTAGTTTGGTTTGCTTGTTTTTGTTAGTGCATTCATTGAATATCATTCACATAAATTTGCACGTAAATTTGTTTTACATATTGCATGTGCAGATTGTGAAGAAACTTCATTCCCTCAAACAGATTGATGGTCCAGACTCTAATTATAATGATACCTGCTTTTCTGATGCTGGAAGGTAATTTCTCTTTCATGTGAACTGACACTTTTGTATCTGTTAAATTTTTCTAGCTGTGTTCTCCTTTTTTCTGCTTCAATTGGTAATCTTCTTCTAAATATGTTCAGTGATGTCTTTGAACTATCAAAATTCTTTCCGGAGGTTGAAATGGTTTTCTGCAACGGACAAAAATTATCACTAGCCCCTGAAAACTACTTATTCCAGGTAATGTGACACCAATCAGGGTGGACTTTTATTTTTAGGCCTGCATTCAACATTATTTTTTTGGGGTCCCCACTAATGTATCTTCTTCTGTGTCAATTTCTTATGAAGCATTCGAAGGTTCGGGGAGGATACTGTCTCGGTGTTTTCCAGAATGAAAATGATGCAACCACTCTTTTGGGAGGTACTCTATGTAGAATAGATAGCTAACCTGCAGCATATAGAAACAAGTCCCTCAGATAAATGAGATCAGCATGCAATCATCGAGTTAGATGGTGTCCCAGAAAATCACGTGAACCAGACTTGGTGAAACATGACCCAGTCAGATGATCTCATGGCTATCCTTTATGATGGGCATTAGGTTGTACACACATATACTACTTTGGCATTCAGGCACTGAAATCTTCTTATCTCCTAATCTTGTTGTTGTTAGAATGACTAATACGTTTTGATTAACTGCGTCCTAAAGACCAACCAAATTTTAACCAGGTCCAAGAAGGCTGAACCAACCAGATCAATTGGGTTGAAAATGGCGGATCAAATCATTCTACACTGAATGCAAAAACTGGTTGCTTGCCGATCACTGACCTATTTGATATTCATTGTATGACCTACTCTGCTGTATGCTGTCTTTGCAGGATCATAATCTAGTTAACAGTACATTGTCTGTTTCCTCTAGTTTTATGGTCATGTTCATCTTTCCCTATCAATTATCAATTATGTTTTAATTTTCGAGATGCCATGCACCTCTTTTGTATGCCTTTATTTTGAAATAGCTCATCCTTTCCCACGCAGAATTTTTTAGATGCCATGAACCTCTTTTGTATTCATTATTTTCAAATTACTCATCCTTTCCCAAGTAGGCATTATTGTTCGCAACACTCTTGTAACTTACGATCGCGAAAATCAAAGGATTGGATTCTGGAAAACTAACTGTTCAGACTTATGGGAAAAACTGCTTTCCCTTCAAGCTCCTTCATCATCACCTTCGGATTTACATAACGACTCAACAAAAGGAATGTCGCCTGCGTTGAATCCATTGGGACGAAGGGATGGCATAGTTTCAGGTATTGTCAGACTGCACAAACCTTCGAGCACCTTTTGATGCCCACCCTATTTTGGAATACATTTAAATTTTTGAGAAGTAGAGATTCAATTCCTGGTTCTTGATAATGAGATACAATTTGCAATAAGTTGAGATCCAATCAGAAACTATTTGCCAACACTATTTACTTTAATAGTTGATGTGGTTGCTTTTTCTGATAGTTGGAGAATCTATCCAGAGCAGTCCGAGTAACTAGTAATGGGGAGTAATTCCCAACAAACATTTGCATGGAGTGGTTTGCACAAAGGTTGCCTTTTTTCACTTCGCATATGATTTTCAATATCTAAAACCTTCATGAAATTGATTCAACTATATTTAGTTATGTTGTTTAAAATCAAATATGTTGAAAATTTTTTCATATTATATATTTATTTTCAAAATTTTCCAAAATTTAAAAATTTCATATTCACTATGTTAATATTTATAAGCTTCCAGGTAAAGTGATTTTTGTCACCATACATATATACACATTAGTTTGTATTTTACATGGCGTGGATATAAAAAGCCTTAAAAAAAAAGCCATTTGTACAAACCATTCCACAGAATGTTTTGTAGGGACTAAGAATCATTATGCCCTAAATTGTTCTGCAACTGACTTTTTTACAGACTAGTTTTGAGATCTATGCATCCTGATATTCCAAGATCTATATGATATCAATAACATTATCAACCTGTTTGATACGAAAGTGGGAGCCTGTTAATTGACTTGAATCTCATCAAATATCATGGAAAAGTTTGAACTGAGTCCTTTGTGCAGTGAGACATTTCCTATTCAACCTTCGGTTTATGCCCATTTTTCCATAGATGGTTCATTTCCTAATCCAAGTTTAAGACCTATTAAATCTTCAGAAACGCTTTTGCTGCTTGCTCTCTCAAGCAGAAATTATTTTATTTTTTCTTACGTCATGTATCGAGATTGCAGTCACTGAAAATCTTTAGAGAGACCACTGCTTATTTTATTTTACCTATTTCTCATGTTCTTTAATATTCTCAGGAAAATTCCCAATTGGAATCATTTGGCTTGACCTGACATTGAGTGTGAAATATTTCCTACTGTTACCCCATGTCACAGAATTGGCACAAAACCTTGCTCATGAATTGAAGGTTGACATAAACCAGGTTAGATAAAACATTTTAAATTCCCTGCAAATCTCGATTATGATGTGTTATCTATTTGAAGTAAGCTTCTGCGTTGGCAGTCCTACAAATTATTTATCTTGGGATTACTTCTCATGGCAGACACATTGTTGCCCAAATTTTCAATCTACAACTTCAAGTGTGACTCAATTTTACCTAAAAAATTCGAGTCACCTCTAGGAGTCTGATTTCATGTTGTAGTTGAACAGATATCAACACAGTTCCACATTTGGTTCAAAGATAAGTGGGCTGCATCTGAACAGCTTTTCTGATAGTCACAAGCCTAGCCTATTAATTTCTGCTACTAACTAGGTGCTTACAGGTTCGCCTATTGAATGCTACTGCTAGAGGAAATGGTTCACTTGTAATGTTAGCTATATTTGCACCCAGTTCTTCTGAACCCATTACTATTAGTACAGCAAAGGTAATATTACTTTCTATCAGTCACGTAAAAGTAAACTGTGAGCACCTGCTAATGGACTGACTTTTGAGCTTGTCATCCTTGCAGAGAATCTTTTTCGACTTGACTGAACACCATGTGCAACTTCCTTCCAAATTTGGAGGATATGAGTTAGTCAAATGGAGAGTTGAACCACCATCAAGAAGGTGAACTATTTATTAGGGTGTTGATTTTCAATGGATTTTTGCTGTTAACTATGTCGCCTAACCTAAGGATTCACAACAAATATCAGCATCATGTAATTCATCAATCATCATCATCATCATAAGTTGTTTTCCATCTATGCGGTGTCAGGTACATGGATCTTGTTATGTCATTCTTTACCATTATAGACTGTGTCATCAGTGATCTTTAATGTCTTCGTATTTTTCTTAATTCTGTCCATGTTTTCTTGGGCCTTCCTCTCATTCTCTTACAACCTTCTACTTGAATAAACTCAGTTGTTGTAAGTGGTGCCATTTAGCATCATGTAATTCGTCCAATGAGAATAAAAGATTTGCTGGATTGAAAACTAATTTTGTTGAATCTTGTTTAGTTGGAACATTTGTATTTTGTTTTGCAAAATATACATCATATGCACACTCGTCCTGCTTAGAAACAGGATTTAGATTGGCTAGTCTCACAAATACAAGGGTCATGTCTTCTTCAGTTTGTTTTGAAGTCACTACGTTTAGTCCCTTAGACTTCCTAAATGTTACAAGAGTTGTGATAAATCAGGGTATGAGTATCCAGACAAACATTTCTTATGAATATGAGGCCCAGGTTAAGAACCCCAGATAGTGGTGAGTGGGCACTGTCAAGAACTGGTTTACCTAAAATATTTCCTAGACCAGATGGCTGTAACCCTTAAACCAAAGGATAGGACAAATTAATGGTTATCTGACCTACCAGTCAAAAGAAAATAGGACAGTATCATCCCACCGAATAAACTTTGGTAGAATGTCTGTCTATGCACTATGCCGAGCAACTGATGCTAAGTCATTGATCAACTTCAGCCAAGTAGCTAGATTCACTACAACATTTGCTTTTGGTCTCCTCCCCTGCTGATATATACTTTCAGTACTTATTAGTAGATTAAATACGTAGTGTGAATTAAGCTTAAATCGTAAGAAAAAAAATGAGTGATACTGTAAAAAGAAATCATAAAAAAAAAAAAAAAAACTCATCAGCAAACAACAGAAGTTGCTGTTGGCCGAAGATATACAAAGACATATTTCAAGCATATAATTTTGGACAACTAAGTTCCATCTCATTATATCATACCTTTATTTATTTAATTTATTTAATTTTTGGGTTTCAGCAGATGGTGGCAACGGCACATCTTGATTCTGTTTATTGGTGCTATCTTGGTTATGGTTTGCAGTTCTTCAATTTATCTAGCACGGCACATTCAGAGACAAAAACAACAAGCACTTGGTAAATACAGGCCTGTAGATGTGTTTATACCCGAGCAGGAACTGCAAGCGCTATAACTGCGCCCATGTGGGCATAACCATAAGTATTCTCCATTGAATTGATTATTCTTTGTTGGCAATTCATATACCAAAAGCAATGAGAAGAATTCAGTCACAAGGAATTTTCCCATCGAATGCAGCATGTAAATGCCTCTCCGTATACATCTTTGAGAGTATTCGATTGCAATTAAGAGAAACAGCAAGCTTTCTGCATCAACGAACAACCCTCCCTGCAACAGTACTGCAAATCAATCGGGGAAAGACAACCTGACAGCATGACAGTAATCATCCCCTACTTGTTTGGACTGCATTCTTTTCTTCTCATATTTAGTGCGAAAATCATAGAACAGCACAATTCCTCATCCATTTTATGGTTTTTATTCTCACATCGAGTGCGAAAATCAAATTCAACAAACATTATTTCCGTTCTTTCTTTACTTACAAGGATTCTGATGCATTTATCAGAATCCTTGGTAAATGTTACCGCAGTACCTATATATTTATGTTAGATAGCCAATTCCTATATCCGGTACAAATGTAATTTTAATACTTTTATAGCTATAGAATCATGTATATTTGTTGAATGTGAATTCTTAATTATAGAGTCATAATTAGGGAGAAGTTATCATGGACCATAGGTTATGGTGCATTTGGCTCAAAACGGATCCCACATTATTATAAATTGTACATCTACTCTATCAATTGTATCTAGAATTATTTTTTTTATTAGCATACTAATCCAAATTGAATATATATGGGTCTCATCTAAAAATTATACAAAATTAATATAATAAAATAAGTAAATATAAATATTAATTTTAAAGTTATTTTTCAATATGTAAATTATCTAAGATATAATTTATAATAGATAAATGTACAAAGTATTAAAAAATTTAAATATGTATAGGATCCATTTTGAGCCAAATATACTATAACTTATAGTACCAGTAAATGCACAAGATAATTTCTTACAATTAGGACTTAGGCATATTTTTCATTTTACGTAAGAATGTGAGTATGAAAGAGATTTTGGGCAAACTACATAAGTATATTTGGAATTAGGGTCAAAACTTATAGATATATTTAGAATTTGCCCCGGAACTTATGAAAAATACTTAAATCAATTTTGTAGACACCCCTACTGTGAAACCCAATGCATGTAAAACCCATATGTATATATTGATCATGTATATGATATTTAAATGTGAATTAATGAATTATGAATGATTTATGTCATTTTGCTAATTACTGCAATTAGAGTTAAGGATTAGCAATAATGAGGTAATTGATCATTTTGAGCTAAAATAAGACAATGGAATTAAAGTAAATTATTGTTGATTTAAACTTGAAAATATATCATGGATAATTATTTTCCATTATTTAATATGAATTATGAAAATTTTTATGATAATTGTAAAGTTTAATGGAAAAACACTAGAAAATTTATAACTCAAAGCCTGGAAGGCGGATTCAAGTAAAATTTAAAATGGTAGTTGATGATGTTGGGCTTGGTATTATGGAATTATTAGGTTATGAAAATTCTTGATGAAATGAGTATAATGATTTATTGATCACATCTCAATTTCAACCGTTAACTTTAAATGGCTATAACGGGAGTTAGGAAAATCAGATTGAAATAAAATTTGAAACTGTTGAATGAAATTATCGTATGCTTATTTTGGAAGGCTTGGATTAAACATAAAATATTGAAAAAATACCTGCATTGAAAAAGGTAAGCATGGTTGACTATTGCACCTCAAAAGTACCCTTTATTTAATGCTAGAGTATTTGAAATAATTACATGAATTTAATGGAAATTGAGGTGTCAAATGCAGCATATTTCTAGGGTATTTTATGTATTATTATAAAATGCTAAAATCCAAATAAAATCCCGGCAATGAAGGTCTATCATGATGAAGCTACGAGTGCACACAAGAGGCATAAGTAATGTGGCACTATGGGAACGTCCATGGGCTACCCTCGCTATTATTTTGATTTTTTTATTTTAAAAATATGCATACATATTGCTGACATGCAGGGACATAGAGATATGCATTCAATTATGCAAATTTCCAACAATAAAAATATTAAAATGCAGCTGCCATGAAAGTGGAAAACATAGACAACATATGGGGCAAGTGACGTGCAGAAATATGCTGGTTTGCTGCCATTTTGTTAATTTTTTAATACCAAATTAATGCAGGAGTTAAAGAGTAATTAGGTGAATGTTTTACCCTTAAATGGGGATTAATAAAAAAATGAAAAATTACTAGAAAAAATGGGCAGCAATGGAGTGATGGGCTAGGCGGTTTGGACGGTCTTAATTTAAAGCAGTTTTTGGATTTTTCAAAAATGGTAAAATGCAATTTTACTTGGCTGTAAAATAGACAACACATGAAGGGGATAACCAACATTAAGTGATGTGGAAAGTGCGGCAAGAAGTGGGGCCCACAGCTGAAAAAAATCTATCTTATAAAATGGGGCACGTCCACTTGAGTTGAGGCTTGCAAAAAAATTTCTAAGTGTTGGATTTTCACCCCATGCACAACAACAACTCTCACATACCCTCTTGGCCAGCAAAGGAAGAGGAAAAGCAAAGGAAAAATAAGGAAATTTGAGGAGGGAGATCATCTCCAAGTGATTAGAGTTGTGTTAGCATTGACCGAGTAAGTATATGTGTAGTTTTGAGTTGTTTAACATGGGTTTTAAACTCTAAAATTTGAATATGAAAGGAATTCTTAAAGTGATGATTTAATATGCTTTTGATTGAATATGGAAATTGGTGTTAGGTTATATGCATGAATTCTCATGATTTAGATGGTGGAAATGAAGTTTAGCATGTGTATTGAGTGGAAAACTCAAGTTGATAAACCCTAAATCCCTATGTCAAGTTGCTGTTTTGAATGAATGATAAGATTACGTTATGAATCATGTATTGATGTAGATCATATGTTGATTTGTGCTTAAGAAATGAATTTTAGAAAATATGGAATGTAAAGCGACGTTTATGACCCGAATTCTTCATTTTTAGGTTAAAAATGCTATGAAAATGGGTTTGCATGATTTGTGAATGCTTTGTAGGGTAAAATACCTTAAGGTTAATTTATTATTGATGCCCAAAAGGATTTGAAAAAATAAGCTCAAAATCTGATTTTTTTGGATTTATGAAACAATGTATAAATGGAGTGAAAACGGAACCCAAAATGGGTAAGTAATTTACTGTTTTGAGAGGTTTTAATTTACGAATGTTAAACATGTGTTAATTCCCTAAATTTAGATTAGGAAAAATGGAATTATTTGCTGAAAATTCGGATTTATTAAACTGCTTAGGGTTATGTGTTAAAAGATACGTTAAATGAGTGAAAAACGGGTTCCATAGTTGCTGTTTTGGAAATCTATGGTAAGTGAATTTAAATTTCATAAAAATACCCTAAATGTAGTGGTAATTAAAGGTAATTAACATTCTAAAATATGGATTAATTTCTGACTTAGAAAATTTTATGAAATATATTATGTATGTGTTGCCAAATGAGCATATGTGAAAGGATAAATGTGCATAGATGATGAATGACATGTGTAATGTGATTAGGTGCAAAAATGTATGAAAATAAGATATATTTCATGATTATACATTTGTTTAGAATGTATAATGATTAATTTCAAATTTTGGAATTTATTTATGAAGTATGAAGTGACGATGTGTGCATAAAAGGAGGACTAATGCGTGTATTTTGGAAAAGGATTGATAAATAGCAAATTGAGGTTAATGAACCTATAAATAATGATTATTGAATGATTATTATATGGTAGGGTGATTATCCTAATTACGGGGTTATATATGTTGTGTATAAGACCATGAAATGTGCTACTATGTACAATATATGCTATATATGTGCATAATGACTTGAGAAGTCAAATAAATGATATATGGGAGAGGAAAAAAATATATGAAAAAGTATATTATTCTCATGTGGGCAAAGGCAAAGAAAAAGCGGAGTCGGAAAGCTAAGGAAAACAGGTAAACAAGCAAATTTTCTAAATAAATTTTATTTTCTAAATTGTTTACATAAATACAATTTTTGCTCTAACTTGTTTGATAAAATTGTGAAAATTATTTCTAATATTTTTAAGAATGGTCATTCCTTAGTTAAATGATGTTGAAATGATATTTTTACTACAAATGCGATATTATGAAATTTTGCTTTGATAAATACTATAGAAAAATAATATGATTCTATGAAAAATCATGCTAACATGTTAAAGATGGATTTATGAAAAGTTCATGTGCACAAGGTACTAGGTCCACTTAAAGGGTATAAGCGGACTGATTGTCCCCCCTTGGTGTGGCCAAGTCGCTAAAATAGGCCCAAGGCTGACGGCGCTCCCTCTGAAATGGGAGATGACGTGGATGGATGGTCGCATGGCTAGCTTCTATCCTAAAGGAATTATGATGATTCTGTTCATGTTTTCATATGGCATTATGCATATGGTACTCGTGATAGGTACAAGATTTATGTTTTCAAGATATACCTTTTGATAAAGTATAAGTTGTTTTCCAAGATAAGTTTAAATGCAAAAATGTTGTCTAAAATTATTTGCCTGTAAAATGCAAATAGCTTCCTTATTAAGTTTCAACTCGCGATTTTGATTTTCGAACCCAAAGATAGGAAATGGCAAAGGAGCAAGTTCCAACTTGAGAAAGTTAATGGAAAAACTCTAGCACTTCTATGTTATGAAATAATTCATGTTGAATGATTGTAACCATTCGAATGTTTTATGTTG
>JAXCLR010000063.1:31853051-31879574 GCA_035584095.1 Annona squamosa | reverse complement strand
TTTACTCCAACCCGGTTGGCTTAGGGTTTGGGTTCACTCCAACCCGGTATAACCCGACCCGAGTTGCACCCCTATTTTTACCTGCACCAGGTGATATGGATTCTCAAGGATACTTGCAATTCAATTGGACGCTGGAGTTTTTAAAAAAAAATCAATAGGTTAATTGAAACATCTGAATAATATGGAATTTTCACATCTGCAAGAATAGATACAGGATTTGGACCAATATCATAGCCTACAATACATGGTTTAAAGTCACAATCAAGAACACACAAAAGAAGCAATAGTTTAAACAAGATGAAAATACCAGCACCCAACAACTGCGGTGTCAGCACTTGATCGTATTATAGCTGGAAGGATGGTAAAAGAACTACCACGAGTACCCTCATTCTATATAGGCAATGGTAAGAAGAGAGAAAGTCCATCAATAGGAAGTCTCGCTAGTTACTCCGAGTCTGATGAGTTTGCATTGTTGCTTTGACGGACACTTCTCTTGGTCATTGCTTTGGGATGTGTTGAAGACTCCCCCTCAAAAACGAGAACTTGTGATTTTGCCAGCCTCTCCTCCAACTCTTCTGTTCCAAATTCATCAGTGCCACCAAGCTCATCAAATCCCACCTGTGATCCATAGTCAAAATTGAATTATCATAGAAGAAATGCCAAAGCTCATAGTGAACTGCATTTAAACACACAAGAGGTTCTGTTTGAGAGCATGGAGGAATAAATTGTAAATGCCTCCAAACCATTTTGAACTAGTTTTTCACAAGCTAAGGTAAAAGCTCCTCAATGGAATATTGGAATCACTAATATTCGTAACATGACTGTCTTATCCCAGTTGTCTGCAAGTCAGCGAGAGGTATCCAAAGAAACCTTTTAAATGTTTAAATTCACAGCTCCACAAGATCTCTAGCTCATACCACATAATCCTCAACTTTGGCATGCTTTATTAGGGCTAGAGTCGGTAGAACAATGATCTTAAGCTTCTCTGCAAGGAAGGGACTTTTCTCTGCATTGATTTTCACAAAGCGTGTCTCAATATGCTGCTTTGCCAGGATACTCAAGTGTTTGTCCATCACCTGCCAAAAGCATTATCATCAATTTCTTCACAAAACACGAGTAAACTGAAACAGGAAGATATGGGCACCAACAAAGAAACAAGTCCGCATGTTTTTTCTTCGAGAGCCACATTGCATCGAGAGAAAGTAAGTTTCACAAAAAGAGATGAGTGCATTCTTCTTCCTTCACCTATATATCAGCTATGCATAAGATCGTTCTGTGTCAATCTATACCATCTCAATGTCTCTTACACAGAAATACACAATAAGCAACTCAAGGAAACCTCAGGAGAAGAAATCATCCAAAACTATGAGATCGCATATCATCAAGCTTTGCATTCCGAAGGTGGTTCTGCAGGATTGGTCTATAAATCAACGGCTCTTGCAGCAGCATTGAATTCAATGTTTGCACTTTGACACCCAATTGTGTAGGTTACATTTGAAAATTTATTTAGTGCCCTGCACCAAAGAATGCTCTTTTTTGCCATTTTTTTCAATCATACATTCTTTCTTGGGGTGAAGAAGACAAATGACTTGGCAATCAGTCATGCCAAAAGATTCAAACAATCCAACAAGGGTAGCAAGGTCTTACTCACTGCCGTCATCCAAATAGCGCACTAAATAAACAGCAAACGCCCATCCTTTCCTGATTTCCCCGATTATAGATGTTGTGAAACGAAGCCCTACTAGGGGGGGCGGGGTGTGGGAGAAGAGAGAGAGAGAGAGTGGTACTTTGCAGGGCCAATTATCGCGGTAGAAATGGCAGACGACTCGATCGCTGGCCTTAACAGCAGTGAAGAAATCCTTCTCGGTGGGTAACTCGGTGTATTCTCCATGGCCGAGGGAGATCCAACGGCTACGCTTCTCCGCCATCTTCTTCATCTGTTGAAGGCGGCGCTCCCTCAGCGCTTCCAGATCGTCGACGTCGAGGCGATCCAAGGCCGCGATCTCATCATCCAGCTTATCTTCCACGGCCTTGGCCACCGTCAACACCTGCTGCTCCAGTACCTGCATTTGCGATGCGGGGAAGATAATAAATAATACGCTCCATATACTCCAGCTCAAGGACATTCTACGAACAGGTTAAAGGCATAAGAAGAAATCCGTCGCAGCACTGCACTGCACCCCACCGAACATCACCTCTTTAACGTTTGCATCCGCCATCGATGATAATGGCGGGGGATAAACTTCGCTGGTGGAGGGCAGGGAGGGGACCGGCTCGCCGGACGGAGGGGAGCTTTCGGCTTTCCAGCTGCGATGTCCCCTTCAATTGGGAATTCAGGACTCGGTTGTTAGTCATTTCACCGAGATGGAATGTAACAAATTATACATCTGCAAATCGGTTAAAATTTTTTTTTTTTTTACCTTTTATATTTTAAATTAGCGATATATGTTCCCGCAGGCCACAATCCCGCATAACATTTTGCGTGCTCACTGATGCTAGTGGACAGGTATCTGAAAAAACAAAAAAAATAAGACAAGGAGTCTTTTTTTTCCCCCCGACGTCTGGACAGAAAATTAGGGCACATGAAAAAGGACAATGATATTACTCATATCATCGTTACTAAGGCATAATTTGTAAAAGGGTCGGGTGGAAAGCTATCTTGCATTATATTTTTCAAAAAATAATTTGATCTGACTATTGAGTATCTATTGACACTCCTCCCTCAAGCACAAAAATATACAACACGTAGAAAAGGTCTAAGCCCAAGCAACTTCAAGGCAAAAGGAGGTTCAAGCAAGCTAAGCAGACCCTTTTAAACTTAACCCATGGAAGCGAAGCTCCACCAAGCCTCGAAGCAGGCTTTTCAACAAAATTAGAACTGGCTCACAAGAGCGAAGCTCCTACAGGCCACCTCAACGGGCTCCACAAAGCAGCCCACTAGACGCAGCAAACGGGCTTAGTCAAGCTTTAGCCCACCAGATCCAGCCCACCAAGCCTCAAAAGCAGGCTTCTCTACAAATTTAGGCCTCTACAACGGCCCACCTAAAGCAACGACCTTAGCTAAGCTCTAGCCCACCAAGTTCAAGCCTATGAACCAAGTCTAATCCCTCAAGTGGCCTAAAGCCCATGATCCCATCTCAAGCTCAAGCCTATGGACAAAGTCCATGGCCCCAAGTGGCCCAAAGCCCACTCCAACACCTATAAAAGGAGGTGCACCCCCCTCCTTAAGACACTTGGAGAGATATCCTAGAGGAGAGAACGGGAGTCTGCAGCAAAGCCCCGGCATCCTGCTTTTCACGTTCTCCAAGCTATGAGCTTTTCTTCCACGTTTCCCTTGTCCGTCTCTCTCATTCTCTCAAATATTTTCATTTTTTCCCCTTTAAGCCGTGTAAACCGCCTCGGGTTGGCAGATTTCACCATATTTGCTTTAATTCGAAGGTCGGAACCCGGATTCTGTACGACTAGTGCCTTATTTCATTAAATAGGGGCTGATCTCCCTTTAAAAATCAGTGGCGACTCCATTTTTCTTTATTTTTGTATGTGTGTGTTTAAGTTAACGCCCTAGCAAGGCGGGTGCACGCGGGTTCACGGATTCCAGCATAATACGCTGCCGTTATATTGCTGGATTTGTGACTTGATCTGTGTATAGAAAACCCCATCTTAGTCGTTATGCTGCCGAAATCACGATAAAACGCTCATACACCAGATTTATCTAAAAATCATGAATCTTAACGTGTTTTACCCCATGTGGATGCAGGAAAACTAAGCCCATGCTGCTGTCCAACACGATCTAGATTTCCAAGGCCTGAGAAACCATTCCGAGCTCGTCGTAGTGCTCGCGGCAGGTGCTACAGCTTGGCAACTCCACTGGGGACAGTGTTGCTGGTCTACATCAGGCACAAGGGGGACAAAATCTGAAGATCTGAGTTTCTTCCTCGCTGAAAAGCGAGTTGCAGAGGCATTTCCGTCTTCCAGCAACGAGTTTCTAGCGTTTTTACCCAAATCATAAAAAAACTTGACAAGTTTTTATGTCCAGAGGCGTTCGGCTCTTGAACAACAAAGAACCCGGAAAGGGGGAGAACCATTGCATACTAACTAGTAAATGTCCAGACATATAAAATGATCCTAAAGGAATGACTTCCAGCAAATATGAAATTGATTAATGCTAAGTAAAAATCCGGCATAAAAATCATGCCTTTTTTCATAAACTGGGAGTTTTCTGGTTGCACTTCCAGAAATGCTTCAAGCAAATTGGTCTTCCATCCAGAAACTCTTCAAGCAAACTGGTTATTCTTCCATAAATGCTTCAAGCGAACTAGTTACTTTTCCAAAGGCGCCTTAGGCAAACAAGAATCTGTGGACCTCGAACATTCTCACACGTAGAACTTAAAACAAATAAAAACACAAAAGAACTCGGACCTCCAAGCATCCATCCAAGGGTTTTTTTTATTATCTGTTTACAAGTGCTAACTATTTTCCTTGATTGCTCAGGTTTTTCACTATAGTTCGAAGGCAAATCAAGTCGACCGTGGATCGAAGCCCCGTGATTACTAGATAAAAAGCAGCTAAGATGGAGTCTGAGCAATCCGCATACTACAAAGATGAGGATCACCAGTTCAAGCAGTCCATCGAAGCCTACATGGTGGCAATGGACAAAAGAATGCAAAAGTTAGAAAAAGTCCTGTCAAACATGGGACAACCTCTAATAGGCAGTCAGAACACGGTCACGCCACAATTTTGTTCTCAAAATCCGAACCTGAAACAAGATGGAGGACCTCAACAATCTTCTCATAAATCACGGAACGATCACTACAAAGAAGAGGAATTAGTCTTAGAACAAGGCCGTAATGAAATCCAAGACCTCAAGAATCAACTCCAAAGCCAACTGAAACAAATGAAGGAGCGAATCCGACAACATCAAGTGGAGGGCCTACCCTCGGCCAAAATTGAAAACTTATGCCCGTTCCCCGACATCAAGCTACCCGAAAAGTTCGAGATACAGGCTTTACCCGCATATGAAGGAGACTCTTGCCCAAGGGCTCATCTCGAGGCCTTTTATGGTATCCTATATCCCTTAGTGAAAAGCGAAAAAGTCTTGATAAGGCTATTCCAACATACCCTAAAAAAGGACGCCTTAGAGTGGTATATATCACTTGATTGCCAGTTGATTAAGATATGGGAACAACACTTTTTGGCTTTTATGCACCGCTTCTCCTAAAAGCTGAACATGACTTCTAAACGGGCCAACCTCGAAGCACTAAAGCAAAAATGGGAAGAAACGTTCTCCGAATACGTTGCTAGATGACAGGCATTGGCGGCAAAAATGAAGAGCCCGTTGCCTTTGGTGAGCAAATCTCCATCATCATCAACTCAGTACACCCGAGCATCTCGGGTTATCTCATCTCCCACCCCTACATCAACTTCGCTCAACTCCTCCAAGTCGGGGACCAAGTGGAGGCGGGAATCAAACATGGCACCATCTCTCCATGGCCTTACTAGGAGAACACAACTCGAAGGAAGCAAAAACCTAAAAATGGTAATTCCTCAAAGACCCCGAACCTAAATGCCATAGACACCACTCCTAAGTCTTTTCAAAGAAAACACACAGAGATTTTATACCTCTCGCCCAGTCCTACATCGACGTCCTCAACATGCTCATCCAAAAAAATATGCTTGCACCTCTAGCTCCAAAACCTCCACCCGATCCCCTTCCCAAAAATTACCGAGAAAATGAGTTCTGTGCCTATCACCAAGGGAGAAGCCACACCACCGAAAGATATTTTACCCTCAAACATGTCATTCAAGACTTAATAGATGAGGAAAAAATCAAAATTTCACCAAACTCTCATGAGAATGTGATCCAAAATCCCCTACCTATGCATGAACCAAGGAATCCCAATGCGACAACCATAAACTTCATAGAAGTCGCAAGAGGACCCGTGAAGTCGCGTCGTGAAGCTTACATGATTACTCTACATCGGGCTAAGCAAGAAACTATCACACTACAAGGAGCAGCTCTCTGAAACATCCATAAGCCTCAAGAGGGGTATGGCCAAGGCCACCTCATATTGCCGGCTATGAACAACTTGAAAATTGCTCCTACTTATCAAGAGCCCGTGGTACTAGCGGCCAAGCCGAAGCCAACATATGACTCACACAAGGTCCCATGGGAATACCCTTAATGCTCGGAGATAGGCAATATTTATCCTAATGGCCAAGTCTACCGACAGGAACCGGCTCGCAACGTGATCACCAACCCGGAGAAGGAACCGCCATATGACGTGGCTTCACAACTCAAGTCCTTATCGGCTCAAATATCCATATGGGAGCTGTTATGCACCTCAACAAAGCATAAGAAGACTTTCACCAAAGTGATAAGCGAGGCTCACATAACCACGGAGGTAACTCCCAACGCGGTGGCTCACATGATTAGACAAATAATGACCCCTAACGCCATCACCTTCACCGACAAGGAGCTTCCCGTGGAATGGCACAACCATGGACACTCCCTAAGCATCACGGTCAGATACAAAGACTTGAAGATCCCTTTGGTAACCATTGAAAATGGCGCAAGCCTTAATGTTTGTCCACTACGAATAATCAAGAGGCTCGAAATCCCAATGGATTAAATGAGACCGAGCGACTACCATGTACGAGCTTTTGATAATTTTTAAAAAACGGTATTGGGTGAACTAAACATAGAAATCCAAGTGGGACCCGACACCATGATCGTTCTTTTTCTAGGCTTGGACATCCCCACGTCTTTCAATATGTTATTGGGAAGACCTTGGTTACACCAAACCAGAGCCATCACATCCTCTCTCCATCAAAGGCTAAAGTATATATCGGCGGAAAAGCTAGTGGTCATCAAAGTCAACCCCGAGATCATCATCCCTGTAGAGTTTGAAAATTACCATAAAATTCCACTAATTGAAGTATATGAATTTGCGGATCCTCTCCCCTTGAAGATGGATGACATGCATGAAGTCCATCACATCCTTTCAAAGCAAAGACTCCTACTCCACTATATCATACCTCCTATCGAGAGGCAAACAACAAGATTCAACATCAAATACAAAGGAAAGATCGTACTACTTAATACTCAACAAAAGAATAACAAATGGGGTCTCGGATATAAACCCGAAGAAAAAAAGTTCAAGAAATATACCAAAGAAGTCTTAATGATAACTCATGATGGCACGCGTGAAAAAAAAGGCCATTATGCAAAGACAAGCCAAAAACTAGTATGTTATGCCAACTTGCTCAAGACCCGATTCTAGCAATCACACCACACATACGGCACTCTTTCAAAAGAAAAAGAAGAAAACGGAGCTGAACATGTGGGCCAGCGTTCACTGGTCCCATGAGTTATTAGAGATCTTAGAAGATAGTGGAGTTTGTCAACTATAAGATTGTTAACTTGGGAACTTCCAAGTTACCCAAATGTCTTCGCATTGGAAAGAACTTATCTATAGAAAAAAGGAACCAATGCTCACCTTTCTCAAGCCTCAGCTTGCCAACTTCGCCTCTCTTATGAAGACATGCCCGGACTTGATAAAAATCTAATTACTCATCAACTCCCAATAAATGCTGGTGTCAAACAGATGAAGCAAAAGCTAAGAAGGCTCAAACCAGAATGGATACCCAAGATACGAGATGAAATGATCAAACAATACAACACCGGATTCTTGGTCGTATCACATTATTCACAATGGCTAGCTAACATTGGTCCCGTATCCAAGAAGGATGGAAAGGTCCGAATGTGCATTGATTAAAGAGATCTCAACAAGGCTAGCCGAAAGATAACTTCCCACTGCCTCATATCGATACCCTAATTGCAACACGGCGGGCCACACATGGTTCTCTTTATGGACGGATTCTCCGGGTATAACCAGATCAAAATAGCCGAAGAAGACAGGGAAAAGACTTCTTTCATTACTCCTTGGGGAACGTTTTGCTACAAAGTAATGTCATTTGGTTTAAAGAATGTTGGACCTATGTATCAACGCACCATGACAGCCATCTTCCATGACATGATGAGTAAAGAAATGGAGGTATACGTGTATGATATGATAGTCTGGTCTTACACTTTCAAAGCGCATTTAAGAGACTTGGAAAAATTATTCAATGGGATGGAAAGATTTCAACTAAGGCTCAACCCACAAAAATGCGTCTTTGGAGCTTAAAAAGAGCGCTTGCTCGGATTCATCGTCAGTAAAAATGGAATCGAGGTGGACCTGGCAAAAGTCAAGGCAATACTAAGCCACTTGGGCAACCAAAAAGAAGATAAGGGAATTCTTGGGCAAACTACAATACATTAGTTAGTTCATAGCCCAACTAGCATCCACTTGTGAACCAATTTTTAAATTGCTAAAGCCTCTACCAAAGAATAGAATGAAGATTGTCAAATCGCCTTTGACAAAATCAAAGCCTACTTGGTTAAACCTCCCATCTTGGTGCCGCCTAAAGCAGAAGGTACTTTATTGTTGTACCTCTTGGTCACTCCAACGGCATTGGGAGCAATACTAGGACAACCTGATGAATTAGGACGGAAGAAACAAGCCATATACTATTTGAGTGGAAAATATACCCTTATGGAAGCCAAATACCCAGAAATTGAAAAGACATGCTTATCTCTTATATGGGCTGTGCAAAAATTAAGACAATATGTTATGTCCCGAACCATATTGCTCATATCTAAGATGGATCCTTTAAAGTATCTTTGCCAAAAGACCGTATTGATGGAAAAAATGGCTCAATGGCAACTGCTCTTCAAAGAATTTGACATAATATATGTCACAAGAAAAGCTGTCAAAGGACAAGTGGTAGCGGATTACCTAGCTGCATAGGCACTCCCGGACTCCCAACCGCTACAAGAAGATTTTCCAAATGAAAAAATACTACTTGTAGAGCAAAATGAAGAAAATGATGCTTGGACTTTATACTTTGAAGGCGTATAGAATGCTTCGGGTAACGGAATAGGAGTAGTACTTTGTTCTCCCGACTAAGCCCCGATCATGATATTAAGAAGGTTGATTTTTCCGTGCACAAACAATATCGCTGAATATGAAGCTTGCATAGCCAGAGTGCGGGAAGCCTACAAGCTGGGGGAAGGAAAACTTCAAATCTATGGAGACTCACAGTTGGTAATAAATCAAACCAACAAAGATTGGAAAACCCGAGATGAAAAGCTAAAGTCTTACCATACGGCGTTATCCTACTTGGTTTACTCATTCGAAGAAGTCACTTTCACCTATGTATCTATGGTTGAAATACTATACAATAAGGGAATTTAAGAAATCATAGTGCAAACATCCCAACAACCCGTATATTGCTTGCAAGTGATGGTCGAAGCCGAAGAAACTCAAGCGGAAGAAAAGCCATGGTATCATGACATAAAGCAGTTCTTAGAGCACGAAGCATTTAATGATCACATTACTCTCGCGGAAAGAAGAATCATCAAAAGACTAGCCTCTATCTACATAATATAAGGGGCAACGTTGTACAAACGGTCTCATAACCAGATGCTACTACGTTGTGTCAACCGGCAAGAGGCAAAAGAAGTCATGACCCAAGTCCATGACGAGAACTGCAAAGCGCACATAAATGAGATCATGATGACAAAAAAGATAATGCGCCAAGGCTACTATTGGATCTCAATGGAAAAATATTGCTCGGAGTACGTGCGAAGATGTTTCAAATGTCAAGAGCACGGAAACTTGATATACTCACCCGCAATGAAATTACATTACCTATCTACCCCATAGCCCTTCTCCACTTGGGGAATAAACATAATCGGCAAGATAACTCCTAAATCCATCAGCGGACATGAATACATATTGGTGGCAATAGAATATTTTATCAAATGGGTCAAAGCGACCTCCTTCCCTACTATCAATGCAACACAAGTCATACGCTTTATCAAAGGGAACATCCTATCAAGGTTCAGACTCCCGCAAGCAATCATCAGTGACAACAAAATGGTCTTCATCAGTAAGAAAGTTCAAAACTTCTTAGCCTAATACAAAATACAACACTATAAGTCAAGTCCCTACCGTCCTCAAGCCCACGGAGCTGTAGAGGCCGCAAACAAGATTTTGATCAAGACTGTTGGCAAAATGGTGGAGAACTATCGAAACTAGGCGGAAAAGTTGTCATATGCCTTGTGGGCATACCGAACCAAGTGTTACGAGGTTCACGCCCTGTGCTCTAACCTACGGCATGGAAGCGGTCCTACCCGTTGAAGTGGAGATTCCAACTTGGAGGATATTAAAGAAAAGCGAAATGAAAATGGAGGAATGGATGCAAATACATCAATCCCAATTGGATCTACTGGATAAAAAGGGAATTCAAGCCCTTCACCACACCCAAGCATATCAACGGTGAATGACACGGGCTTATAACCGATCGGTAAGGTCTAAGAACTTTCAGAAAGGTGACCTCGTCGTAAAAAAAATCCTACTTGTTCATCCTTTAAATAAGAGAGGTAAGTTTAAGCCTAATTGGAAAGGTCTATGGGTTATCGCCAAAGTACTATCAAATGGAGCATTAGCAATTTTAAGATCTGGAGATGATGGAAGGGCCAAAATCGTAAGTTCTGACCATGTTAAGAGGTTCTACCCATAAAAGGACTTGCCATTGAAATGACGATATGACGATTACGAATCTAGCAACAAACCAAGGAGGATATCCAGAAACCATTTTTTTGCATCTTTCATGAAATCAAATACAATTCACAAGCGCAGAAGTGCTGCTGCTAGAAACAGGTTCCTCGACCTAAAAAGTTATAGGGTTTCACATCATTGCTCGCAAAGCAAACTTTCAGCAACCTGGCAGACGCCCCTAACACGACCAAAAGGGTCGGGAACTCAGAAACAGAGGGCAAACAGACAAGAGACAAGCTGTAACTCATCCCAAACTGATTCTTAATCCATTTAAAGAAAAATGCAAGCTTTAGTGAAATATTCATGAAACTCACAAAGAGGAAATGCAAGTCAACAACTCAACATACAAGATTTGGATTCACCGGGAAGTGTGGCGGTGCTGTTCACAGAAGACGATAGATTTCTCAAAGCAAGAGAGAAAAGTCTCTCAAATACATGATTGTCCAATAAGAATTCCAAAGGGAGGAAGGGAACAATCCACATGAAAACAACAAAAATGGCTATACAATCCACTAGTCCCGCACCTCCAACATCCACAAAAGAAAAAAATCAAAAAGAGCTACACATAGCAATGACATTAGCGCCTAGCACTCAAAAGTTGGTGGAGATGCTCCAAGGTGGCTTCATGATGATCTAGCATTCTTCCCATGGCAACAAAAGCGTCAAATTGATGCAAGCAGAAAGAGGTTAAAACATCCAACTAAGAATGGAGGGCTTGCATATCCCAATAAGTCTGCCAAAACCCCATAAAGAGATCTGCCGTAGATATAGCATCATTTCCGGCAAGCCCCCAAAGAAGCATAACAGTAGCAAGCTAGCCCATCTAACAACGGCAGAAACTAGTCTCCACGACCATCACAGTGGGTATGGCTCCCAACTCCAAAGCTATATGACTTGAGATCCCCGTTTGGCAAAGTTGTACACCTAGTAACAGGTGATAAATCACCTCCATTACCATCAAGATCAGCCACGAAGCGAGAAGAAAGCAAACACAGCAATGGGAGCCCCACTGACATGGAGATCAATGGCAAATATGGAGCAAGCAACACAATAGAAATAGATCAGTAAAGGCAGCCATGAAAGCATCATTTAAAGGGCTTAAATAGGAGATGGAATAACCACCCATCCGCTGAAACGGATGCGGGAATGACAAACCTCCCCGTGAAATGATTTGCATAGGAAAATTCAATTGAAAGGAGAAGGAAATCACGCACAAGATAATGACAGGACCAAAGCCATTAATGGAGAACCCATACTTTGCAATGGCAAAACTCGGATATGAAAGTGCTTCCATGATCAAGCCTGCGGACATTTTGGCAATCCAACGAAAGAGAAGACAATCCGAAAAAAGACAAATAAGCAAACAGGGATAAATCTCGAGCAATACATTGACAGCCCCTCGTCTAAAGAAGGCGTAAAGGCATGGAAACTTTGAGCAACGGCAAATCTGGATCATGCAAGTACATCCGTACCCAAGCAAGCTGACATTCCATGGTACCATGAGAGAAAAGATGATCCGGAAGAAGTCAACGAGCAAAAAAGGGAAATCCCTGAAAACGCATTGCAGCAACCCATTTGCAGTGAAGGACAAGTGCAGAAGAAGTATGGTAGGAAGACTTCGGCTCGCATGGACGAAAAAATCGCGTAAAAACGGGACAAATATGGACGAATGCGTGAAATGGGTATTTCTGTTTGCGGATCGTGAAAATGAAGAAGAATGCCGATCGACCTGGAAAGTTTTTAAGTCTATATATATAAAAATTTTCACAGCACCCTTATGCAGAATTTTCAATGACTTATGGCCTACAAATGATCAAAGCATTACAAGGGATGTCAAGAAGAAGAATTTTATAAAAATTAATGCCCTACAAAAGCAACATATCAAATAGGTCATCCAAACCACAAGACGAGAAAGTCATCCAAAAATGAGCCGGTATTTACACGGCTTTACAACCAAAAAATGGGCATTTAAGCATTTAGATTTATAATTCGGCCAAAAAAGGGAAAAGATGAAGAAAAATCTTTAAGTCATCCCCCCAGTAATTCTAGCTTGAGCAAGGACGTCGCTACCTGAAGTTTCGTGACGACCGTCCAAGATAAGATTGGGAGCAGAGACAGCACTCATACACCGAATACTAGTGGTCATATCCTCCCTCGGGCAGCTCAAAATTCTCCAGCCCTCATCCATCTTGACATTGGTGGAGCTCCTCTATCGAAACTAAAGCTTGCTCTATGAAGGAATGATGAACAAGGGGAGATGGGATTCGCTTGTCACCCGTTAATTGCCACAGCAGCCTATCCCCAAAGTACCAAGTGGCACGAACCCCGTCAGAAAGCAAAAAGCGGCTAGTAGACTCTACCGCCATGGCAATAACAATTGGATCATACATCCACCGAGCGTATGGGTCGACATGAGATTGCCATAAGGAAAAGAAATGAACAAGAAAAGTCGTGATCAAAGCCAAAAGACAAAGAAAAGAGAGGAAGAAGGTGGTAAATATGCAAACCTGTTCTTCGGATAGGTTACTAATCAAGGACCGCCACATCAAAGGAGGAATATGAGTCTTGCGAGACTCCACCCACCGAGCAACTCAAGGAAGGGCATCAGGAGAGTCATTCTGAGGCCGCCCGACAAAGAAATACTCATAAAAGTATAGCTACCAAGAAAAAAAAAGATATAAGAAGCAATGCATACTAAGGTGAAAAGGAAATGGAGAATGAAGGAGTCATACCCCGATGAGGTGCGAAAGACCAGAGCAACTCCTGCAACCCTGGTTGACAGCGACCAAGTTGACATAAAGGTAGCTCAAAAGTATACGTCCCCACCCGATAAGGTGAGGAAAAGTCAAATCCCTCAAAACTTAGAGCCACCTCAAGTCCACGTTCCGAGAAGAGTCGCCCCGAAAGAAAGCCCCAACGAGATAAAGAAGGAAGTTACGAACCTCCTGCTGAACAGCCTTGGGACTAGTCTCATCCTCCCTCATTTTATCCCAGAATTTCCATAGCTTCTCTAAAGGGAAAGATTTAGACAAAGACGCCTCTAGTCTGGTCAGTGCCAAGCAGTCCTCCACAGAAATAGGATCAAGGGAGGAAAGAATGACGCCCTCCCGATCCATATATGGGAGCCCCAACTGCATCTCCACGTCTAAAAGGGAGATCCCCCATTCTCCCATAAGCAGATGGAATGTGTGAGTCTCCGGCCGCCACTGCTCAATCAGAGATGTCTTCAAAGCCCTAGGTTTGTCCAACTCAGGCCTTCTTCTTGCTTTGTCCAACTGCGTCATCTGGAATCTCTATGGGCATGTTCACCGATCCGCTTGGCTCATTAGGTTTGAGCTGTATTGCTCTATCCCAAGGACGTAGGCCATACTCTTTTCTAGATGATATCCTGACAATTGCAACATAAAAGGTGATAAATCAATACAATGCAACAAGCATCATGACTTGACCAAAATCATACTAGGTCAGTTTACACTACCTTTTCAAACTTTAAAAAAAAAACAAAAACAAAAGGTTATGACAGAAGTTGCAGCCACTCAAGCAATATGGAAAGGTTATCGTACAACCCCAAAAGGTAGCCATCCCGAGCAAACTCAAGCGACATGAAGCAATGGAAGGTCAACACGCACAAAAGAGAAAGCACCATGGCAACAACATCAAGAAACAAGTCTACGAAGCATTTCAACTCAAAAGACAAAAGAGCAAGCGGTAACACGAGGATGATATCCGCGCAACATGACAAAAGACAAAACATATAAGGGGTTACCCTCTTTCTTTTATTCAAGCAATGAGTCCGTTGCAACTAAGAGAAAATGGCGCTCAAGTCAAGATTTAACAAAGGGTAGGTGGAGACCACCACTTCCAAGTAATGACTCAACTAAGGGAAACGGTCTCCTAGCTATCTCTCTAAGTTTTAGGATAATCTTGAGGCATTTTTCTTTCACAAACAACAATGCAAATAAAACACAGAAAGAAGAAAAAAGCAGTTAACAAAGCAAATCCAAAGGAGGAAATACCTGTCTAAGGCAGGCTACAGAAAACAAGCAGAAAATTCAAAAAAAAAAACAAACTTACCAAAGCTCAACAACGGCCGGAAGCGGAGCAGCCAACTGGTAGCAGACCCCAATTAGGCGACCTCAACGGTAGCAATGGCAGCCGGTGAAGCAACACCTAAGCCTCAATGGCGACGACGACTCCTACAGCAGCTAAAGCAGCGGCAACAACAGCTCCAACGACCACTAAAGCAGAGGCAAAGGCAGCAGCGGCGGTGGCGACACTAGCACCAATTGTCACTGAGAAGGAGATGGCCATAGTCCAGCAGCAATGAGCCGTGACTTAACCATCGTTGGAGACGAAGCAGCTAGAGAAACAATGACTAGCAACAACAGCGGCAAAACGGGAAAAACAGCGCTCTGAGCAGATAGCCGTAGTGGCCGGAGAAGAAGAAGGGGCGCATTAGCCCGACCATCGCCGAGTAAAAGAAAGGGATGTCGATAGCAAGAACACAGCCGATCGACCAAGTAGACGATGACCCAACAGCAGCGACGCCGACGACAGCAATGAATGACGTCGAAAGAAGAATTCGGCCGAAGTCAGCAAGCCTAAGGGAGGCAGCAACAGTCGAGCATCAGAAATGGAGAAGAAATCCCCAACGGCAACAGCGGTGGTGATGGGCAGCGCCGGTGACAGTAGCGACGCAACGACGACGACAGCAAAGCCTCAAGCGACGCTGAGGAAGATGAGCAGCAAAGGCGATGCTACTACGTCCTGCAATCAAAAACAAAAAAAGCGGCGACAGACACACGACCTGTGGCTGCAAGCAATCTCATCGGTGGTTGTACGATGCAACGGTAACAGCCAGCAGTAGCGGCCGAAGGCGAGAAAGGAGGCCGATCAGCGACAAGGAGAAAGGGTAGACTGAAAATGGGACCCACGACTGGAACCCTAAAAAGGAAAAAAATGCAAACGGCCGCCAACCAATTCTCGAAATTGTAGAGAGCCCTAAGATCTAAGGAAAATACAAAATAGTCCGAACAGACAAATGATTTTACAGAAGAACCTGCAGTGATCTCTTGCAAAAGAGCCAACTCAGTCCATAGTTGCAGAAAAACCACCCCAAATTCACTAAAATTGTAAAATGACCCGGCGACCCAAAAATTATTTAGGTCAGTGGGGTGTCCGGCACTTTGCCATTTACTGTCAAGACACCTCTGTCAAAGGGGGCAGCTGTTGACACCCCTCCCTCAAGCACAAAAATGTACAACACATGGAAAAGGTCCAAGCCGAAGCAAATTCAAGGCAAAAGGAGGTTCAAGCAAGCTAAGAAGGCCCTTTCAAACTCAACCCATGGGAGTGAAGTTCCACCAAGCCTCGAAGCAGGCTTTTCAACAAACCAGATTCGGCCCACAAGAGCGAAGCTCCGACAGGCTACCTCAACGGGCTCCACCAAGCAGCCCACCATACGTAGCAAATGGGTTTAGCCAAGCTTTAACCCACTAGATTCAGCCGACTAAGCCTCAGAAGAAAGCTTCTCTACAACTTTGAGCCTCTACAATGGCCCACCCTAAGCAACGGGCTTAGCCAAACTCAAGACTATGGACCAAGTTCAATCCTTCAAATGGCATAAAGCCCATGGTCCCATATCAAGCTCAAGCCCATGGACCAAGTCCATGACCCCAAGTGGCCCAAAGCCCACTCCAACACCTATAAAAGGAGGTGCACCCCCCTCCTCAAGACCCTTGGAGAGGCATCCTAGAGGAGATGACGGAAGTCTGCAGCAAAGCCCCAGCGTCCCGCTTTTCAAGCTCTCTAAGCTACAAGCTTCTCTTCTATGTTTCCCCTTTCCGTCTCTCCCATTCTCTCAAATATTTTCGTTTTCCCCCCTTCACGCTGTGTAAACTGCCTTATGTTGGCAGATTTCACCATATTTGCTTCAATCTGAAGGCCAAAACCCGAATTCTGTACGACTAGTGCCTTACTTCATCAAATAGGGGCTGATCTCCCTTTAAAGATCAGTGGCGACTTCTTCTTTTTTATTTTTGTGTGTAAGTGTTTGAGTTAACGCCCCGGCAAGACGGGTGCATGCGGGTCCACAGATTCTAGCATAATACGTTGCCATTATGCTATCGGATTTGTGACTTGATCCGTATAAAGAAAGCCCGTCTTAGCCGTTATGCTGCCAAAATCACGAGAAAATGCCCATATGCCAGATTTATCTAAAAATCGTGAATCCTAACGTGTTTTACCCCATGTGGATGCAGGAAAACTAAGCCCACACTGGTTTCCAACACAATCTAGATTTTCAAGGCCCGGGAAATCATTACGAGCCCATCATAGCGCTCGCGGTGGGTGCTACACTATCTTATTTCTTTTATTTTTTCCTTATATTCCACACATTTTCTTACCCAACTACCTTTTTTCCCACTTTATCTTTCTTTTACCACGTCTTTCTTAAATTTTTCAAAATATTCTCTCCACTTTCAATAATCTTATATATTCATATTTTTAAAATATTTTCTTTTTTTTAATATTTGTATACTTTCAATAATCTTATATATTCATATTTTTATTTTCTTTTTTTAATATTTTTATACATCAAGACATCTTGATATTTCAATAGAATACCTTCACACCCTCACATCATGAAAGTGGGGGACTATTCTGTAAAAATTTCTTTCCACAAGAAGAGGATTTCGAACACCTACCATTCCATCGGTGGGTCAACGATGTTACCACTGCACTTTTGGCGCAATGACAAAATATTTTCTTTTGTTTTTTTATTTTCATATAAGTTCAAGTGTGTTTGGTTAATATATCAAAAATCTATTAATTTTGAATTCTTATACATGCTTTACAAATTTTCAAAAATAAAAAAATTTACTATTTTCATGTGAGAGGAGAGTAAGATAGGTGAAATTTATATGTTTAATATATACAACAACAAAAAAGAAAAATATTGAAAATCAAAAATCATATATCAACCTCTATATGTAGTGTATTTTTACTACCTAGGCATTGCCTCAGTGGTAACTCATATTTCCTCCACTACTAAGGACATGGGTTCCCCAGTTGATGTCAACATTTTTAGTTAGTTTTCTCATCCATCCAATAGTAAGGGTGTTTTTTTATCCCTTTAGTGATGACAGTATTATTTAGCTCATCTGTGTCGTGAAGATTTCCTTTATTACACATCAATAGCCCATTTCCATTGATTTACACTCTCTTTTTTCATCAATCCTAGTGGAAGTTGGAAACCTTAAGTTTAGAATTTATAGGGAGGTTGTGCAGAGACATTGAGATTTTTTAGAAGAATTTTGTATAAATCATATGATTAATGATTTAAAAGTAGTTTCAATCAATTTTCTATAGATTTCAAAATGTACAGTTTAAAGGTTGTAGATTATTTAAGGGTGTATTTGAAAAGTGATAAAATTTTTAGATAAAAAGTTTTTTGTGTAAAAGTTTTAAAAATCAGAAAAAATGATGTGATATGATAAGGATAATAATGATGAATAAAAAATAAAATTAAAATAAATAGTTTAGTTATATATGTATTTATGAAGAAATAATCGAAAAGTAGAACAATTGTATAGAAAAAAATGAAAAAAATAAATAAAAAATAAGATGACTATAAAATAGAAAGTTTAAGATGGAAAAGTTTTTGGAGTTTCTAAGTTTGCGTAGTATGTATTTGTTGGAATGCTCTAGTGAATTCTTATATTGATTTTGTAAGAAAGTAAAAAAAATGTCAGTCCTATATCGATGCTTGTGCCTTGATGCGGCATGAAGTGCATGACATACGAGGTGAGGCATTACTTTGCATGGCATGAGTTGTGGTGTGTTGTATTTGGAATGGATTAGTACCATGATGACATTGGCATAATTCGCAGCATGAGATGCTTGGCATATGTTGTGAATCGATTATGCTTGGCTTGGATTATGGTTTGACGTGCATGGATGGGCTTATGAAATGATGTACTAAGCATGCGATAGTGTCCTGATGCATTGGCATGGATTTGTAGCATTATATGTTTGGCTCGGGTTGTAGCATGACATGGTTGCTTAGCTTGTGGCTTGATGTGTATAACATGGGTTATGATATAGTGTATTAAGTGTTGTTGTGGTATGACGTTCTCGACATGGATAGTGGCATGATGTGCTTGGCTTAAGATGTATGCGCCCGTGATGGTTTGGATGGTGGTATCATAGTGTGAGAGAGTAGTGAAGCTTATCAGGCTAGCTGTGTTGCCACCTTGAGTTTGGGTACAGATCGGATTTAGTTAGGCAAGTAATATCCAGAAGATTGGGTATTTTGCATTTCAAGCACTTTAATTTTGCTTATCCGCATTTTAAACTTTAAAAACTTATATTTCTTTGTATTTTAAGCCCTAACTCATAACGGCGTTGAAAACTGCCCTTAATTCATACCAAATTATGTGAATACCCTCTGGTAGTTTTTTTTTAAATACCAAAATCTATATTAATTGTGAAGATTATGTTTGAGCCTTTAAGAACAAAATTAAAAAAACCTAATAATCAAGTTTAAAATGTAAAAAAAAATCAAAAATATTGGAGCATATATATGTAATTCTACATGGATTAATGGTATTTTGTGATGTCGTTATAGGTCAGAGCTTAAAATGCAAAGAAATCAAAGTTTTCAAGGTTTGAAATGCAAATGGTCAAACTTCAGAATTTAAAATATAAATAGGCAAGGTTATAGGGTTTAAAATGTAAAAACCCGAAGATGGGACTCCCAGGTTCAAAGCCAAGGTATGCGTAGTTGTGATCTTTGTTTATAGCCAGATGTGATTAATATGGCATAACACTATGGCATTAAATGTGTTGGGTTTAGCAATGAGTACAAAAGCATGAGTATGACCCTAGGTGGCATGACATTTAATTTAAGATTTTATGTTTTAACTATTATTTTTCATTATCTACTAATTGAATTTGCTCAAGTTCATTTTATCTATTGTTGTTTTATTAGTGAATAGGCCTGATGATGGAATCTAGTAGAGGGATAGAGCCTGTAGAAGGGCTAGGAGAGAGTCTAATCCTAGAATAATCTTTGACTAGCTTGACTCTAGGACTTATTAATATTTGACATGCATACATAGATTTTTTTGTTGAACGGTGATGCATATTCTCATTGTGATGGACTCGATTGTATTTTGATGGGATATACATGTATTTGATATTGACGATAATGGCCTTGATCTATTATACATATCTTAATGTATAGTTACCAGCTAAGCTAACCATGTCATCAAGTAAGAAGAATGCTTTGGTAGTCTAACGATGATATATGGTACAATGACAAGAGATTGAGGAATATATGTTTTGTGTTCTATGGTGTGTTTGGTATTTGACAAAATTTTTTAACAAAAAGTTTTTTATGTAAAATTTATTTTTTGAAGGTAAGTTTGACAATTGTCCACCCCAACAACAAAAAAAGATGACAATCACTCTGACCTAATAGACAGAAAATCTTTATACAAAAAAGTTGGTAACACATCCCGTGGGATATCCCCACCGAACACGGATCTTCCCCCCCCCCCCCCCCCCCCCCCCGCACAAAAAGGTCAGTTTTGCCATGGCATTTGCCAGCTAGTTGCCATTTCTAAGGACATGACAAATTTAACAATATCAAAAGAAGTGCTAACTCTTCTAATCCCTTCAATGATGCATTTCGGATTCAAGCTTGGAGGTTCCTATTATATGAAAGTTTTTGAAACAGAGAAAATAATATGATATAATAAAGTCATGATAAAAAGTAAAGAGAATAAAATTAAAATAAATAAGTGATCATACATGTAGTTTTAAAAAATAATTAAAAATAAGATAGTTTTATTGAAAAATATAAAAAATATTAGAAAATAAAATAGTTGAGAGGGTAAAAAGCTTTAAATTGAAAAGTTCCATAGAATTCAAAATACACCCTAAGTGTTTTAAGTTTAAGAACAAATCAAATAGAGTTATCTTCCAAACAATACTAAAAATAGGGGCATAATTGAATGTTTTATATACATAAACTGCATTTTTGAAAATTTTAAAAATTATGTAGACCTTGTGTTCATGGTGTATGAGTGTGTCTAAAACGAGTATATGATTGGAGAAAATCATAAAATAAATAAAAATAATATTATTTTGGTAAAAAATGAGATGCTAATATGAAATGACATGCACATGTATGATTTAGCATATTTAGTGTTAGCATGCATTTTAAGAATTTTCACATGAAAATGAGCAAAATGGTATTTAATTAAAAAGCTAAGAAATTAAGTCCAGTGGGCCTATAAAGTTAAGATTTTGATCATATTTAATTCGCTCAAAAGGGATTTAAATGCGCTAAGTTAGAGTTTAGAATTTTATGCAAAACTCTTCAATTCAATAAATCGAGAGGTAAAATATTGCAAATAAGAAAATAATGAGAATCTAAGCCTCCATATATGTGTAATAAGTCATTTTAAGGCTGCTACAAGTGATAAATTTTATAAATAAAAAGTTGAATACAAACTTTAATTGGGTAGTGAAAAATACAAAAACCTATGAATAAGATAAACTTGTATAGAAATCTAAGTATCATTAGGCTATATAATATGCACTACACATGCATATAAGCCTAAAACGTAGATAACTGATGTTTGGATAAGTCTATTTATATGAATATGAAAAATAAAGAGAAAGTAGATGTTAAAGAGAAAACAATGTTAATCAAGTAAGTAAACTTAATTTTTCTAAAATATTTTACTTTCTCGAAACATGTTGATATTTAATTATTTTGAGAATGACTATCCTTTGAAATTCTATTTATAACATTTCATTTATTATTTTCCTTTGGTGAATAAAACATCCTAGTGGAACTTATGATATTATAAATAAAATGGATTTTGTCTCTCTAAAATAGGTATAATCTTGGTTTACTTTGAAATTACGTCAAAACGTATAAAATATACTTAAAATATCTAGTGCGTATTAGAACACTTTAGTTATGCTTCCAAACGAAAAAAAATCAATTTCCCATTTCAAACATTTTCTATTAACTTAAACATTAGTATTTTATTTTATAAAAAAAAGATTAGTATTTTAGAAAATATTTTGTAAATTATAAATAGTTAATTTTATTAATTAAAGTTTATAAATTTTTGAGGTAATTTAAGAAAATCTTAAATTACTTATAATAGAGTTTGTATACAAACACATATCGAAAAATAGTAAACGTGAATTTTTATAAAATTTTAATTGCATTTTATTTGATAAATCAAACATAGTACTTATAATATGTGAACATTTTGAACTAAAGACTTAACATGATAAAGATTAATTCAAAAAAATCCAAGAGACTTTTAATAATTACTTAATTAGTGATGTACAAATTGATATACAAACACAGTGGAGGAACTTGTTTGTAAATAACACAGGCCAGGGGGAATATATAAAACCCCCACATTCCAGGGAGAAATTAAAATTTTTTCACCACACCTGCGGGGACTCGATACTGTACCAGCATTATCAATGGCTGCTAATCGTATCGTACCACCAAGGCAATGCCTTGGTAGCCAATAAGGCAAACGTTAAGCAAAACTTATTGTCACTTACACATTTGAAAAGTTTTAAAAATGCTTAGTAGCATTTGTTAATTTTATAAATAATCATCCTATCTAAGTTTATAAATTTAGTTTTGGTAATATATTAAAATAACTTATTTTTATATTCATTTACTTAATGACTAGTGCAATTTTGAAACTTATTTGCTAACATGAGGAAATGACTCCATGCCCAATGGACAAGGTGTTGGTCTATGAAACCAAAGATTCTGGGTTCAATCCCCAGCGAAGTCACACTTGGTACATACTATGGATAAACCCAATTTGAGAATAAGGAATGATATGGACAACATGAATTTTTTTTGGGCAGTTTTGTCTTCTTTACAACTATGGATAAACTCAATTTAAGAATAAGAAATGATATGAGAAATATTTTCTTAGATTCCGCTATAAGGTATGTTCGAAAAATCATAAAATTTTTTGATAAAAAATGTTTTAAAGTAAAATTTTTTAAAATGAAAGAAAATGATGTAATATGGTAGGAGTAATGATAAGAAGTAAAGAAAATAAAGTTAAAATAGATAAGTTAGTTGTATGGTTAGTTGTGCAAAAATGATTGAAAAGTAGAATAGTTACATAAGAAGATGTGAGAAAATAATTAAAAAACAAAGTAGTTGTAAAGAGAGAAAAGTTTAGATTGAAAAGTTCTATTTTTAAAATTTTTTGAATTGCAAAAACTGCATATAATGATAATATATTAGTTATAACTAATAATTTATTTCATGTAATAGACTAACATTTGATAAATTTTAAGATTACGAATAACTTTATTCAAATAGATTTCTTTTCTAACATTCCATCATTGGAAAAGAGAAGTTACCTTCTCTAGAAAATTCTAGGGCATTAACTTAGAAGGCCCAGAAACCACCAGATTCAAGAACAACTGCTTTTATGGATTCAGGTATGCTTCCACTTGTGGTTTATTTTCTTGGTGATTTAACACAGAGGATCCTGGGGTGATTATGGTTTTAATTAATAAGGTTTCGCAATAGCACATTAAATGATTTATGTAACCTCATTTATTTTTCTACTTTAATGATTAATGGAAAATAAACTTTATATAGTGTATTTAGAAAAATAGAGTTTTTTTTGGTGTTATGATATAGCAGACATTGTCCCGCCAACCCTTTCATCCCGCCCAAAATATAAAAGAGATGAAGGGGTTGAGTTAGCTCGGAATAATAGAAAAGGAGTCACGACTCAAAAATTGTACAATACAACTAGGTGGGTTTCCCTACCGCTCTCTTCTCTCTTCCTTACTTATAGAAGCTAGCTTGGCTAAGGCATGAGCAATACAATTTCCATCTCTCAGATCATGGCTTAATGATGCTTGGTCAAATGCATTGCAGGCCCCTCTAATCTCGTTAATAATGAACCTGACCGATGATATAACTGAGATATTTCCCATAAGTGAATTGATGAGGAGCATTAAGTTACTTTCCACCTCCATCCTATAAAAATCCAGCTCTCTCTTCCATCTAATTCTTGGCAGTAATGCTTTTGCCTCCATCTACAGTAGATTTGATGCACCCAATCCAGAGCAAATGCACATTATAATAAAAATCTCTGGTCCAGTTTTTAATTACAGCCCATAGCCCAGCATATTCCATTCTTCCTTTCTAGTAGCTTCAATTTTTAACTTTACTACACCCATTTTGGTTTCAAATATCTGGCTAAACTTTCTTCAATATTAAGACGCTCATTTTGGATCAATCTTGCTGAATTGAACTACTGCAAATAGTTCAAACACCGGCCCGCCACTTCCTCAAGAGACACCTACTTTCCATTATCTAGTCATTTGTTTCATAGGAACCAGATCCTCCAACACACAGTCAAATATAGTAAAAAAAGGAAATAGTCCTTGCTCTTTAAGATAATAGAAAAGATCTCTTGGGCATTCCTTATGATATTAGTTCTACATCGATCAAACTATTCCACTGAAAAGGTAGCCAACGACCACTAGGGCTTCGCCTTGATCCTAACCTCCGTTACCACGTTTCTTGTAAGTAGGGGGTTAAAATCTCGATGGGCATCCGAGGTCTTATTTCTCCTCATGTTTGGTAGGAGTTGGATGTATGTAGAAAGCTTGTGTCTTCTAAGTTATAAGTGAAGCATGGTGTCCCCATACAAAAAACTTATAAGAATGTCTGAAAGGTTGAGTATAATATCAATGAGATGGATGTAAATATACTTATAAAAAAAAAGAGCCACCTTGCTACCTTCAAAAGATCAGGACACATGCAAGTTGCCCTTGCAAGAGTTCTCCCAATTTGCACAAAAGACATTATAGATAACATAAATTATGTTAAATATAATAAATGAAAAGAATTTTTCATTAATCATCAAGAATTAGTAACATAAATACACAAACACATAGAGAGATGATAAAAAAAACTAAAAAGTAACATAATTTCAAAAATTAAATAGTAAAATTTGATGAGTACTAACATGGATAAAAGAATAATATAAGAAAGAATATGGATGCAAAAGAAGTGGAATTAAAATCAATGTGGAATGAGATAGTTAAAAGAATTAAATAAAGCATTTTAGAAGTATATAGAAAAAATAAATCCCTATCTATGAAAACTTCATGATGGAACAATATATTCAAAAGGTTATAAATGATAAAAAAGAGAAGTATAGAGCATAGTAAAACAATGAAAACAATACAAAACGACAATAATATAAATTACAAAAAGAAAATACCAAAAAAATTATAAACAAGCTAAACATAGAGATTTTCATAATGCATATAGTATATTAGAAACTAGACAAGAAAAAATCATATGGCTAAGTCAGATAAATTAAAAGAAAATAATGGTGAAGTCCAAAAAGTCTTAGTAAAAATGATGAAATTAGAAAAAGATAAAAAAAACTTATTTCTATACTTTATCAAATGGTAATCAACTAAAACATTTAAGATTAAATGATAATTCAAATATAAAAATAGAACTATTAAGCATTTTTAAAATTTTGAGTATCTATAAACACGGAAGTCTTTTTGATAACAAGTAAAGGACACCTTAAAAAATATGAAGTCATATAGTATATTAGAAACTAGACAAGAAAAAAAATATGTTTAAGTTAGCTAAATAAAAAGAAAATAATGGAAGAACATTAGTATATATTATATGCATTAAAAGTAAAGTCCAAAAAGTTTTAGTAAAAATGATGAAATTAGAAAAAAAATAAAAAAAAACTTATTTCTATAGTTTATGAAATGGTAATCAACTAAAACATTTAAGATTAAATGATAATGCAAATATAAAATAGAAAGATTAGGCATTTTTAAACTTTTGAGTATCCATAGAAAAGGAAGTCTTTTTTTATAACAAGTAAAGGATGCCTTGAAAAGTATGAATAACAAAAGAATTAGATTTAGATAATATATTAATTAGGTGTGGAAGTGTAACAAAGTTAATATCAAACGAATGAAGAAAAATAATATAATGCTAATATATAAAAATAAGTAATATGTTCAAAATTGTACAAATTATCATAAAAGAGGAGCCTTCGTGTGATGTTAAAAGTTGTCATTGTATGACTTAGAGGTCAATTGCGGAAACAACTTGTTGCTTCACAAAGTATGGTCACATCTTATAAATTAGTATAACATAATCCACGTAGTTGACCTCATAGGTTAAAAATAACTTATTGTTGCATTATTATTATTATTGTCATTATTTTTATGGGGTTTTATTCAATGCACTCTGGTGTATTTAGTTTTAGTGTACTCGGGTGTATTTAATTTATTTTTAATTTTTTTAAAATTTTTACATAAAATTATTAATCTAAGTGTATTTAACATGTGTATCAATTTTTTATTAAAAAAATCTCCATTAGTAAAAATTGATACACATGTTAAATACACTTAGATTAATAGTTGTATAAAATATTTTTTAAAAATTTTAAAAATGGGTTTTTGCACTAGGGTTTATAGAAGCTAAGTGCACCTAGTTGCACAGGATCATGATCCTATTTTTATAATATTATTATTGAATTACAATCCTCTGAAACCAAATTTTCTATATTTGTGGGCACAATGATGATAAAATATAAATCTAAGTAGTTATATTATTTTATATATTTTTTAGGCCAAATTCCACGTATATGATAAGTCTAAAAATTTTCACTTATTTTCATATTAAATTCACGCCATTAGACATTAAAATTTTAATTAAATGCATGTTTTAAGTGAAATTTTATGAAAATCATATTTTTGATAAAATCTTTAATTTTGCTATAAAATG
>JAXCLR010000063.1:31818961-31831581 GCA_035584095.1 Annona squamosa | reverse complement strand
AAATTTCTATTTCATTTAATTATAACTTTATATATTTATTTCTTTTTAAAATGATTTAAAGGTTTATATAGTTTTAAAATGAATTATTAAGTATACATCTTTTGCAAAATACACAAATTATGTAAAATATTTTTAAAATATTAAAATTAGATGTTGTTAGATATCATTAGATGCTGCTAAATTTAGGTAGATTTCATTAAATCCTATTATCTGGGTATTAAATTCTATAATTAAGGTATAATGACCTTATAAGGGCTTAGAATCATATGACACTTGTTAAATGAGGATTAACTTATTAATAGCAACAGTTAGATGTTGTTAATTATCGTTAGATCCAATTATATATTATTAGATGTCGTTAGATGCTGTTATATGCAGTTAGATGTTGTTAGATACTATTAGATTTAGGTGCACTTCATTATATCCTATTATTTGAATTTTAAATTTTGTGATTAAGGGATAAATGACCTTATAAGGGGCTTAGGATTATATTACAGGTGTTAAATTAGGATTAACTTATTAATATCAAAAGTTAGATATCGTTAGATCCGGTTAGATGTTATTAGATGTTGTTAGATGCAGTTAGCTGTTGTTAGATACTATTAGATTAAGGCATATTTCATTAAATCCTATTATCTGGGTTTTAAATTATGTAATTCATGTATAAATGATCTTATAAGGGGCTTAGGATCATCTTACATGTGTTACATTAGGATTAACTTATTAATATCAAAAGTTAGATGTTGTTAGATGTCGTTAGATACCATTAAATGTTATTAGATGTAATTAGATAAGGTGGAATTCGTTAAATACTATTATCTGTATTTCAAATTCTGTAATTAAGATATAAATGACCTTTTAAAGGGCTTAGAATCATATTATAGGTGTTAAATTAGGATTAATTTATTAATATCAAAAGTTAGATACTGTTAGATGTCGTTAGATTGGGTTAGATATTGCTAGATATCCTTAGATGTTGTTAGATGCAGTTAGATTCTGTAATATTCGAAAAATAAAGAATATTATTAAATTTTCAAATAATTAGAAATAAATATTGAATGTGTTATTTTTTAAAGTACCTTAATTACACGAATTTTAAATAATATAACATAACTCCTTTTTTCACCTTTCCATCAATGTTTTTTTCTTGTTTCTTTTTTTTTTAAAAAAAAATCCATAGCTTCTGTAATAAAAAAATTCATAGCTTTTGTTAAAATGAACACAGTACCCTTGTGTTTAAAAATATAAAATAAATATATACACATATTCAAAATTGGTAAAACTTAGTTTCTGGATAATATACACATAGAGTAGCCATCTTATAAAAAAATTTTAAAAATAGATTTGTAAACTGATTTGAGATGACCCTGTCTTATACTAGTTTCAAAAGATGACACATTCACACTCTGATATTGTCATTCCTTTGTTCACAATACCCTTGTGTTTAAAAATATAAAATAAATATACACATATCTAAAGTAGGTAAATTTTGGTTTTTTATATACATCAAGATTAACCATCTTATAAAAAAATTTCAAAAAAAAATTTAAATAGATTTGTAGACGTTTCAGATAACCTTATCTTATACCAGTTTGAGAAGATCAGCACTCTAATATTGCCATTTCATTGTTCTGAAATTGCTGGGTCACAGCAGATTCTTACAGACCCATCCTTGCCACACATGATGTTGATATATCATGCAGTGGACCGTCTGTTTTGTTGCACTGCAAGAAAGTTAAGATTTTGCAAAATAATTTTACTGGAAAATTAATGTTTTCGTTGAAAAAGATCCTAATGAAAAGCTTGTCTTTTAGCAAAATCGATAGGGTAATAATTACACCCGACCGGTTATTACTTTTGTATTCTCTACTCAAAAAATATTTCTTTACAATGTTCTTCTGTATGGATATATTTGTGATGCCAAATTCATTTTTATTGGAAATATATGCATAAATATTTAATATTATTTGAGAGTGAATATAAAATGGTTAAAATTCGAGGAAATTTGAAAATAAGTCTATAGTATATAAAATTTCTAATCAAAGTGAATTTTGTCATTAAAAATATTTTCAAATGGAAGAATATTTACAAAAAAATATTAGTATAAAAGAGTTAAATAACAACGCGGTTGTATATGATCAACACCCTACCCATAATCATATTCGATTGATACAAAAAATAATTTTGTTTTAGCTGCAATGGGAAAAAAGATTGTCACTAAAAAAGTTGTGCTTATGGAGAAGGTTTCTGAAGACTTATTGCTAAAGCTGTTTGACACTGACTGCATGTCTCGTGGTTCATGTTGTGTTATTTTTGGATTTTTTATTCCAAATATCGAGGAAACATTTACGTGAAGTAATCACGGCATACGGAATGTCTCTATCAATATTGCATGGCAATAGATCTGTAAAATTTGAAAAAAAAAAAAAAAAGCATTTCCGTTTCTCAGCTCTCACGTGATCGAGGTCCACTTATCATGATTCACACGGGTGTTGTATTTTCATGGTCCGCGGACATTGGTGTTTCTACAAAATAGACCATCTCAAGCATGTATAGCTGCATTTAGCATGTGAGTTTTGGCATTTTACAAAATTACAGCTTCCAAAACTTTCACAAAATGAACCAATGTGATTGTGATTTCAATAAAGTGGGTAAGAAGAAAGAATATCGTCAGTACTTCTTTGGGAGATGCTTATATGAAACTACCTTTCTATACAACCCTTCTTTATTTTTAATAAGTAGATGATTTATGAAAAATTCACTCCATCTATTGTGTTTAGCATCACTTATATTATAATAAAAATTATTTCATTTATCTAATATCACTGTATATGAAGCTCATCTACAAATATGTAAAATCAATGTAATACAATAATTTAAAGCTAAATATTAAATTTTAAGTGGTATTTTCAACATCTAAGCTATCTAAAACACAATTACTTTATGGATAAATAACTTTGTAAAGTATTACTACATTCCAATACATATGTGAATGGATTTAAGCATTTTTCTTAATTTAAACGTGAACGTACCTCTTTTTGAGCAAATGTAGCCTGCGCACATATTAGATTTGAATGAAATTTGGTCTTATAACTAAACAAATGATGTTGAATATAATAAATGGATTGAATTTTCCATCAAACATCGAAATCTTAAAATTTGAGTTGGTTATATAGAAGTCAACCCAAACCTATTTAAACATGGAGACTTCCATGCTTACCTTTTAAAATGTATTTTTAAAAATCTAAACCATTTATCATGTTTATTCATGCATATTTATCTACGATTTCAATCCTTTTAAGCTGTTTTGTATTTTCAAGTCTATGTTCTTGCAATTTACAACTATACAGAAAAGAAAAAGTTTATTTGTATTATGCCAGTTCAAAAGTAAAATAATTGCATCTACACTAATTATTTTTATTTTTGCATTTATACGAATAAATTTTTAAATCTTTTACATCCATGTTAATTCTGTTTGGTGTAACTTAAAAGCTATTAAATATCTCCTTGAAGAGTTGACTCTATTGTAAACTCAAACCCTGTGAAGTCAAACTCCTTAAGGGGGTTTAAGTTAACACCAAAGTCAACTTCTCAAGAAGTTATGAGCTCAAAATGTCAAGGAGGGATGGGTGCAGAGTGGAGTCGACTCTTCAAGGAGGGTGCTAGTTCACAATAGAGTCAACTCTTCAAGAGGGTATTTAATAGTTAGATTTCACCTAAGTTGGCATGAATGTATTGCATTTATTTTAATCATTGGAATAAATCTAAAAATTAAAACTAATGTGGCATAGATACAGTTATTTTACTTTTGAATTCGCGTGAATGTAAATGACCCAAAAGAAAAAGAACTTTTCGTTTTTCTTTTTTCCCTTTACAAAAACTCAAGTTTGTTTGCAAAGACTTATAGAGTCTAGTTTTGCAAAATGCTTAAATGCAATTATGCATATAAGGTTTTGTTTTGCAAATGTGGGTAGGAGATTGATAGTTGCACTCTGTTTTGAAGAGAGGCCCAATAGCGACTAGAAAGTTCAGTTGCAGTTAGGAGTGGAAATCGACGTAGGTTGTACCGGATTAGGATTTGCTCAACCCTAGCCCTACTTTTTAAAAGTCAGTTTGGCATATTTTTATACTCGGTTGGGACAAGGTCAGTTTGACCATCGCTTTTTTTTTTAATAGATCTCGAGACAAACTTCGGGTTAGTATCAAACCAGTTTCGAGACATTAGGTCGGTAAAAAAATGCGAGTTAAATAAGATGATTTTAAAAATTTATATACCTATCAAATATAAAAATATATTTATATTAAATTTAAATATTATATACTTCAAGATTTTACTAATTATAAAAAACATGTCATTACTAACAAAACAAGAGAAAATATAGTATAAATTTGTTAAAATAAATTAATTTACAATTATACATAAGAGTTATATATATACAAATTTCTCTTATTCATTCTTATATTGTTTTCTAGATAAATTAATTCTTCTACTATTGATATAATTAATTATTAAAAAATAAGAAAATTTTAAAAGCAAATAACAAAAAGTTTTAAATATAGAATATAATTTTTAATAAATTAATATATGCGGAGTAGGTGGTGACTCTACGGGTCGCGGCGTGATTGACCCATCGTGACTATTTTTGAATTCGGTCAAAATTTTTAACTCACATCCCTATACCCGGTCAAAAAAACATCGGTTTTACAGAGTCAAAAAATGGGTTGGGTTAAGACTAAGTCATAAATTGACCCATTCCAATTCTCAACCTAGTTGCACATATGCTTATTGCATATATGCTTATTGCTGGAGCAAGAGAAGGAGAAAGGAAAAGGATGAAAAGAAGAAAGGTCTATTTCTGCTCGTGCCCCAAGACTTAGTTCTTTTTTTTTTTCTTTTTCTCTTCATTTCCATTGGCTCAATGACCTTTCTTCCATGAAACGTTTATAAAAGATGATGGTATTGAAAAAGGATGGTGCAAGGAACTTGGAGAATCTGGAAAGCAGTAAACCTTGTTTGCCCCCACTTGAGGCATCTAGCTCTGGCGCCTGGCCTAAGGTTAAGTTGTTTGGTGCTTAAAGTTTGAGAATTGAGAATTGAGAATTGGGACTGGTTATAATACTAAGCCATTGTAACCATTTTTAGTTCACAATGCCTTTTATAAGGTGGGATGTAAGTAGCTACACTCGGCCTATGGTTTTGAATATTACGAGAACTAGATCGGATAGGATGGTCCAACCAGCGACTGGCGGCCTGTCCGGAGAGTGGCGCTGATTTTGATTACTTTCCTATTTTTTATAGTTGGTATTTTAATGGATTAATGATTATAGAACAGTGTATAGAGAGACTCAACTCATCCACTAAGTTTAGAATCATTTTAAGATATAATTAAGGATGAATTTCACATCTTTCTATGAATTTTACTCACAATTCTATTTATACCATTAACTTTCAAAATTTTCAAATATATTCATGTATTTTACCTAAAATTGTATTTATACCTTATGCCTCTAATCTTTGACTTTAACTATTATAATCATTCACATCATTTTACATGAAATAACAAATATACCCAAAACCTAATTATGAATCTATAAATGGAAATTCTCATTTAAATAACATATGATTTTATATTGGTAAAAAATGTTTCGATAGCAATAAAATTACTCAAAAATTATTTGGATGTGAATTTTTAGCTTACAATTATGATTAAGATTTAAGCATATTCTTTCGTTAATTCACAAAGGGTCTAGGTATAAATGAAATTTGGCAAAATATAAGGATATGCTTAGAAGTTTTGAAAGTGTTTTAGTAAAAGATGAATTATGGACAAAATTCCTAAGTATGTCCTATAATTAAATATAGAAATAAAAATAGAAAGATATGATGATAATTCAATGGTTCAGAGCCTTCAAACAGTTAAACTGGTTTGAACCAAACCGCTCGGTTCAGTTTGGTAACACTTCATGAGATTTTGAGGTTTGCATACGTAATTTTATAAACAAAGGATAAAAGTGCAAGTTTGCATTGCATATAGTTTATTGAAAAGCAATAAATTTGGTCAGACCTCTAGAACTTTGTTGAATATATTAAATTTCATTAAATTTTATTTAACTTTTTTAAGTTAATTAAAAATATCAATTTTTTTTTTTTTGATTGGTACAGTTACATATATCTCAACACATATTATACTTGAAGATCTGAGATATTCTTATAAATATAAGATACACACATTCCCAAAGAAATCTGGAGACACAGCTCCACGAAAGAATAAGGAAGACACAGCTTCCAACAACCACCTGGGAGACCACCCGCTCCCACACTCCATCCATCCGGGAGACCACTTTTTTGCTCCCACGTATATTTTCTGCCCACTTTTTTGCTCCCACGTATATTTTCCGCCCGAAATCTTGAGCGCGATTGGAGATTCGAAACTCTACCAACTGCCGCACACATCTTTGCGCCACCGACAGCCACCAACCGAGCTAGCCTCGGTTGGTAAAATATCAAATATTGGAAAGCCCAGAAACCTACAATGAATTTAATTTAATGAAGTTTAATACATTGAACACTACTTAATATGAAACCTCAACAACCTACAAAAATTTCATTGAGTTCAGCTGAATTTAGTACAGAAAAATGTGTTTATGTTAAGATCTATTGTAATTTATTAAACTTCAATTGGCTTTTTAGAGTTTAATGGACTTTTCCTATACTATATTAAATTGAAACGGATTTTTACTTTTTAGAGTTCAATTCAAGTTACAGTGCAATAAAATATTCATTAAACTTTGTTAAAGTCTACTAAACTTTATTAAATTATAAAAATTTTATTAAAATCAATAAAATCCATTTCTTTAATATAATTTAACAAAGTCCAATAGAAGCCCGTTAGGTTATTAAACGATTAAATCAAATCAAATCAAATGGGGTTAAAACTGGGCCTAGAAATATGTTTCAAAACAATAATAATAATTTGAATGCATATGCACTCCAAATTTTCTTATTTATTATATCATTGTTTCAGCAAAATTTAAATTATAACATAAATGAACTCTAATCTTTTAAGTATCACATAAGAATCCCTCACTTCAATTTTACTTCAGTTTGGCATTTAGTAGAAGTTTTAAAAAAATTTCCCACTTCATCTTATAAACCTTTTAATCTAATCTATCATTTTAACTATGTACTTGCCTTATTTCTCTTTATTATTGCCTTTTAATTTTGAACATTTTTCACATCTTTTTATACAATTATCATAACTATTTTATTTTTATTGTCCTTAATTCTAGTCATTACCCCTATTAGATTCAACATCATACTCACTTTTTTAAAAAAATTTCCTCATTTTTTAAGGTGTGTTTGTTTAATACTAAAATTTTTCACTTTCTACAACTATCATATTTTTTAATTACCTTTTTACATCTTCATATATAACTATCATACTTTTAAATCATTTCTACACAACTACTCATATAAATAACCTATATATTTTAATTTATCATTTTTACTCCTCATTATTATTCCTATCATATCACATTATTTTACATCATTTCAAAAACTTTTAAACAAAAAATTTCCATCCAAAATCGTTATTACTTCCCAAACAAACCATTTTAAAAAAAAAAACCTCTCACCATTAAAAATGCATTGTATCCCAAACCTTCCCTAAGAATATGAGATGGGCAAGTATTTAGCTAAGAGAAGGTTTGCATGAGGTGGGGAAGTATTTTACCAAGATAATAAACCCATCAGATATAGACCTCATGAATTAAGGAAATACAAACAAAAAATAATTAAAACTAAACATGCTAAAGTGAGGAAATTTTTCTAAATAAATGAAAAATGATGTAATATGATAGAGATAATGATAAAAAAAACAAAAAAATACATAGAAGATAAATAGTATAATTGTATAAAATACATATGTGAAAAATTATTAAAATGCAGTAAGAACAAAAAAAAAAAAGTAAGTTATTCTGTTAAAATATCAAATCATACAAAAAAGTATATGAGTGAAGGGAAAAAAATTTAACCTCGTACCAAACAGAGAAATAAAAGAACCATGAATTTAACAACCCACTTTGCTGGGTTGCTTTATGTTTCATTTTAATAGGCTATTTAGATAATACTTGAACAATTCGACCATATCAAACCAGGATTATATAATGATCTCATCATAACGGTAACAAAGTGGCCTTCGAATGTTTCATCCTTCATAACATTTGACAACTATTACGGGTTTTCATTCCTTGATGCATCATCAAAATACAGGACAAAAGTAGAACTTGTTCTCGAAAATTATGAACCGCATGTAATCATATGAACATTGGCGTTGAATGATGAAATGAAGGTACCGAAGACATGATTATTCCAAGATTTGTTTCAACTCACCTAGTTTTAGGGGGATTGCTGCTACAGAGAATGCTTGCTCAAACACTTCAGCTCTCCATTGAATGTGTAAACAAGACCAGCAGAAAACTCGATTAGTATCGTTGTTCCATTGTAGTGCAATCTTTTCAGTGAGTTTTGATTCTCTACCCAAAGACCAGCTTCTTGGAGCTTCCCTTCCTTCCAAACTATGTTGACTGTCACACCACCACGAGCCTTGAGCCCCTTGACAAATCCACTCGCCCATTTATCCCACGGAAGGGCAGGAAGCAAATAGATGTCATTTTGTGTGCTCTGTACAAGTATTTCTGCAATTGCAGCTGTAAACCTGACATCAAATTTACATTAGTTAATGAGGCTCCCACCACAAAATAATTCTCTAGGCATGTCATAATCAGAGTAATTTTAGTAAGTTCTTGTTCATACGAAAACAGTACATGTGCCATCTTGCTTGCTTCGTGTCTCATGCTGTAGCTGTTTTATTGCAGTTCGAATTTATTGGTTCCTAATGCCTCAATCCATGGAATCTTCTAAAACATGATGAGCGGAAGGGAACCAGCAGTGAGAAAAATCAATCTTGACAGATGATAATCGGACATCAATATCTCAAGGTAACTATCTCCAGTTTAATTGATGATTATCTTCCACCCAGGTTGATTTTTGAAAATCTTAACCCCATATTGACTGCCTTGGTGGGATTTTATTATATCAACATTCTGGACGTAGTAAATGCAATTATCCAGACACGCAAGCCAATCACATGTCAATGAGCCTCTAGTCTTCCAAAGATTTAAGACGTGCTTGGGAAGTAATAAAACATTTGAATGAAAAAATTTTTGTGCAAAATTTTTTAAAATTATAGACAATAATGCGATATGATAAGAGTAATGATGATGAATAAATAGAATAAAGTTAAAATAAATAGATTAGTTGTATGGATAGTTGTATAGAAATGTTTGAAAAGTACAGTAATTTGTATAGGAATGTGAAGAAATAATTTCAAAAAATAGGGTTGTTGTAGAGGGTAAATTTTAGATTGAAAAGTTTTATCTTGAAACAAGCACACCCTTTAGTCAAAAGGATTTTGCTTACCCAAAATTTGCATCAATCTGGAATGGAGGGTGTGCTGTGAACAAATTACTATAGAGCCCCCCTCTAAAGGCACCTACTTGATCAGGATCAACTAGAGTAATTAAATGCTTGACCATCTTGTATGCATGTTCACTGTTATGAAGACGCGCCCAACAAAGTGCTTTCCATGTGGTCGACCATCCGGGACCCTCCTCTCCTGCTCAGATGATGAAAAATACATTTGACAGAACAAAAAGAAGGAAAGTAAGCACCACCAAATAGCAGCCTACATGCACTCATCAAATCAGCATCCCTCAGAGTCGATGCAGATCCAATGTCATTAATGGTAACAGCTTATACTGTTGTATTGTTGAATCATCAACACAGAAATGCAGAACTACGTGGGAAAAGCAAACTCACCATTCCTTATAATATTTGATCATACTGATATCTAATGTATGAAATTAATAAAATTTTGGATATTGACACTGCCGTTTTGCATGTATCAACTGTATATTGCCAAAATCAGACACAAAGCAAAGAATCCTACATTAACTATTTAAGACCCTAAGTTGTATAAATAGCGTAATAACAACAACAATAAAAGGGTGTGTACTTGGAATATAAGGCTCTCATCAACATGGGATATGGAAAGGCAAGATGTGGGCAGTCATGGATTCCTTTTTAAATAAGCTATTTCCAAGATTGGACCCTCATTGCCGAAGACTTTCAATTTTGAAACTGTCACTCGTGATACAGTGAAACATTCACATGCTCTTGTAAGAAACTGCCAAATCAAGAAAATTCCTTAGAAAAAAGAAGCAAGACGTCAAGATAATTATGGCGTCCAGATAACTTGGGATTGGGCTTGGTCTTTGTTAGATGGGAGCCAACCCAAATCTATGTTTTATATATCAAGCCCGCTTCTATAAAACCCCTTTTTATTTTTAATATCTTGATTGTTAATAGAAAATCCACTCTATCTATTATATTTAGCATCATTTATATTATCATAAAAACCTTTTAATTTATCTAGTATCCATATATGTTTCTCATCTATAAATGTGTAAAATCAACTCAATAAAATAGTTTAATTCTAAAATATCCATTTTAAAGTAATATTCTAACATCACTACTATGTAGATAAATGATTCTATAAAATATTATTGCATTCTAATACATGTGTAAATGGATTTAAGCGTTTTTCATAACTTACACATGAATATATATATATATAAGCAAATGCTGCCATGCACATACTTGATTTAGGTGGAACTTGGTCTTCTAACTAAACAAATAATGTTAAATATAATGAATGGATTGAATTTTGCATTAATCATAAATATCTTAAAAATTGAAGGAATTATATAAGACCGTTTCTATGTAAACCTGTTTACATAGAAGCAAAGCTCTTTATATATACATATATATAAACCTTATACAGTACAACTACTTGTACCATAATTTATTATACAGTTAGCTTAAAAAGGGCCCCACATGTACTTAAATGTATTAATATTTTATACAATCATTAATCCATTTATACACTGTCCTAGATGGTTAACGTGCTAAAAAAAAAACTTAAAATTGTTGTTTACATTAAACTATTTTATTATATTAAATTTATATCATTTTCAAATGGAATCTATACATACTCAATTTGAATGAAAATTGATATACTAACAAAATAAACAATTATAAATACAATGGGTGGAGTAGATAATCATTTTGTGATCATGTGGGGCCCATTTTGAACCAAATATACCATAACTTATGGTACACTTAGCGCACTTGAATATTTTCCATATATATATATATAGGATTTTGATCAAGTGTAGACGGATAATTAATGTGCAGTCCACTACAAATGGGCCCAATTTGATCATAAAATCAACATCTATCTCACCTATTGTATTTAAAATTATTCACTTTATTAGCATACCAATTTGCATCCCAATCCAACGTGTATGTGCCCCATCTTAAAATATACAAAATCAACATAATAAAATAGTTTAATGTAAATATTAACTTTAAATGATATTTTCAACATCTACCGCCTAACGTATGATATTTATATGGATAAATGACTGTATAAAGTACTATTACATTTTAACACACATGAGACCCATTTTGCAGCGGATTGCACTATAATTATGGTGAAGTCCGTCTACGCTAGATCATGTCTCATATATATATGAGAAATATTCAGATGCAGTTGCGCCAAAATAGGCCCCACGTGATCATAAAATTATAATCTACTCTACTCATTATATTTAGAATCATGTATTCTATTACCATATTAATTTTCGTCTCAATCAGATGTATATCGAACCCATATGAAAATGGTACAATTTCAACGTAATAAAATAGTTTAATGTAAATAACAATTTTAAAGTAATTTTTTCAACATGTAAACCATTTGTTATAAAATTTATATATGGATAAATGATTGTATAAAGTTTCATTGCATTCTAATATATGTGAGGCTCATTTTTGGGTAGATATACCGTTGTTTCGGTAAGCCCGGTCTAGTTTAGGCCCTATTTTGATGTTTTTATTAAATCCAATGCATCCATTGTATCTAGCACTATTCATTTTATTTAGATACAAAAAATTATCTAAATCCATAACTCGCATCATTCTCAAAATTAACAATCACTTAACAATGACTTTAAATCCATTAAAAATAATTTGTTTATTATAAGGACCTATGAGACCTCAATTTAATATCTAAAACATTTATGATATTTATCCTACTTAGATTAGTGCTTCTATAGAATTTTATAATATTCTAAAACTTTAATGCATTGATTCAAGTGATTTTCTAAATTTGTATACATTTTTATATTTTTAGAATATTTGGTATGCACATACATCCAAATGATATGATTTTTGGTATCTAAAAAAAATAGTATTATATACAATGGATGGATTGGATTTAACAAAATCATCAAAATAAGATCTAAACTAGATGGGGAGTACCGAAGTACATTAGTACATCCAGATGTATAAAAGTCAGACTTTATATATATATATATATATATATATATGAGATCCGATCCTGTGCAGTCCACTATAAAATAGACCCCACACATATTAGATTGTAATGAAACTTTATACAATCATTTATCTATATATAAATCATACTTTAGACGGTTTA